>CAMZMU010000077.1:20137091-20358170 GCA_947311845.1 Poa pratensis | reverse complement strand
TTGCCTCTCAGGATCATTCTAAACACATCACCTTCATATACACACACATACGAACGGATAGGTTGTTGGATTGCAATCGTCAAGGTTTTCGACGGTTCCCAGTGACTATCCTTCGGCAGCCTTTTCTGATGTCACACTCGTAGCTAGTGCCTACTGGAAAAGCCAACATTTTCAAAACAAAAACACCAACCATCTGTTTTTCTTGCGTCTTCGACTATATTTTATTTGCCTCTTCTTGTTTGCAATGGTGTTCTAACTTGTGCAGCCATCATCAAGAAGGAAGCAATTCAATGGACTCTCGCGTGTCCATGCATCTACTGCGGCGTTTCGTCGCCCATCATCGGTTCCGAGGAGCACCGTTGACCTTCCTCGACATGGCATCACACAATTTGGCGCCTTCTCTTCAAATGGCAGAGGGGCTGGCGTCCTCTCTTGGCAAAGGAGGCGTGGGGCAACATACGCATTGCCATCGTTACCAACGCCACCTCTGCAACGACAACACAAGGGGCACCGTTACCGGCCCCCCAAAACATCCATAACGGTGAAGGCATTCCACCGCACGACCATCCTCCTTACCCGGTTGACATTAGCTCGGGATGGCATGATGCACAAACAAGTTGAGTTATCGATGGGTGTTCCGATATCTCATCTCTTTTGGCTCCACGAAGCCTCATAGTGGGAACAGTGTAGTGCGCCAGTGCGGCTAGCACGAAGCTGTGAAACCCTTCGATCTTGTCGGTCGGTACCGCAGCAGTTAAGCGGTCACGACTTGATCGATAAACGCCTTCAAGGAGCGGCATGGTGTTCGTCGCTAATTGAGGATGACATGTGGATACTTGGTTGTTAGGCGTCGTCGTGACTATACGGCCCAACGAAGTATCTGATACTCTCTTGGCTTCAGCATGCTAATTCGCTAAGTTCAAGAGAATGTTCTTCCGCACACATTACACGCGTGAACCTTCAGTTAAGGGTTCATGCTTGGAGGCTGCAATGAAAATATTGTGCCGCCACCTCGATGCTTGCTTCTTCTCTCATCAAGTCAAGCCCGATCGGCTCTGCGCTCACGCTCGACTTGATGTGGGGGCATTCGTTTGTTACATACAATTTTTCTTTTGTGATATCTTAGTAAGTATGCATGGAGCATTTGGTTGCCCGCGAGCATATAAGCACGAAATACATTAAAAAAACGCATGCATGACCCATGCAAGGGGTACGTCCCTGGCTAGCACTTGCTGCTGGGGGCAACTCTGGATACAAGAAGCAGCGTTAGTATGAGCCAGCTGCTGCACTCCAGTTGAAATTTGCACCAACGATGAGCGCGTCTCATTGATCCTATCTCGTCTAAAGGATCAGCACGAATGCGTTTCGTTGGTCAGCTGAAGTTGAAGCAGCGCTAGTATGAGCCAGCTGCTGCACTCCAGTTGAAATTTGCACCAACGATGAGCGCGTCTCGTTGATCCTATCTCGTCTAAAGGATCAGCACGAATGCGTTTCGTTGGTCAGCTGAAGTTGAAGCAGCGCTAGTATGAGCCAGCTGCTGCACTCCAGTTGAAATTTGCACCAACGATGAGCGCGTCTCGTTGATCCTATCTCGTCTAAAGGATCAGCACGAATGCGTTTCGTTGGTCAGCTGAAGTTGGAAAATTTCAGCAAATCAAATCCGAAACCGTGTGTAAAGGCAGTCTCTTTTGCGCCTTGGTGTTGCCGAGGCCTTAACCCAAAAGTCGACCGCTGTGTCGGCCTTGATGTCAGCCGATCGTCGGAGATCGCTGGCCGGAGCGAGCGCGGCGCCGACGGCCGGATGTAAACAACAAGTATAAACACGGTGCAAGTGATAGAAAATACGCTGCCCTTTATTCATTTATTAAAAGAGATAACAGACTGATAAACGAGTTGGTATTGCAACTGACTCGATCAAACACAAATGGACTCGATTGAAATAATGGGGCACTGAAGGTGCCTACTAAGCCTAAAATATCTTTCTGTTCACACTTCTAGCTTCTGTCTAAATGAGGCTAATAGAAAACACGGACGCGGCTATAAATCAGGTTGACTCTGGAGGATCACAACGTAACTCAGGATGAGAGCTGCCTCGGGTGGCTCCTTGGCTTTAGTTCTTTTCTCCTCCTCGTCGAAGAACTTCAAGAATTCAGTAACCTTGGTCGCACGTGACTTTAGCTGCTTATTCTGCGTACGGAAGGTACGGATTGCGATCTTGAGACATTCACGTCTCGCAGCAGCGGTTCTTTGCTGGTTCCGAAACTCCTTCGCTTTCTTCCTTGCATCCGCTACTTGGCGTTCAAGTTCTTCCGCCAGCTGCTCCTGCTCGTCCTCAAGGGTCTTCATTGCTAGTAGATCCTTGTCCAGAATGGGCACCTCTTCATCAAGGAGCTTACCTCCTCGGTGATAGATGTAACTGCAACTTTAAGTCTCTCCAGCAAGGGGCGAGCCTCTTTGTTCGCCAAGGTGACGGTCTCTTCGCCAAATGCGCTAGGAGGTGTCTTCCCTTCAAGACGCATTCCCAAGGTCTCAAAGAGAGAGATGAGGTATTTCACGCCATCCGGGACTGATCCCCCGTACTGTGTAGTCCATGCAGAAGTGGACGCCTCTATCGCCTCTAGGAGACCAGCTTTATTGAGCGGTTTCTGTTGGAGGAACTTCTGAACTTCTTCGAGACCCATACGCACACACCGGCTTGGAGTCGTGCTGCAAAATTATCCTCCGGGAGGTCAAGGCGGCGCTGCCCTTTACGTTTGATGCTGGAAGAAGGGCAGTCGGAAGCTCCGGCCCTTCGTATTTGAGTGTTTGAAGGCAGTCCTCTACCATACCCTTGATCCTCTTTGCACGAGGAGAAAGGAATTTGTTGATCATCTCATCATTCAAATCTGAAAAGTGTGCAAGAAAATTGCGCCTTGATTACGTGATGCCATTAAAATTTACTTTGAAAAAAAAAAGAAGATGTTCCTATAATTACCAGAAGGTTGTGGCGACTGTTGTTGCTGAACTTCATTGGGTGATTCCGACCTTTTCTTTGTATTGCCAAGTATGGTTGGAGGCGTTCAGAGGCCTCCCGGCCAGGTGGAATCTGCGATGGTGGGCACGAAGAGTCAAAGAAAAACTCAGCCTCAAAGTCTGCCCATTCCGATTCAGTTAAGAAATTGGCAACAAAGGACCAGTCTTCCTATACAAGTAGGGGACAAATTGGAGCACAATATGCACACACAAAAAAAAAAAACGGATTGAAATTTAGCAACAGTACCATACCTTGTCGAGATCTGAGAGGGTAACCTCCTCAGCGTCTTCTGAGCCACCATTGTGGCTGGAAGGAATGTCTTCGCTGAACGGCTTGACAGATTGGACTGGGTTTGCGCCCGTCTTGCTCTTAGCTATGACAGGCAGAGCCAACACAGCGTCCTCTGGCCGATCAGATCGCTCGCTCCTGTTGCCCCGAGGAGGTGACGGTGACGGGGTTGGCGACGCTGCAACATAACGCCTTGGAATCACATTGCCTGTCAAAGGCGGTGCAGGCGGCAGAACTTCCTTGCCATGGGGGCGCTCGCGATTCCCGCCCGATGGTTCACCTTTGGAGGCTGTCGAGAGGCGCTGATTGCCTTCTTCTTGGAGCAGCCTTCGCGACCCATGGCCTTCCTGCAGTTCCAACGGAGCAAGCTTGAGTGTTCATACTGAACAAAAGAAGGCAACAATAATATATAGTACTACATGCAGTTAGACGCATGGCCTGCTAAGATGGAAAAGGCAGCAATGTATGGTACAGACTGGTAGTGCCTGCTTGCGCCAATAGCGGATGATTCCGACGGCCGCCGGCCGGCGTCGAAGTTAAGATGTATAAACACAAGCAAAACTTGGACGAATAGATATACAAGTACAAAGTAATGATGAGGAGGGAGAGCGTTACTGTGGTCTTTTCCCTGGAGCTCTGCTTTCAATGGTCGGCGAGGTGTTCGATCGATTTCCTGATATGCTGCTCGGCAATGATCGACGACTTGTGATCACGAAAGCCTTGGTGGTGTGGAGGTCTATACGAGGGGCTGCATATTTATTGGCCCCGGATATGGAAGTCTGGTCTTGTACGACACCGGCTCGTGCAAAACAATGAGACAGAAGTTCAGCTAGCCTTGGAAAAGGACTCCGTTCCTACTGACTGAATCCGGTACGGCTTGTCTTTAAAATTATATCTCTCTTTTCTTTTTCTTTTTTTAAAAAAGGACAGCATACCTTTGCGTCTGATATTCCTGAGAAAATTTCTACACCAAGTCAAATTCGATTCGCTTCGCATTCGAACCTGACTTGGTGTGGGGCATTTGTTTGATGTGTTTTTGTGCTAAAATATATGGCGATCAATTGCTGAATATATATGCATGTTAAGCATATCCAAGTATAGGTTTCAAAATGCCTCTTTGATCAGCTTGGAGCCGTCATGCATGAATGCATCGTATGTGTGGAGCGGTACGGCCTAATTGCCGGATGTTAATCAGTCCATCAGATTAATGATGCTCATGTGCTTTTGTTATATGGGCTAAGCCCGTGATTCTCTTTCCCATAACGTGATTAGCTGATGGCCTTTTTTCCAAGGCCCGCTGATGTACACAGGCAAAAGATAAACGTGATCATCAGGAGATTGACTTGGATACGTAAGATATACGTGCAGTGCACGACAGATCGACTGGATCCTAACTGATCAATACTCGTTGGCGGCGCCGAAACGTGCGGCAGCCCAACTTCATCAACCGACCTAGCTAGGTTTCGCTGCCTATATAAACAGGGCATCGACCCATGCGAGAGGGGACACACCAGCCGGAAGAATACACACATACCATACGCGAAGCAACGCAAGCGACCTGAGATCCAATCTCAGGTTACGATCGTCTTCCTCTCGTGCAGGCGGCCGAGGGGAGAAGGCGATCTGGTGTGCGCCGTGAGGAGCACGGGCGCATCGCAGGCTAGCCAGCTTGTTGTGCACGACGACGAGATCATGGCAGTCATCTTCTCCAACGGTGAGGAACTCTACTAATCTATGTTCTTCTTTTCTTTGCATCTAGCATGGCGTGGTATCGGTGTTGGAGCTGCTGGCGTATAATCGTCGGCGTCTCCACCTCCACGTTATCGACTGCCGGAAATCAGCCGGCGTCATCTCCCTCTACGGTGTCTCCTCGCGGTGGTTATCTTCACCTCGACGCCGAGCTGCTGGCGTGCATCTCGGCGTAGTCTTCAAGTCCGCGACGGCGTCATCGTGGCTGCTGGCGTGCAGCCCGGCACCGTCTTCACTCCATCTATGCTGCGTCGTGGTTGCCGGCGGATGGATCATTGTCTTCTTCATCTTCACGGCGACGTTCCCGGCGGCTCGGCGTGATGGCACCGGGGCGGCCGGCATGCAGACCATCGTCGTCTGCGCCACCGTGGCTTACCACCGGCCCGATCTCATGGATGCTGTCTTTGGCTTTGATGCCGGGACGTCGTGCTGGCCGTGAACAGCCACGCCACGGAGCATGATCGAGTGCCCGCGCTGGGGCATACCTCTGCATGGCTGTAGGCGTATCTCGTACGCCCGCTTGCACGCGGCCTTCGTCGGCCGGACGCGTCGTCTACCATGGCCGGCATCATTTTTCTTCCGCAAAGCTGGGTTGTCCCGGCGGCATACATCAGTCGTAGTCTCGGTGCTCGTACTACGCTACGTGTGCATGCGTGTGTGTATGTGCTAGCGAGCGCCAAATCCTGGACGTGAGCAAGCGTTGCATGGCTGCTCTTCAAAGTCTTGCATGCATGAGCCTGCATGGGCTAGCTACGTGAGCTAGCTGCTGTATTGCCAGCTATTTTGCATGAACATGAAGGCCGGCGCCTACGAGGCATCGGCTTGCTGCCATGACGTTTAGCTTCTCGGCCCTCACGGGTCCGATGCCCGTCTACACGCGTGAGACTGCCGTCACCATTGGCGGTGAACTCGGCGATACTTTCCGGATGTACACCCTCGGCGGTGCATGTCCTTCTTCTCATATGTCTCTATACACCATGTCTACTTCCGCGGGGAATACTCCTCGCACTTCCGGCGAATCTACGAGATCAGCTTGACGTCTACGCCAAGCACAACACATGCATTCTGCTACTACTTCAACACATCAACGCCGTCAAGACCGATGAGGCAAGACGGCGAGGCGGGCATGGCTGATATAAAGGCCATGCTATGTACGGCGCGTGTACCGATGAGGACACGGTTTTGCCGACGCCAATACACATCACCACCCTCATGCATGAAGAACGCGAAGACCAAGACGACGACCAAGCAGCTTAATCGGAGGTGTTCCGCGGTACAATCCGTGGGTCCGAGGCCGCGGGAAGCAAGAGACTACAATCGCCTTGTCACGTTGGCCGCGTCAGTAGGCCACATGGAGCGCACACTTGGGATTAGTCTATTAGTCATCGTGATTAATGTGTATCTTTTTCCTCATTTTATTTTGTGTACTTAGTACACTGGCACGCCCGCACTATGTATTACCCCGGTGTATGAGATACGCTTTCGCCATGTAAAAAGCGTTTTCTCGTGTCAAACAGAGTTAATATATGTTTGAGATTGCAATGGTTTTGTTTCAGTTATGAAAGTAGATGCATATTATGTACCCGTTTCTTATTTACTTGTTATGATCAAGCATGTTTATGAGAGCGTGTGAGGAGGAACGTGTGCATTAGTTGGAGTAACGGGGGGTGGCTAGTGCGGTGAACGTGAGAGAAAGTTCCGCGATCCACTTGGGTGTTTTACCTTACTTTGTTACCTCACTAGGGATAAAAAGAAATACCATGCTACCGGAGATGTGGGTGTGACCATTGCCACTACTCCATGACTAGATCTAGCATGTTCTTATTTTAACTTCATGTCATGATACTTATTGCTATACTCTGAGTTATCTTAATTACAGAGGTGTTATGATTTAGTTTGCATCTTGGTGGAGTATAAGAGAGATTAATAACCAAAAGGTCTCTATGTTAGGACGTGATGCCCATACAATTATAACTTGTCATTAAACTGTTGTTTGCAATCTCATATGTCAACTCTAGTGTTCCATTGTCCACCACGTTATTAAAGAGAGAGTTCATTTGTGAAACCATGAACCCCGGTCCATTTTTAATCATAAGAAACACCTTTCCAACAACTTTTACCACTTTTCCATTTTCTGTCATTATTAAATCTGAAAATACAAAAACACTTTTATATCTTGCATTCATTATAAAAAACCCAAAAATATCATTTATCATTGCTACCACCATCATTGCATATTTATTTACCACCATTGCATATTTATTTCTTGTTTGCATTGCATATTATCTTAATATCATTCTAACACCTTGTGCTTGACAACCACTAGGTGAGGTTGAGGACCAAAACATTTACTTTGTTTTGTAGGTAACCAAAAGAAGGATAGGAAGATAAATCTTCACTACTGATTCCCCGAGAGTTCGATATTAAACCCTCGAGTCACCCTCGTGGGAAAACACGTCTTCCACTTACTACACACTCTGCACTTGGAGTCTCAACCTAACACATTACTTTTCACGCAGGTAACCACGCGAAGGGCTAGCAAGTATTTTCTGG
Organism: Poa pratensis; assembly: GCA_947311845.1. Taxonomy (NCBI): domain Eukaryota; kingdom Viridiplantae; phylum Streptophyta; class Magnoliopsida; order Poales; family Poaceae; genus Poa; species Poa pratensis. The sequence continues at coordinate 20,350,567 of CAMZMU010000077.1, read as the reverse complement.
CGCCATTGTGGGGTAACTACGTGAAGGGCCATCACCAGGCACATATACGGTACAAGCCGTATGTCAGTTGTGGAACCAGTCTCACGTAAGCGTACGCGTAAAGTCGGTCCGGGCCGCTTCATCAACTCAATGCTGCCGGCAATAGCAAGTGCACGCTAGAGGATAGCTTCTAAAAAACGATGCCCCCATAAGAACATGGGTTCTAAAACCGGTATAGCTATATCTACGCATAGATCGGCTCTGATACCACTGAAGGGGATCGTAGGCAGAAAACAAAAAATTCCTAACAACGATAACCTTATACTAGCCAGAATCTATACTATGCAGATATACTATACAGTAGGAGATCGATATACGTACCCTCGTATACCGATAACGGGGATTACGCTCCCGCAACAAGCGTTGTCGAAGTAGACGACGTAGCCGACCTCGAGGTCGCGAAGATCTTGGCGCGATGAAGACGGCGATGATGGTGACACCGACCTCATGGTGGTGGAGATGAACACCTCCTAGCACCCCAAGTGTGGTGCCTCGCAGGAGTCGCACACATACGGTGAAGATGACGACCTCCGGGCTCCGATCCAGGGACGAGCAGCGGAAGACTTGGACCGGAAGACCAGCAGCACGGCGGTGTGCATATGGTGGAGAAACACTCAACCCGTGCACGACCCCAATTGCGGAGTCACGACCAAACGGGAGAGAGAGAGAGAGAATTTGGTGCGTTCCAAAAAGGCAAAGGTGCACCCATACATATAGGTGGAGGAGGGAGACCATCTCCCTTGGCTAAGCCATGTGGGACTAATCCCCACATGGCCTAGCCGGCCAAGGAGGGCAGCCGGCCACTAGGTGGGCCCCATTCGGCCCACGCAGGGCGGCTGGCCCTTCTCCTCCTTTTTTTCCTTTCTCCCTTTTGGGATTTTCCCCTAATGGGCCTTAGATTTAATGCCTTTTAAATTCGAATTTAATTAAATAAAAAATATATTTAATCATTAATTCAACTAATTAATATCAAATACATTTTATCTAATTAATTCCTGCTCCGAAAACTATTTCGTCGCTCTCCGATCTCCATCGGAACTCTCCCGGAACATTTCCGGTGCTCTCTTTTATTTTCTCTTCAATTTCCAATCTATTATAAATGTCATCCTCCCTTAAGTGTGTTACCCTAGCGGTTCAAGATCTCGCCAGACATAATCGAGACACGCTCTCCGATTAATGATTAATTCGTGGACCTTGGATACCCAGAATTAATCCCTGTGAGATAACGAAATAACTTTGTCGTTCGAACCTTGACGTCGAGTCTTAACCTTTTGCCTGGCGATACTTAGCGTGTCCGAGACTCGTTCATAGATATCATGATACCTAGCTTGACCTCGTTATCGACAACACCATCTTCTACTCGTCCGTGATAATATGTCCCCGTGACCTAGTCGCATGCTTGCAAGCTTATTTGACATAATCTCACCGAGTGGGCCCAGGAGTATCTATCCTGCTATGCAGATTGGAAAATCCCGCTCTTGATCCCTCATCTCAACATACTCCCTTCGATAACCCGAGAGGGACACCGTTATTGTCATACTATATAAGCAATGACGTTTGATGCAATCAAAGCATCTTCCAGGAATAGCGATAAGAGTTGATCTCACGGTCAAAGGCGTAATGACTACGTCCTACAAATATTGGGTATGTCCATCACATCATTCTACCAATGATATGACTCCATTGTCAATTGACACCAACGTCACATGATCGGAAAACCTCGATCATCGATTGCACAATGAACTAGTTAAATAGAGGCTACTAGGGACCTGGTTGTTTATCTACCACACGTGTATTAATGTTTCCGCTTAATACAGTTATAGCAGGTATAAAATATATTATGAACATTTGAGATATGACAAATAAACTATCTTTATTAAGTGCCTCTAGGGCATATCTCCTTCAGTCTCCCACTTGCACTAGAGTAACACTTAATCTAGTTTACAACATTGGTAAAAGCTTAGCACCGATAGCATCTTGGTGCATGCTTGTCTCGTGGAAGAGGAAGTTTAGTCAACGGATCTCTCACATTGAGATATGTATGTGCTTTGCAACACTTCTATGTCAACTCGTTTGGCATCATCCCGTATCATATGATAACGGTGAAATATATCTTAGTCGATGGAGTGAGACTCGAACCTTCGCGTAGCATGGGCTTAAAAGTCTAAGAGATCTATTAAGGGGAACCACACATGCTCGGAAAAACCGCTCAGTCCAATCACACTTGCTACTTCTGAAGTTGCCATATATTCATATACCTATGTAGATTATGTGACAATGCATTCATATGCGACTTCGCAAGCTAACCATATCTTTCTTCAAAACAAAGGACATCTCCTATATGAAATTTCTAGTCGTATGGGTCAGTGTCATAACTTGCATAATCGTAACCGTTTTACGGCAAGTTGTCTTTTCACTCTTACCCTATACTAGAAAACATATCTTCAGTTCTCTTAGACACTGAAGAATATACTTAGCTGTGAGAATGACATGTGTATTTTAGAAAACGCAAAAAGCCTTTGTGTTTCATTTCATTGAGAAGTGAGAATAACATATGGGTTCACCTATGTGGCTATGTTACTGAGACATCCAGTGACACGTTTCTAACTAGGTTTGCAATGGCGTGGTTTCAAACAACTCTAAATCTTAATTATTTTTAAGCTGCAATAATAATGTTTAGCAAAAGAGGACATAATATTGATGGCATACTTCAGCTCATATGCCACAAAAATAAACCATCTAATAGCACTTAAAGGAATCAAATCATTGTTAGCACTTAAAGGAATCAAATCATTGTTTTATCCCTAATTATACATATATCACATAGTGCATGTTTCAATCAGTATTGTATTCCACTGATCAATGCATACTTCATCTGATTCATAAGCTTATAGTCGGTAACCAATTTAACTTCTGAAAATGATCAAATCCTTCTGTTCTTTGTATTTGTCGTATACTCGTATAGGACATCGACATGGTGGCCATTTCTATTATTTTTTTTGAAAGAGGGAGTACAGATCTGCGTACAAACAAGAAAACAGAAAGAAATATAGACGCAAACCCGTACAGAAGTGCTCAGCAGAAAGCACTACAGCAGCGACGAAGCCACTGAACCACCAAAGCTCGTCGTCGCCGGCGAACGCCATAGAAGAAGAAGCCGATCCACCTGCCGCCTGGAAGAGGGAGGACCTCCAACGTTGAAGAAGACCGCATGATCCACTCGCCGCAAGCAGCAAGATCTTGTCGATGAACAAACACGGCCAAGCCGCCCCCACGACCAGCTCCAACACCGCCTTCCGCCGGGGCGGCGAAGCCGTGCCAGAAGAACCACCTTCACCGCGCCAACTTTCCCAGCGCCAAAGCTGAGCACCAAACCCCTCCACTCCGGCACACCACCACCAGGTAACTCCTCTCCTCGCCTCCACGGCCGGCCGGGAAGCCACGAAGAAGCAGACGCCAGAGGAACCAGAAGCAAGCACGCCGCCACAGCAACTCCCCCCCCCCCCCCCCCACACCACCACGGCCGGCTAGGGGAGCCCGAGGCACACGCCCGCAGTACCTGCTCCAGATCGAAGCTCCATGTCCTCATGACGACGCCGGAGCACGCATCGCCGTGCTGGCGAGGACCAAGCACAAAATCCACCACAAGGAGGTCGACGCCGGATCGACCGCCATGCTTGGGCACGAAGCTCGCAGATCCACCCACCGGCCGCCGCCAAGCAGAGACCACCGGGCGCGGATCTGAAGCCCCTTTATTCGCCGCCGCCACCTCCACCATCACCGACGGCAGAGCAACGAGCAGCACGAAAACCTAAGCTACCTAGCTACACCTAACTAGAAGCACACAGATCCCACCGGCGATTCTACCCCCCACCCCCTTCCGACGGCACCAAGGCCGACGGGAAGAAGGAGGGCGGCGGAATCGCCGGCGGAAAGGAAGATCGCCTTCCGGTCGCCTTTACTGTAGAGGGAGGGGACGGGAGCGAAGCGATAAGGTACCCGATGGTTTCCGTAGAATTGTACAACTGCCCATTTCTATTTTTTTTACTTATATCGGAACTAGATATAGAAGTTTCTATTTTTTTACTTATATCGGAACTTCTAAAATTATAATGATATAGATGACGAGGATGCTCTTACTTCTTTATTGTGGAGAACGTCTAGGAAGTCTTCCCTGCCCTCTTGTATTTTGTTCTGACACGGCATATTTATTAGCCTAGGAAAATACCTAGCCACAAACAGGACTACTTTTTTTCCCTAACGTAATCATTTATACAGGCGAAAATAACTTAATGTCACATAGAATTTATGTTCAGTCTAGAACGACAAATACTCGGCAACCTGAGTTATGACAGGTTTCCCATTCAATTTAGAGTGACAAACATTTATGTGCTAACCTGATTGTCCCAAACTGGAACTGAACTTCGAGAAAAATTTCCGGGCTATTGAGGTGCCAAGGCCTGTTGTGGCTGGGTTTTGCTGCAAAGATAGTAAGGATGATTGACCAGAAGATTGCCTGCCCGATGAGTCTGTAGGAATTTGTGTCTTGCAACATTTTATTTATACACTACATCCTCCGGAATTAAACTTCATGTGGAAGTATCATGGAAATAACAGGGAACTAATGATGTGGAATTGTACTTAAGGAAATATACTTAAGGAAGCCGGTACACCTATACTGGAATACAGTGTATGTGAATATGCTGGAATTATACCGGACAGTATAGAGTGGAAAGCCAGGTTGTTTATATGTTAGCTATATGAATTGATTAAAGCCTGCGAATTTGAATTATTCAAATTCGGCACGTGACTCACACACGTGTGCTCGTGGGACTAATTGCAGATTGAAACTCCTAGATGGTTACTGATGATCGTGGTTGGTTTGGTTAACCTGGAGTTTCTGAAATAATTATCTGCGGAAATACGGTTTAAATAAAACCAGAATTAGCACTATATAAAGATCCCTAACCCCTAGCATCAAATTGATCATTCTGAGCGGCACCACGGAAAAGAATCGAGGAATAGGGGTTAGACCGAAGAAGTGCTAAACCTAACAGAGTCCACAACATGGCCACTGTTCTTACATGCACCATCCTGTATTTCCACAAGATAGCTGGATGTGAGGACCACAGAAAAGTGTGAGATGTAATCAGTTTATTAAATATTATGTCACTAATCTGACATATCTTGTACAGCTAAGTAACAGACGAAGAAAAGCAATATGTTGAAGAAATAAGTATGACAACAAATGAAGCACATGGTTACTTACCTGAGTGGTCAAATCATGTAAAATATTTGTCCCAGATGAACTTTGGTCTGTTGTTTCATTTGGAATCTTGCTACTGGATGATTCTTGAGTGCATTTTATCCCCAGGAGCTCCAAAGAGGTTACCGCTTCATCATCATCCCCCACAGATGCACCAATTACTATTATTTCAGTAGTTTTCAAGGATTCAAGCCATTGCAACCAACTACAAGAAATCCTGCACCCAGTAATCATTATTTTTACTGGTGACGGAGATGACAATGGCCCCAAAGGTTCCCCACACGACAGAATCCGGTTACTATTTTCTATTTCATATTTCACACATTTTGGCAGAGATGGTTTGAACATGAGATTACACTAGTAGGAAACTGCCTTTCTATGTATTCACTATCTGTGGCGCACCAAACTTCCCATGCGCCACAAAAAAACTTCAGTGGCGCACCATGCCTAGTGCGCCACAGAATACTGTGGCGCATAGGCACAGACATGCGCCACAGAAATAAGGTGGGTCCTGCCTCCACAAAATATGGTGACATTTTTGTGGCGCATTGAGCAAGATGTGCCACAGAAATCATAATTTCTGTGGCGCATCCAGCACAATGCGCCATAAAAATTTGGTGGGCCCCATCCAATGATTTGCATCGGTGCTTGTTCTGTGGCGCATGCGTCTGGATGCGCCACTGAAAATAACATTTCTGTGGCGCATCCCCACATGTGCGCCACAGAAACATATGTGTGTGTTCTTTATTTTTTGTCTACTAACAATTAATTGTGTGTACATTCTTTTTTTATAAAATTTGTGTTTGTTCTTTCTTTAAATATAACAAAAAAAATTAAAATTTAACCAAATGTGTTTGTGTTTTGTACATTTTTTCTAAATGTGTGTGTTCTTTCTTTAAATATAATCAATTTTTTTTTAAATTTAACCAAATGTGTTTGTGTTTTTTACATTCTTTTTTTAAATGTGTGTTCTTTCTTTAAATATAACCAATTGTGTGTACATTCTTTTTTAAATGTGTGTGTCGAAGAAGACTTTTTTGTGTATTAATTTGTACATGTGTGTGTGAGAGAGACAAGCATATATATATACCATGAATAAAATATTGGTCTACTAACAATTGTGTGTATATTCGTCTTTTCTTTAAAATGTGTGTATGTTCTTTCTTTCAATATAACCAAAAATGTTTTTTAAAAGAATAACAAATGTGTTTGTGTTCTTTATTTAAATTTAACCAAAAAAATTTAAAAGAAAAAAATGTGGGACAGCCAGGATTCGAACCTGGCTGCCCAAGTACAAAGTTTTGAAGCAAACCACTAGAGTATGTGTGTGTTGTCATAGTACAGCACCACATCCTTATAAACTGTCAGGCCACACAATTCTGTGGCGCATCCTCCCTGCAGATGCGCCACAGAATATAACATTTCTGTGGCGCACCCAGGCGGGGTGCGCCACAGAATCTCAGCATTCTGTGGCGCATGCCAGCAAGGAAATGCCACAGAATTTCTTTTCCCCGACTTACATGTGGGGCCCGCCCCGCGCCGGCCTCCTTCCAAAAATCGCCAAGTACAGAGAACGAAATCGTCCTGCGCCTCGTCGGCGTCCTCCCGTGCGCGTGCCCTGTCCAACTCGTCCCCGCCCAACCCTTCGTCGCCGGCGACCTCCCCTGCGCCCTCGACACCGGCCATGCACGCCGCCGCGGAGGAGAGACCTCCCCTGCGCCCTCGGACCGGCCGTCCTCGACGCTGCGGAGGAGACCTCGACGCCGCCGCCCTTGGACCGGCCGTCCTCGACGCCGGCTGCCCCTCCACGACACCGCTGTCACCTCCCCGAGGTTGCTGCCCTCCCCTGCCTCTCCCTTCCCGTGATCCCCAGCCTGTACCCGCCCCTCCCCTGTCATGCCTCTCCTCTGCACACTAGGTGTTTGTGCTAATGCCTAGGTGTTGTTCTTGTGTGTGCAATAGCTTACAAAAAATGTCGTAGTGCAGGCTTGCTAATTGTGCAGTGTCTCTGATGGTTTTAGGATTGTGACATGCTTGTGCCATGCTTGCTTGTGTGCAATAGCTTGTGCCATGCTTGCTTTAGAGGTCCTAAAATGCACAATTTAGAGGTCCTAAAATGGTTTGAGTTGCTGAAATTTATTAAGTTAGTATGAATGGTTTGAGTTGTGATAATCTTTGCAACATCAATGTAACATCAATTCAGTGCTAAAATCTGCCAAATGTGAATTTTAGTGGAGTAATTAGGCTAAGTGCTAGAACTAATCAACATTTCACTAACACATAGGTAAACTTGTGGACTAAGTGCTAGAAGTAATTAGGCTATTGTGTGTGCATGTGGTAGAAATTAACAAGTGAGCAGTGTCCTTCCAACTTGTGGACTAGCTTCAGCTAGTTGCTTTTATCCATGTGGTTTTTTCTAGATGCCAAATCTATATTAAGTTAGAAGCAAATTAATTTATTCACAGGTTTTGACTTTTTTATGTACTATGCAGTTTGAAGAGGACCTCGACGCTGCTGTTCCGGAGCTCGTCGACAAGTGGTGAGAAATTATGGATGTGCTGTGAATGGTGTTGATGGATATATATGTGTCCACGACCATCGTGTCGTGGTTGTTTGTGCTCCGACCATTGTGTCATGGAGATGCCGGCCGGAGATGTGGATTTTTTGTGAAATACTTGCAGGTACCCCGAGAGGCCCTTGAGATTGCCGGAACGTCGATTAACTTCCGTTCCGGCAAATTTGGGTACTCCATATGTCTCTTTTTTAGCAAAGGTCATGCCGAATTTTTTCGTGAATTTTGGCATGACTTTGCTAAAAAAGGAACATATGGGGTATTGCGACTAATGCATGGGCCGGGGTATCTTAGTACTAAATTAAGTGATTTTTTTCTTATATTTGTTGTACTAACTTTTTGCCTCTTTTTAATGCAGTGCAAACATGTCGGAAGCCGGCCCTTCTAAGCACATGAGCGTCGAAGAAGAAGCTAGACATGCCAACAAGTCGTTCTGGCAGATGTCCCAGGAGATGGAGGATGGAGGAGGTGGAGGCCGCCGATGCCGACAATGAGCAAGAGGACCGGGAGGAGGACGCCGAAACCACAGATGGAGCTGCTAGTGGCGGTCATGAGGATGACACCACCACCACCGATGGTGGCGACCACACGGATGGTGCTACCAGTAGCACCCCGACCGCTAAGAAGCGGAAGAAGCCAAGGAGGGATCGGACACCGCAAGCGGTCGACAACGTCACAGACGTATTCACCAAGGTCACGCCAAGTGGCCTACCAGTGGAGCCGGAAAAGCTTGCCAAAGGGTACAGCATGCAACTAGGGTGCATCGTCCGGGAAAGCATGTCGATCAACACGAAGGACCTCAGAAGCAATGGCAATGAGGCTTTGGTCGAAAACCTCTCATGAAGCTTCACCAACGATACACGTTCCCGCTTCCGTTCAACAAAAAGGTGGACAGTTTAGCCATCACGAAGATGAGCACCGCCTTGAGCAGCTGGAAATTCCGGGTGAAGAAGAAGATCAATAAGGGTGTGGCTCTAGGTTAATAGTGCCAGAAACAATTGCTTGTACGTCACACGTCAGTTGGGAACCCCAAGAGGAAGGTATGATGAGTGCAGCAGTAAGTTTTCCCTCAGTATGAAACCAAGGTTTAATCGACCAGTAGGAAAACGAGGTTTGCTTCGAAGGTGTTGGTGAGGAGTGTAGTGCGGCGCAACACCAGGGATTCCGGTGCCAACGTGGAACCTGCACAACACAATCAAACTTTGCCCCAACTTAACAGTGAGGTTGTCAATCTCACCGGCTTGCTGAAAACAAAGGGTTAAACGTATCGAATGGAAGATGATGTTTGTTTGCATAAAACAGTAGAGAACAATGATTGCAGTAGATTGTATTTCAGATGTAAAAGAATGGACCGGGGTCCACAGTTCACTAGTGGTGTCTCTCCAATAAGATAACTAACATGCTGGGTAAACAAATTACAGCTGGGCAATTGACAATTGATAAGTGCATATAACATGCATGTGTGAGCTGTGGTGTCTACTATGAGATTCATTTGGGCATTACGACAAAGTACATAGACCGCTATCCAGCATGCATCTATGCCTAAATAGTCCACTTTCCGGTTAACATCCGTACCCCTTCCAGTATTAAGTTGCAAGCAACAGACAATTGCATTAAGTAATGTGCGTAATGTAAACAATACATTCATCCTTGAATAAAGCATTGCTGTTTTACCCCTAGTGGCAACAACACATCTACAACCTTAGAACTTGCTGTCACTATCCCAGGTTAAATAGAGGTTGAACCCAACTATCATGCATAAATACCCCCTCTTGGAGTTACAAGTATTCACGTGGCCAAGGCTTCAACAAGTAACGGAGAGCATGCAAGATCACAAATGACATAGACATGATAATATAATATTCAGCTCCACATAGGTATCAATATAAGTCAGATCCCAGCAAACACAACATGTAGCATTACAATAAGATGATCTTGATCATGATAGGCAGCTCACAAGATCTAAACATGATGGCACAAGTGGAGAAGACAACCATCTAGCTACTGCTATGGACCCATAGTCCAAGGATGAACTACTCACGCATCACTCCGGAGGCGGGCATGGCGATGTAGAGCCCTCCGGTGATGATTCCCCTCTCCGGCAGGGTGCCGGGAAGAGCTTCAGAACCCCCCGAGTTAGGGTTGACGACGGCGGCGGCAGCGAATATGTTCTGGATGAAAGGCTCGGTGTTTTAGGGTTTTCGCGTCTCGGGGAATAAATAGGCGAAGGGGCGATGTCGGCGGACCCCCGAGGGGCCCAAACCACCGGGGCGCGGCTGGGCCCAGCCGCGCCAGGTGTGTTTGGCCACCTCGTGGCTCTTCGTCTCTCCTTCGGACTCCGTGTACGTGCTGGAAAAATAGGGACTGGCCTTTTGTTTCGTGCAATTCCGAGAATATTTCCAGAAGTAACTTTCTGAAACCAAAAACAGCAGAAAACAGGGAACTGGCACTGTGGCATCTTGTTAATAGGTTAGTCCCAGAAAATGCATAAAAGTGATACGAAGTGTATATAAAACATGTAGCAAATGGTATAATATAAGCATGGAACAGCAGAAATTATGGATACGTTGGAGACGTATCAAGCATCCCCAAGCTTAGTTCTACTCGTCCTCGAGTAGGTAAAACGATAACAACAAATAATTTCTGAGGAGACATGCTTTCACACAATCTTGATCAATATATTGCAAGGCTCATGTCATGAATGAAGTGACTCAAAGCAATGATCTATAGTTTGCTAACAAATAGATAAAGAGTAAACAATGAATCATATAAGCAAAAACTTTTCATGAATAGTACTTTCAAGACAAGCATCAAAAAGTTTTGCATAAGAGGTAACTCATAAAGCAATAGATTCAAAGTAAAAGGCATTGAAGCAACACAAAGGATGATTAAGTTTCAGCATTTGCTTTCAACTTGTAACATGTATATCTCATGGATAGTTGTCAACATAAAGCAATATAACAAGTGCAATAAGTAAATATGTAAGAATCAATGCACACAAAGTTGACACAAGTGTTTGCTTCTAAGATAGAAAGGAGTAGGTAAACTGACTCAACATAAAGTAAAAGATAGGCCCTTCGCAGAGGGAAGCAGGGATTAAATCATGTGCTAGAGCTTTTTAAGTTTTCGAAAGCATATAGAGAGCACAAAATAAGTATTTGAGAGGTGTTTGTTGTTGTCAACGAATGGTAGTGGGCACTCTAACCCCCTTGTCAACCAGACTTTCAAAGAGCGGCTCCCATGAAGGACGTTATTCTACCAGCAAGGTAGATCATCCCTCTTCTCTTTTGTTTACACATGTATTTTAGTTTCTTTATAGATGACACTCCTCCCAACCTTTTGCTTACACAAGCCATGGCTAACCGAATCCTCGGGTGCCTTCCAACATTCACATACCATGGAGGAGTGTCTATTGCAAAATTAAGTTGCTTACTGATAAATCAGGGCAAAACATGTGAAGAGAATTATTAATGAAAGTTGTAATTAATTGGGGCTGGGCACCCCGTTGCCAGCTCTTTTTGCAAATTATTGGATAAGCGGATGTATATGCCACTAGTCCATTGGTGAAAGTCTGTCAGAAGTAAATGACAAGATTGAAAGATAAAACACCACATACTTCCTCATGAGCTATAAAACATTGACACAAATAAGGAGTAATAAAGTTTTGAATAGTTTAAAGGTAGCACATGAAATATTTACTTGGAATGGCAGGAAATACCACATAGTAGGTAGGTATGGTGGACACAAATGGCATGGGTTTTGGCTCAAGTTTTGGATGCACGAGAAGCATTCCCTCTCAGTACAGAGTTTAGGCTAGCAAGGTTGTTTGAAGCAAACACAAGTATAAACCGGTACAGCAAGAATCACATAAAAACATATTGCAAGTATTATAAGACTCTACACTGTCTTCCTTGTTGCTCAAACATTTTACCAGAAAATATCTAGACCTTAGAGAGAACAAATATGCATCCCAAGTCTCAACAAGCTCTACGGTAGTTCTCCACTACTAGGCTTTAACTACATGATGCAAGAGCTTAAACATGATCTACTTGAGAGCTCAAAACAATTGCAAAGCATCAAATCAAAACAAGACAATGATCTACAAGAATGCATATGTCTTTTCCAATACCAACTACTACATGTAGCATTTTCTTTCTTCCAAACAAACACCAATAATTTATTAAACATAAACTCTCCAAATGATAATATAATGCAGCAAGAGAGTATTTATAAACAAGTGCTAACAGCTCGAAGAGATGCATGAAAAACAGGAGCTAAAAGCACTGCAGTAGCTAGTTAAGAATACTCAACAAATATAAGTGAAGAACATGAGTATTCACATGAAAAAGCGGAGCGTGTCTCTCTCCCACACAAGGATTGCTAGGATCCGAATTTATTCAAACAAAAACAAAAATAAAAACACACAGACGCTCCAAGTAAAGCGCATAAGATGTGAAAGAATTAAAATATAGTTTCACTAGAGATGACCTGATAAGTTTGTTGATGAAGAAGGGGATGCCTTGGGCATCCCCAAGCTTAGACGCTTGAGTCTCTCTGAATATGGTTGGGATGAACCACGGGGGCATCCCCAAGCTTAGGCTTTTCACTCTTCTTGATCACATAATATCACCCTTCTCGCTTGATCCTTGAAAACTTCCTTCACACCAAACTCAAGACAGTTCTCATTAGAGGGTTAGTGCATAATCAAAAATTCTCATATTCTGTAATGATACAATCAATCCCAAAGCTTCTGGACATTAGCTACAGCCACCAATGCTTTGTGGAGCAAAGAAATCCACACAAACACAGTAAAAGAGCGAATGCAAAACAAAAGGCAGAATCTGTCAAAAACAGAACAGTCTGGAATGACGAATTTTTTCGAGGCACTTAAGTTGCTCAGATGGATCTGGCCTAAAATAATGAAAGTTGCGTACATATCTCAGGAATATGCGTGATTTTTCTCAGAATTTTTTGAATTTTCTACAGGGAGATAAGCTCAAATCCGTGACAGCTAAAAATCTGTCACTGCGCAGAAATCCAAATCTTGCATCAACTTTCAATATAGAACTTTACTTGGCACAACATTGCGATAAAATAAAGATACAAAGGAGTTGCTACAGAAGTAACAAAATCCTTGACTCAAAGAAAACAAAAATAACAGCAAATAAAAACGATGGGTTGTCTCCCATAAGCGCTTTTCTTTAACGCCTTTCAGCTAGGCGCAGAAAGTGAAAATCAAGTGTTGTCAAGTGGCAAATCATTCAAATCATCAAAAGCTTCTTCCAACACACAGCTTGTAACAATGGGTATCTTAGATGTTCCTGGAGGTGTTTCATTACCTTTAACCGTACTAAAAGTTTTATCAATTTTAAGCTCATAATGAGTCTTTGGTTTTGGCACTTTAGGAACATACATAAACTTTTGCTCTCTACCCACATAAACTTTCTCCTTTTTAGACTTAAGAGAAGTAAAGGTTGAACTTAAGGTTTCAATAGCTTCCTCTAACTCATCAATTCTATGATTTTGGGTGTCATGGATATTATTATCCTCAAGAACAGTGATTCTTTCATTGATGGTGGCTATTGATTCATTAGTCTTACCAATACAATCAAGAAAATTTGGAAAAAATTTCTCCATAGAGTCTAACTTATTTATAACATCTCCAAGGTGATCTCAACTTTAATATCTTTAGTGGGTGGTGTTCCTACCAAACTTTCAATAATATTACAGGCTTCTAAAGCAGGAGTACCCAAGAAATTTCCACCTGTAAGAGTGTCTAGAACATACCTATACCAACTAGAGATACCAACATAAAAGTTCCTAAGGAGGATAGTGGTAGAGTGTTTCTTAGTACATCTATGATGAGCATCACTAATTCTATACCAAGCATCTTTCAAATTTTCACCTCCTAGTTGCCTAAAAGAACGAACTTCAACTTCAGGAGCATTCATTTTGAAAAACAAAATTAAACTGAATTAAACAAGTAACTAATTTTTTTGTGTTTTTGATATAGAGAAAGCAAACAAAACAAAATAAAAATAAACTAGCAAGACAAGTAACTAATTTTTTTGTGTTTTTGATAAAGAGAGCAAACAAACTAAATAAAAATAAACTAAGCAAGACAAATAACAAAGTAAAGAGATTGGGTGTGAGAGACTCCCCTTGCAGAAGCAATTCTGTTTTCCCCGGCAACGGCGCCAGAAAACGTTGCGTCGAAGGGGAAACAGAAATCTTTTGAATCCAAAGCAACTCGACTTCCCCGGCAACGGCGCCAGAAAACGTTGTTGGTGGCTCTAGGTTAATAGTGCCAGAAACAATTGCTTGTACGTCACACGTCAGTTGGGAACCCCAAGAGGAAGGTATGATGAGTGCAGCAGTAAGTTTTCCCTCAGTATGAAACCAAGGTTTAATCGGACCAGTAGGAAAACGAGGTTTGCTTCGAAGGTGTTGGTGGAGGAGTGTAGTGCGGCGCAACACCAGGGATTCCGGTGCCAACGTGGAACCTGCACAGCACAATCAAACTACTTTGCCCCAACTTAACAGTGAGGTTGTCAATCTCACCGGCTTGCTGAAAACAAAGGGTTAAACGTATCGAATGGAAGATGATGTTTGTTTGCATAAAACAGTAGAGAACAATGATTGCAGTAGATTGTATTTCAGATGTAAAAGAATGGACCGGGGTCCACAGTTCACTAGTGGTGTCTCTCCAATAAGATAACTAACATGCTGGGTAAACAAATTACAGCTGGGCAATTGACAATTGATAAGTGCATATAACATGCATGTGTGAGCTGTGGTGTCTACTATGAGATTCATTTGGGCATTACGACAAAGTACATAGACCGCTATCCAGCATGCATCTATGCCTAAATAGTCCACTTTCCGGTTAACATCCGTACCCCTTCCAGTATTAAGTTGCAAGCAACAGACAATTGCATTAAGTAATGTGCGTAATGTAAACAATACATTCATCCTTGAATAAAGCATTGCTGTTTTACCCTAGTGGCAACAACACATCTACAACCTTAGAACTTGCTGTCACTATCCCAGGTTAAATAGAGGTTGAACCCAACTATCATGCATAAATACCCCCTCTTGGAGTTACAAGTATTCACGTGGCCAAGGCTTCAACAAGTAACGGAGAGCATGCAAGATCACAAATGATATAGACATGATAATATAATATTCAGCTCCACATAGGTATCAATATAAGTCAGATCCCAGCAAACACAACATGTAGCATTACAATAAGATGATCTTGATCATGATAGGCAGCTCACAAGATCTAAACATGATGGCACAAGTGGAGAAGACAACCATCTAGCTACTGCTATGGACCCATAGTCCAAGGATGAACTACTCACGCATCACTCCGGAGGCGGGCATGGCGATGTAGAGCCCTCCGGTGATGATTCCCCTCTCCGGCAGGGTGCCGGGAAGAGCTTCAGGAACCCCCCGAGTTAGGGTTGACGACGGCGGCGGCAGCGAATATGTTCTGGATGAAAGGCTCGGTGTTTTAGGGTTTTCGCGTCTCGGGAATAAATAGGCGAAGGGGCGATGTCGGCGGACCCCCGAGGGGCCCAAACCACCTGGTGGCGCGGCTGTGGGCCCAGCCGCGCCTAGGTGTGGTTTGGCCACCTCCTGGCACATCTTCGTCTCTCCTTCGGACTCCGTGATGTGCTGGAAAAATAGGGACGGCCTTTTGTTTCGTGCAATTCCGAGAATATTTCCAGAAGTAACTTTCTGAAACCAAAAACAGCAGAAAACAGGGAACTGGCACTGTGGCATCTTGTTAATAGGTTAGTCCCAGAAAATGCATAAAAGTGATACGAAGTGTATATAAAACATGTAGCAAATGGTATAATATAAGCATGGAACAGCAGAAATTATGGATACGTTGGAGACGTATCAAAGGGTGACAGCTGAGAGAAGATAAGTGCCAAAGACCCGACGCTCGACAAAGAAGAGTTCGAGATATTCAAGGTGTCCTTAAAGTATGAGGAGGCTAAAAAATGGACCAAGTGGGGGAAGGATATGCGGGACCTGAACATAGGTAACCACCATTTGGGAAGCGGCGGTTACCGAGGAAAACAGCCCGTTTGGGACAAGGAGGATGCCATTGTTGCAAAACTGGGAAAAGAGAACCCGTGGCACAAAATCACGGACGAGCAAGTGAGGAACTTTGTCCGGTCCCGCTACTATCTGAACCCGGCGGGGGAATTCGTTACCGATGATGAAGATGTGTTGAAATTCGAGAAATTGCTGGTAAGGAATTTAATTTCCGCGGATATCTCAAAGTCCATTGCGTTGATCTAATTAGATAACGAAGCCATATTTCTACATGGGTTCACCTTAATTTCCTTTGTCTGCAGGAGGAGGAGTTGAAGGTTGACGCTGAGGATGGCCCGTCGTCCCAGGGGTAGACGGAGCCATGGGACACGACTTTCAACAGGGCGACGAACGCTTTCAAGGAAACGGACAAGTCGAACCGCCGACGTCAGCTGGCCGTGTTTCCGGCTTTGGTACGAGCATGAAGTTCCAACAGTACTACTCATCTGACCCGGAGAAGAGAAAGGAGAGGAGGAGGACGCCGAGGGCGGATAAAGCCGAGGTGGTGGAGCTAAGGAAGAAGGTGGAGTCACTAGAGCAGGGAAAAGTGGACTCCAGCACGGTTGACAAGTTAGTGGAGGAGAAGCTCCGGGCATTCTTACCCCCTGGGTTGATGGAGGGGTTAGCTTCTTGGAATACCGGAGGTCGACAGGGGCCGATACACGTGCCCAGCTTCAGCGGCAGCAACTCAACCATGAACCAGGACGTGTCGCCGGACCTGGTGACCCCAACGCCCAACGCCGTGGTGTAGCCGCCGGTCCATTTTGTCGCACCGACGCCACCACCCGAGCGGCCGGAGGAGAATGTTAGGCCGGCCGCCGGCACCGGCGCCCTTGTCTTGACATTAGCCGAGCTCAACGCCATCGATAAGGTAACTAATTAATTACTTAGTCCGCGTCATCTTCTATAACTCTGCCTTTTATGACTGCCACCTCATGATGCCCAACATTTGTTCACAAAAGGACATGCCTTGCATACTCCTGCATAGGATGGTACCCGACGGCGAGTTGAAGGAAGTTGCTGAGGGCATGCTCATACAACCAATGTGCCGTGATATGCACAACACTAGAATGAGCGAGGCCGTGATGAGGGTCAAGGTGACTGAGGTAGTGCCTGAGTTTAGTGCCATCGACCCCCCCCCCCCCCCATGCAACCTCCGGGAGCCGAGGAGCACATGCTCCTTGGAAATTGCCCCAAGTGGGTCTTGGAATGGCCGAAGACCCAAATTCGTCTTGGGGGGCCGGGGTTCTTCAGGGGTTAAGGCGCCGCTCCACCGGCGCCACCTCTAAACTCCGCCCCCCGATCGTTCGGCCCTCGAAGCCGCCACGAAAACCTGTTGGGAAGGAACCGGCGCCACAAGCAGCAGTCGCCACCACCCGGAAGGAACCGCCGGTCGTTGCCACCACCAGCCGCCACCAAAGACTGTTGGGAATGTCTGTACCGCAACAGCCGTCCAAA
Organism: Poa pratensis; assembly: GCA_947311845.1. NCBI lineage: Eukaryota > Viridiplantae > Streptophyta > Magnoliopsida > Poales > Poaceae > Poa > Poa pratensis. Next base: position 20,333,123 of record CAMZMU010000077.1, on the reverse strand, counting down.
GGCAAAGACGTTGCACCTTAACTTGATGGCAACGACGATGATGATGATAATATCGACGTCAATGGCTTCCTCAACACGGGCGCGAGCAAAGATTTGTACATGCCTGCTACGGATGAGGAACCCTTCCGCGCTCACAGTGATCAACCTGGTCGTCGCACTACATGCCAGCGCCTGAGTTTTTCTCAAAACACGCCTCCGGAAGCCGGCGATCAAGCTCCAGACAAACCGGGTAACATTTTCAGCCCTCGCACACTGCAACAGACGGTTTTCGCGGGGTTCACTGCACCCCCGCCATCCCAGAGATGAAGATCAAGAAGCCTAAGAAGAGAAGTAGGCAAGGCACCTCTACGAGCCAGCCAGCTCCTAAGGTTATCCGGGGTCATGAAGACATGATATCACCCTGAGTTCATGAAGCTGGTAAACCGATACTGCCTCCGGAGCTGCTCTGCCTCATAGAAGGACCCATGCACTCTTTGCATCAAGCTATATTGACGGTAGAGGGCCTGCTTCTTAAAGACAAGAATCCAAATTACCCTATGTCGCGGTCCAGGTGCCAAAGAACGTGGACTTCGTTACTGAAGCCCCCGCCGATCTGTTCTTCATAGCGTTCGAGGACGTCTTCAACCTGTTTCACTCTAGACGGCTGGACTATAACTTGGTCCGCCTATACGCGATCAATATGGCGAGGAAGATCCAGAGAGATGATACCCCGTACGTCACGGTAGTGGATCCCTACTACATGCGTGACAGTCAGCTGGTGGAAGGATCAAGGACACGGACCATGGCCACGGAGTACCTCCAGAGGTTCATGCTGAACAACAAGAGGAAGAACAACCTTCTTCTGCCTTTCTTTCCGGAGTAAGTACACATCCGCTCGCCGCCGTCGTATCTTATGCTTTCTTATAGATTTCTTCCGTTGTTGATCCTTTCCACTGCATTTCTTCCGACCAGGGACAAGTACTGCATACTCATCGTCCTAAGCCCGAGGTGATCCATTGCCACTTATTTTGACTCGGGGAGTTCGAGTAAGAAGAAAGACTACACCAGAATAAAGGATGTTCTCGATGAGGCTCTCGAGGGCTACGCCCAAAAGGGAGGCCACTTCGAAAAAGGACAGACGAAGGGGGAATGTCTCACGAATGACAACAAACACCGGTTCAGGCATGGGACCCAGTTCGATTACATGAAGCAGAAGCATGGCAGCGTGAAGGATGCCTTCTACGTCCTCCATCACATGAAAGGGTTTGTCCGGGATGCACTGAAACAAAGTTGCCATCTAGTCTCCGAGAATGGACCAAATTTGCGGGGGAAATCACCGATGATAAGCTTAGAGAAGACTTCCATCTCATCCAGATGGAGTTGTCGCAAATCATCTACGACGATGTTGTGACATCAGGGGGCCTTCAACTTCAACAAAGCCAATGGTAGGATAAATCATGCATACTCGCAACAAGTGCTTCTTTATTTTCTTTACTATAGACTTATCATACTCAATCTATTTATATTATTAACCAATATATATACCTATATTGACACTGCACAAATATTGACATGGTTGCAAATATGAACACTAATACATGGTTGTATCCATCTCCAGGGTTGTGTCAGAGTGATATCGAAGAACACCTAGCTCTGCAGAATGACAGCAGGACGTGGACGACGAAAGACGGCTACAAACTGTTCCCGGCGCCGCTCAAGAAGAAGACTCCATGATCATGCTCCTGCTCTTACTCACCATCATCGCGGCTGTTCTCTATTTGATCATAGTTTAGGCGGTGACAACTTCATTTGTACTATGACTTATGTGACATGAGATGAACTTTTGTACAATTAATTTGGCATTTGTCACTATATGTATGTATCTTGGGCTCTAAGTGATGTGATGATATAGTATAATGTATCTGTTTTAATACCGTGTCAAAATATATTACTGTTTCTATTATTTTCTGTATAAATACTGTAATATACCTGTATTATTGTCAAATACAGCAAATAATCGATAATACATCAAATAATTTAGTGGCGCACGGTAAATAATTTTGTGGCGCACCATATTCTGTGGCGCACGAACAAAGTGCGACACAGATAAATTATTGTCAAATACAGCAAATAATCGAAAATATTTCTGTGGCGCATGGAAAAAAGTTTAGTGGCGCACTCTGTTCTGTGGCGCATGCCGGAGGTGTGCCACAGAATTGTCTACTTTCTGTGGCGCACAGGGTGGTGCGCCACAGAATAAATATTTTTGTGACGAGTATTCTGTGGCGCACCCACCATGCGCCACAGAATCCAAAAAGGATGCGCCACAGAAAGCCTTTTCTGTACTTGTGTTAGGGCAGAGTAGCACGGACAGCTCTTCAAGAGCAGGGAACATGAACTGCTGATCCCATTGTTGGTGGTCGACAGTATAGGCAACTCTTCTAGGTTCAGTAAACTTTCCAATTTGAGGTGTGTTAATTTCTTGATGGGCTGTGCGCACCCAGAAAGGCCCATCTCCACCTTTACGAGATTAGGCATATCTTTTATATGCAAGTGCCGCAAATTTAATAGCTGGCCCAGTGGAGGGAGATCTTCGCAGTTCCCAAGGAAGAACAGATGGAGGCTGACAAGGTTAGGGAGTAAAGTCGCCATGTTGTTCATCATCCATGTAGGCCATACGAAGCTTGAATACCTAGCTAGCTCGAAATGCTCCAAACTCCGGTGTGGTTGGAGTTTTTTCAGAACTTCTTCGCCTAAATCTTCAACTACTCCATGTACAGCTGGATGAGAAGTGTTACTCCACTCCAGCTTAATGAAACGAAGCTCTGGTCGATTCTGCAGATTTGCGCTCTCTGCGATCCTTAAGCCCCTGGACCCTCTTGTGAGGTCTGGAATAACAAGCTCATCGGTTGTTATATGCCAGTTTTCATCAATGCCAACAGACCACCTGATGTATGGTGGAAGACCGGCAACTATCACTGGATCTTCTGTCAACAGAAACTTCAATCCTGTCATTTTATGTATGATATCTATGAGCATTTGAGATACACTATGGGATGGATGCTTGAAAGCACAACCAGTGAGGTCCAACGTGTGCAGCTTCTGAAGCCTCAAAAAAGACACAGGTATAAAAAGAAGATTTTGCGACAAGTTCAGATATTCCAGATTGAACAAGTAGCCAAGAGATTGCAGACAGTCAATGGTAGGGAGGCACCGCGAGAGATTCAAAACTTAAGTCTAGTCAAGTTACTGAAACGGTTAGGCCGCAGCTGTAGACATTGTTGTAGGCTTAGGTACTCTAAATTGGTTGGTAACATCCCAATTCTCACATAAAGTGCCTCGCAGCCAGTTAGATCCAAAATTCGAAGGTTCTGTATATCCCCAAAAGATGGAGGGAGGTTTTGTAGTCTATGACACCTCCGAAGTAAAGGCTTTCCAACTTCAGGAGATTACAAAGAGATCCAGGAAATTGTTTGAGCTCATAGCAGCTCGACATGTTCAGGAACCTAAGAAAATATAGGTTGCCAAAAGATTCTGGTAGCTGCTTCAGGTTGAAGCAACTAGATAGGTTTAGATTCTCCAAGTTCATTAAATTACCAAATGGAGGCAACTGTGAAAGCTCGGTGCAGTTTGACAAATCAAAAAATCGAAGGCCCTGAAGCTTGCAGAGAGAGTCAACTAGCTCACTGACATCATAATAACATGACAGTCTAAGATGCTCAAGTGTTTGGAGATGACCAAGGGTTGCAGGCAACTTCTGAAGCATGTCACAGCCTTGCAGATTCAAATATTTTAGCTTCTGTAAAGAACCAATGAAAGAGGGCAATTCCTGGATAGAAGTATTTGATAGATCCAACCCCTCAAGGTTTATCAACATACTCATAGAGGAAGGTAATGCTTGAACCTTTAAGCTGGAAATATCAAGGTATCTTAGATGTTTCAGTCGGCCAATGGAAGTGGGTATTTCTCCAATGCAGCTTCTACTAAGATTCAAAACACGCAAATGCTTTAGTAATTCAAACGCTTCTCGATGGAGCATTAGAGGCTCGGTATTCAGTAAGTGTAATGCCCTTGCCCTTCCGAGCAGTGAACTGCAAAGTGTTGATTGCCATTTGCAATAGGTTAACAACACATATTGGAATGGGAGCTCTTTTCCGTTATCAGTCATTTCTCTATCATCCAAAATAATTATATCATTGCAGGCAAGATGCCTTGCAAAGTCATGGACGAAGTTATGCACGCGGAGCGCTGTAGGAGATGTTCTGTTTTCCATTCCATTAACCTGGAAACAAACAGAACATTAATCGCATAATTTTCCTCGACATAACAACCCTGTTTGAATTGGACTAGTTTAATACCATCTGTGGGAGAACCTAGCTATAATACAGAGCATGAAACAGACTGAACTAAGAAAGCTTGAGGTTGAGGCTAATTACTTGAGAGAATGTTACAAATCTCATCTAATTTTCTAGCCCCTGTCTGGCAGCATTTAATCTAATTCTATTGCTCAATGCCGCCCTTTACGGTGTTGAACTTGGCAATGTCAACGCCGCGTACCTTGGTGTTGGAATTTGTTTTTGGTATTTTCGTGATGAAAACAAGATTTATACCTCAACGCCACCTTCTGTGGCCTTGAGCTGTTATACCTCAACGCCACGATCCATGCTGTTAACTCCCTTGGTGCACCAGCATTTTTGCCTTCTTCGGGGGGTGAACACCATGAACTGTGGCGTTGAGGTATAACAACTCAACACCATGGATCATCGCACAGAGGTATAAATCTTCGTCCCGCTCGCGAGAAAACCAAATATATTCCAACGACAAGGTACGCAGAGTTGACATAGCCAAGTTCAACTCCGTGGGGATGGCACTGAAAAAAAAGGGTTAGATTTGGTTAAAGTATTGAAGAGAGGTTATTTTTGGCTGAATTTTCTTAGAGGGGCTAGATTTGGCAATTTTAACCAATAAGGCAGGAGCTGTAGCAGGCAAGCAACATGAGTACATGAACACATGAATTAAACTTAGTCATCCTGAAAGGTCACAATGGAAGCTTCCAAAGATACTCTAAACTAAAGCTATGACATCATTGGCACATTCAAATCTAACCAAATTATTACTAACTCTTTTTTAAAATTTACATGACTTCCTAAAACATGCTGCCAAACTCCCATCTATTAACTAAATATCAGAAAAACTACTTAGATTTGTTTCCAAGAAAATGTACCTTCAAATTTTTTTCATGAAAAATAGCTATATATATTACTAACATACATATGAAAATAATGTTAAGAGTTGTATTCTGAAGAATGCACACATCTAAAATGTCATGTATTAGCCTAAAAAAAAGTCATGTATTTTGGAATAGAGGATTACTAACCAAAAGCTAAGCTTAATAAACTACATAAGAAATACCAGCATGTTGTGCTATGTATTATTCATAGTGAACCTAATGGTAAATCCTTTCATCATATGAGAAAAAAGTATCATTGATCCTAAAGGATAATAAACTTGATCATATATTCATGAATCCAAAGGGAAATATTATTGACATCATAAGTAATGCATTTATTCGAGTTTTACAAATGAAAGCTGTAACAAACATTGAGTAAAATATATACTAACCATGCAATAAGTTTCCACACTAGCATTAGTAAAAAGGCTATAACGAATACTTAGTGACTTACTGAATGTGTGTTTGTAACTTGGAGGAAATGTATTGATAGAAGGCCCTGAATGTAAATTTCCCCCTGAACATAGGGATGCAAGGTCTCATGTTTTGATCCGATCAGTTCAAGTGCAATCCACTGTCGGATAAGTTTTTCTTTATCAATAACAGATCCCTTAGGAAATATTGATACATATAGAAAGCATAGTTTTAGTGCCGAGGTCCGGCTGCGCGTTCGGTTAATATGGTTAATTCGGTTCGGTTTATACGGTTTTTTTATTTATACGGTTTCAATACTTCGGTAAATACGGTTTTGTATGAGAATACGGTTCGGTTTCGGTAATAACCATTTAATTTCGGTTCGGTTTCGGTAATAACCAAATTAATCTAAGTTGACGCGAATTTTAAAATGACAATTTCTTTTTGTGGCCATATATTACAAAATAATGGAATAGACTATAAAATTAGTAGGCATATGATCCAAAGTAACCAAATAACCCATAAAGTTAATAAAAGTCTATACAAGTAGCAAATCACATGCTACAAGTAACCCGTAAAGTTAATAAAAATCAATAAAAGTAGCAAATTAATAAAAGTTAATAGTCATTTTGGTTTTTTCGGTTAACCATTTGGTTTTCGGTTATTAACCGCAAGGCATATAGTTAGCTATTTTACTAACCGTAACCTTAACCGGAAACCAAAATAACCACAATTTCGGTTCGGTTTCGGTTTTTTCAGTTCGGTTTCTCGGTTTTCGGTTAACCGTGCACAGCCTCCCGAGGGCATGTCATAGTATATTTGATACAATGATGAAAACACATTAGTTTTCCCGGAAAATGTTTGCCCTAATTTCCATATTGGTTCATCCCTTGCTGCTAACCAGACACTCATGACTTGATTGTGCACTACTGAACCAAGAAAATGAGCTAAAGCTGGTATCCCGCCACATCTTTTCACAATTTGCTTCCCAATTGTCTTTAGGTGTGCATTGACACCACCTCCACCCCCAAATGCCTTTTCAGTAAATACTGTCCAACAGTCATCTTCTGATAATGGAAGCAACTTGTATGGTGGGGAAGTGTGCATTAGCTCTGCAGTTATTTCATTGGAGGTGGTCACTAAAACCTTGATCCACTTGTTGGTACCCCTGAGCATTTCCTTCAATTCATCCAACTGACTTTTATCTGTGTTACAAAGGCCATCCAAGATAATTAGACAACTTTTTCCATGAAGGCTCTCCTGCAAGCGATTCTTTAGCAACTGGAGATTTCATGAATCTGAACACTGGTGTTAACTACTGAGGGTCCGTCTTCTTTTGTTTCATCAGCTTGTGAGATTATATCAGCAGCAATCTTTCTAAGGTCAAATTTCCTATTTAAGACGATCAAATTCGAAGATCAAAATTCCACCCTTCTGCCTGGTCATAGAAAATTAATCTGGCGAGAGTTGTTTTCCCCAAACCCACAAGGCCAACAATGGGAATGATGCAAAATGTTTCTGCATGATTTTGCAACATTAATTCCTCAATTTTTGTTTTGTCACTATCTCTCCCAACGATTGCAGCTCTACAAAACTCTTCTTTGATATCAGTTTGCTCAAGATCACACCTTGGTTGTTGCATCATAGTGAAAATGACAGAATTTCTTGCTAAATGATCCAATCTTTTTCTGAGTGTCTTCATTTTATTCACTCTTGTACTATATAAGAAAATTGGACATGGAGAACACAGTGGTGCTGCCTGCAAATTTCATTAATTCAAACTGAGCCATCCAAGAAAAATATCAAACTGAAGATTGCATTTTCTACTCAATGAGCAAAAAGAATTAGTAATGTACACTGCAATAGCGGTTATTGGGGGTCAGATCTATCGAACCTTTGTAATACAGCCGTTCCTTGGAGATACAGTGCCATGATCGTCTTCAAATTCGTCCAAGAGATTTTCCAGGTCATAGACAATCCGACTGATCTTCGTCATCCAATCCTGTACCTCAGTACGCACCCAAAAATATTTCTCCACACTTACCAGCACATCTCGCAACCTCGACAGAGTTCGGCCGAAGTGCGCCACATGCTGGTCTATGTCCGAGGGCAGCACCGACCGGCGCCGGAGGCCAGCCGGCGTAAGAACCGTTCAACGACGGCGCCGGCGGTGGCCATATGGCATGTCGATTTTTGCTATTTTTTGGGAAATTACGGTTTTGGAGTAGGGGATCTAGAAGAGGCGAGTCCACTGAAGTCTGGTGGAAAGAGATAACTAAGCTTTGGCTACAAAGCACAAGCCTTTGGAGACTTGGAATAGTCCGGTCAAGAAACCAATCAGAGTAAGAAGAAAGATTGGGTGGCGTTGGCGCAGCTAGTATGGTGGACAACTTGGAAGAGAAATGCTCGGATATTCAATCGTCAAGCGCGTAACATGGTCGACATGAAGGCGGCCATCTTTCAGGAAGCGATCCTATGGCGTTCTGCTGGCAGACACAGAGCTGCTGACCTACTCCAAAGACCAAGAGAGCCGGACTAGTTTCTAGGTCGCTCTTACTGTTGTTAGATTAGTTTCTTGCTTTGTACATGTCTTTGTACACATTTTATTTCTCCTACTATTAATGAAACGCAGGCTCGGCTGCTCTCTCCGTCAAAAAAAAATAGTCACTCCCGGCTACACCTGCTCAAAGCCTCGCTCCTTCGCCACATTCTTCCGGTTGCGCTCTCCTCGCCGGCCATGGTTGGAACCGAGATGCTTGTGGCAGCGGCGGTGAGCCAGGTCGCCCGCAAGATCGGCGAACTCTTCGGCGCCGCGCAGGGGAGGTCAAGCTGTGCTGCATTTCAGCGACGATCTGGAGAGCATAAGGGACACGCTGGTGTACCTAGAGGACCTGCTGAAAAATGCGGAGAGGAACTCCTTCGGGAGCGACAGGGCGAACCTGCGGCACTGGCTCGCCCAGATCAAGGCCCTGGCTTTTGACATCGAAGACATCGTCGATGAGTACTACTCGTCCAAGGAGCAGTTTCAAGTGAGCAGCAGCTACGCTCAGAAGGTAAACAGCTTGCCCAGCAATATTAGTTGATAGTTCAGATGACTATTAGATATTTCCCCTTCTTCCAAAGCAAAAAATCATAATTGGAAGCAGATTTGAAAGCATATTGAGGGCCTGCTTTGCTACCACCCACAGTTCGATGCTTTTAGGATTTGTGTAAATCAGTCTGCAAATCGACGATCTTGCACATTTGCAGTGAATGTACAACTCTCAACATATAGATAAAATTCTTGAGCATTTAAGCTGGGGCTGAAAAAGAAAACTTTGATAAGGTAGCCAAATAGTAAAGAATGTATCATCGAGAGGCAGTGGGGAATAAGCCCTTTTTTTACATGGTAAAATACTACTACCTACCAAGGATTGCACCGCTTCCACTCCTCCATAAGAAGCAATGGTTGTTACGCCACTGTGAATTAACCTTCCATTTTGGATTTTTATTCTGTTGTGGCACGTAGTTGCAGAAGCACTCTCCAGTTTTTTTACTACTCACCAATGTTTTAAATAGCTGGTTATGGCAAATAACGGCAGCCCTCCAAAAAGCTATAGCGGCCCTAAACCGGAGCTAAATGCCGCTATAGCCAGCTATTTAAAACATGGCTAGTCACACTGTGATCACAAGTCGAAAGCTTACAAATTTGTTATGACAGCAACGATTCTGATTTTTCATTAAATCTGCTGGTAAATTTACAGGGATCATTATTGTGCTCACTTTCCAATTCAATCATTTCGAAAGTTAGCATGGTTCATAAGATGAAATCCAAGAGAGGGTTGTTACAGACAAGGCAACACTTGCCTACTCAATATCATTTCATTTCACATATTAACTCAGTGGTGGATTTTGATGAGAAGCAAACAACATCATACAGAAATAGTGACATTACAATTTTTGGGAGAAATATAGACTTGAAAAATGTCATGGACATGATAATGCAGAAAAGTGTCGATGAGCTTCCATTATTTCCATAGTTGGGCCTGTAGGTCTTGGAAGACAAGTCTTGCACAACTAGTTTTCAATGATCCCCATACAAAGGCATTCAGCTTCAGGATATGGGTTCATGTTTCTATGGGTAATGTCAGCCTTGAAAAAATTGGGAGGGATATAGTTTCACAAACTACTGAAAGGATTGAGGGAAATATTCAGTTGCAGTCAATTAAGAATGCTGTTCAAACTATACTTAATAAGTATAGCTGCTTAATAGTATTAGATAGCTTGTGGGGTAAAGATGAAGAAGTGAATGAGCTCAAGCAGATGTTGCTCACCGGTAGACAGACAGAAAGCAAGATCATAGTGACAACTCACAGTAATAAAGTTGCTAATCTCATGTCTACTAGTCCGCCTTACAAATTGTCTGCATTATCTGAAGATGATTGTTTAAAGATATTCTCACAAAGGGCAATGACAGGTCAAGGTGACCCACTGTTCAGAGAATATGGAGATGAAATTGTTAGAAGGTGTGGCGGCACACCCTTGGTTGCCAACTTTCTAGGATCTGTGGTGAATGCTCAGAGACAGAGGCGTGAGATATGGCAAGCTGCCAAGGATAAAGAAATGTGGAAGATAGAGGAAGATTATCCTGAAGACAAAATTTCACCACTGTTTCCATCATTCAAGAGAATATATTATAATATGCCTCATGAACTAAGATTATGCTTTGTATATTGTTCAATCTTCCCTAAAGGCTCTGTCATAGACAAAAAAAAACTTATTCAACAATGGATTGCACTTGACATGATTGAGTCCAGACATGGAACCTTACCGCTTGATGTAACTGCTGAGAAGTATATTGATGAACTTAAGGCAATATATTTCCTTCAAGTTGTAGAAGGGCATCAAGTAAGTTCTTTGGTTCATACCTATGTTTTTGACTTACTGCTCGATTTATTTTGCGTGTACTAAATGGTGAACATTACTATGTGCACAATAAATATTATGTGGTATCCAGAAGTCAGACAACTCACAAGGATTGTTGTAGTTCATATATTTATGTGTATTTGTAGCTTGTCATTAAGCTTGGTACGTAAATCTAATGTGAAGGAAATCTCGCATAAAAATGTCATGTTTTGACTGTGATAAACTGATAATTGATTTGGAAATTGCAGTATTAATAAGGTTAATTACTGCGGAGCACCAATATTGTTAAGGAATAAATCAGGCTTTCGGAACAATAGTCCTTTAAAAGCCATATGTTAAATATCTCTGAGAAAATAGAAGAAAAAAGCATAGATAAAGTTGATTTACTTTTTAAAGTGAACCTCACGATAATATAAATTTAACAATGATTTTGCATGTACCTCCTAATATGCATCAAAACATATAATTAAATAATTTCATCAAACTGCCACGATATTAACATATTTGAATAAACACTTACAAGAAAGTGTTGATTTTCTTTTATTTAAATGGTGGTTTGCAAATCTGTTCATTCCTCATAAGATAAACTAAACTATAGCCGCACGTTCATGCCTAAACTTTGCACAAAAATAATATTTTATGAGTTTCATGATAAGATAGGAGTTTGTATATTTTTATGCAAGTAAACTAATTAAACTTCTCTACAGGTTACTGCAGAAATAGCCAATGCTTCAGAGGAAATGCTCTGCATGCATAATTTGGCACATGATCTTGCTAGGTCAGTTGCTGGTGAAGATATCTTAGTGATTTTGGACGCAGAGAATGAACACAATAATAGATACTGTGATTACCGTTATGCACTGGTGTCTGCTTCTAGCTTGCAGTCAATAGATAGCAAGGCTTGGCCTTCCAAGGCAAGGTCACTGATTTTCAAGACTAGTAGTACAGAACTGGAGCATGTTAGCGAAGTTCTTTCAGTGAACAAGTATTTGCGTGTTCTGGATCTCAGTGAATGTTCTATTAGGGAGATACCTGCTCCAATTTTTCAGCTGAAACAACTGCGGTATCTTGATGCTTCTACTTTGTCCATTACAACACTCCCTCCCCAAATTGGTAGCTTTAATAAGCTACAGACATTGGATCTTTCAGAAACTGAATTTATGGAGCTGCCATCCTTCCTCAGCAACTTGAAAGGGCTGAATTATTTGAATCTTCAAGGTTGCTTGAAACTTCAGAAGTTGAATAGCCTTGATTTTCTGCATGATTTGCATTACCTCAACTTGTCAAGCTGTCCTGAAGTTAGAAGCTTCCCTGAATCTATTGAAAACCTCACCAAACTTCGTTTCTTGAACTTGTCGCATTGTTCTAAGCTTCCGACATTACCCGGCAGATTATTGCAATCATTTGCTAGCCTTTGTTCTCTTGTGGATCTGAACTTAAGTGTTTCTGTTAGATGTATAGGTTTACTGTTCCTATTTACTGTTCATCACACTTGTATAAGTACTGGCCTCTGGCCCCCTGGAAATATAGTTGCTCATTCACAACATGGTATCAGAGCACTGGTTGCTCTCCTCCTCCCCGCGCGTTGCAGCTCCGCGCATGTAGCCCACCGTCGCCGGCCGACCTTCTTCTTCCTGCTGCCGGCCGTCGCCGTCCTCCGTCTGCCCGGCCGCCTCGGGCCGTCCCGCAGGCCGCTGCCTGCTGCCCTCTCCCAGCTCTCCCCGAAGCTCCCCCGAGCTTCTGCTCGACCAAGCTCGCCGTCCCGCAGGCCGCTGCCTGCTGCCCTCTCCCAGCTCTCCCCGAAGCTCCCCCGAGCTTCTGCTCGACCAAGCTCGCCGTCCCGCAGGCCGCTGCCTGCTGCCCTCTCCCTGCTCTCCCCGAGCTTCTGCTCCCGACCCCGTGACCTTCTCCACCGCTCCGGCCGCCCCTCCGGCTGCCCTCCGGCAGCCGCTCCGGCTGCCCCTCCGGCCGCTCTCCGACCGCCCTCCGGCAGCCTTCTCCGGCCGCTCTCTGCCGCTCCCCGCGGCCGCATCAAATCGATATCGGGGCTGGTCTCGATCTGGTTTCTCTCTCTCCCTGAGTTGACTTTCAAAAAAAAATTCAAAAAAAAAAACAGAGAGCCCGCGATGTCTCTTCGGGCTATGTTGCTGTTCCTCGGTGCTCTGTGATCTTTGATGGCACCAACTACGCCGAGTTTGTGGGCTTTATGCGCATCCACATGCGCGGCCTCCTGTTGTGGGGCGTTCTCTCTGGCGAGGTCTCCTGTCCGCCGTGCCCCGTTGCTCCTGTGGCTCCTACTCCACCGGTGCCACCCGCTCTTGCCGCGATGCTTCTGAGGCTGATCGTGCTGCCGCCAAGGATGCTGATGATCTTGCAGTTGAAGCCTATGACCAGCAGGTATCGGATTACTCGGAGTCTCTCTCTATTTATCGGGATGCTCTGTCTGTTTACACTCAGTGGTGCAATGATGATGCTCGTGCTGCTGCTGTCCTCACTGCTAGTGTTCTACCCCAGTTTGCTTCTGAGTTTATGGGATTGGGCACTGCTGCTGCGATGTGGACTTATCTGTGTCAGCGCTATCAGCCCTCTGGTGATGCTCTCTACCTATCTGTAGTGCGTCAGGAGCATGATCTTCAGCAGGGAGATTTACTATTGATGAGTTCTACACACAGTGCTCTGCCATCTGGCGTCAGCTTGACTCTCTGAGGACTGTTGTTTGTGGTACTTGTCGCTGCTGTCAGACAGTGAGGTCCGATTTGGAGTTTCAGCGTGTTCATGAGTTCCTGTCTCGCCTCCGTCCCGAGTTTGAGCCTCGGCGTGCTCACCTGCTTGCCCGTGGTCGTGTTCCTATATCAGTGGTGCTTGCAGAGGTCCGAGCTGAGGAGACACGCCTCCGTTCTGCTGGTTTGCTTGCGGTTCCCACTGTGCTAGCTGCCCGAGCCTTGTGTCGTCTGCTCCACCTGCTACCCACTCCTTCAGGGGGGTGGGCGGGCGTCCTCCTTCTTCAGGTGGGCGTCCTCCTTATTCAGGAGCGGGCCGGCCTCGCATCTTCTGTGGCTATTGTAAGAAGCCCGGTCACCCAGAGTCAGATTGCTTCAAGAAGCAGCGCGACCTGAGTCGCTCCTCTCCTGTGGCTCGTGTGCCCTCAGCGACTCCGTCACTCACTGACCAGGATATTGTGCGGCTCAAGCGTATACTGGCTTCATCAGGCTCTTCCTCGACGGGCACCGTTGCCTCGCTGACTGCTTCCACTACTGCTGCTCCGCCACCACCGCCTACACAGTCAGGTACGTCTCCGTGGGTTCTGGATTCTGGAGCTTCCTTTCACATGTCTTCTGATTCTTCCACTCTGTCCTCTCTTCGACCTCTTGATTCTCCTCTCAATGTTCTCACTGCCGATGGCACACCTCTTCCTGTTGCTAGTCGTGGCACTCTCTCTACTCCGTCCTTCTCTGTTCCTAGTGTTTCTCATGTTCCCCGTCTTACCATGAATCTTTTTCCGCTGCTCAACTTACTGATTCTGGCTGTCGTGTCATTCTTGATACCGACTCTTGCTCTGTTCAGGATCGTCGCACCCAGGTTCTAGTTGGAGCTGGCCCTCGGCGCCGTGAGGCTCAGGGCCTTTGGGAGGTTGACTGGCTTTGTGTTCCTTCCGCTGCCACCACACCCGCCAGCTCGCATGCTCTTGCTGCCTCCTCCTCTGCGTCCTTCCAACAGTGGCATCATCGACTTGGTCATATATGTGGCTCTCGCTTGTCCTCGCTAGTGCATCAAGGTGTCTTAGGGTCTGTCTCTGGCGATGTATCTTTACATTGTAATGGTTGTAGACTTGGCAAACAGACTCAATTACCTTATCCTACGAGTGAGTCAGTCTCTCAGCGTCCTTTCGACTTAGTTCATTCTGATGTATGGGGTCCTGCTCCCTTCGATTCGAAAGGTGGTCATCGCTACTATGTTCTATTTATTGATGACTTCTCTCGCTACACTTGGCTCTATTTTATGAAATCTCGCAGCGAGGTTCTCCCTATATACAAGCGATTTGCTGCCATGGTACACACCCAGTTTTCCACGCCCATTCGTGTCTTTCGTGCTGACTCGGCTGGTGAGTATATCTCCCAGATGTTGCGTGGTTTTCTTGCCGAACAGGGTACTCTCGCCCAGTTCTCTTGTCCTGGTGCTCACGCTCAGAATGGCGTTGCTGAGCGCAAGCATCGCCACCTTCCGGCTCGTGCGATGATGATCGCCGCCTCTCTTCCACCCCACTTTTGGGCTGAGGCTGTCTCCGCATCCACCTATCTCATCAATATCCAGCCTTCGGCTGCTTTGCAGGGTGGTATTCCTATGGAGCGTCTCTCTGGTCGTTCTCCTGACTACTCCGCTCTTCGCATGTTTGGGTGCGTGTGCTATGTTCTCCTTGCTCCCCGCGAACGCACCAAATTGACCGCTCAGTCGGTGGAGTGTGTTTTTCTTGGCTACAGTGATGAGCACAAGGGCTATCGATGTTGGGATCCTGTTAGTCGTCGGCTACGTATTTCCCGTGATGTGACTTTTGATGAGTCTCGTTCGTACTATCCGCGTCCTACTGCCTCGACCTTTTCGGTTGAGGATATCTCCTTCCTTATACTTCCCGACATATCTCCCTCCGTGCCTCATGTTCCTCCTCCACCTCCACCTCCGCCAAGTCCCACTGTTCCCGATGCACCGCCGACACCATCCTCTTCTCCTCCCTCACCACCTCCCTCTCCAGTGCATACTACCCTCTCTCCCTTTCCTCTCCACTACACTCGTCGGCCGCGTGTTGACGATGATCCCTCTGACATGCCTTCTACTTCCGGCGCGCCACCTTCCCCGTGTACACCGGTTCATAACCTTCGTTCTCGGACCTCATTACGGTCTCCTGATCGCTATTCTCCTTCCCAGTACAGCCTTTCTGCTGTTGCTGAGCCCACTTCCTACCGTGATGCCATGGCTCAGCCTGAATGGCAGCTTGCGATGTCTGAGGAGATTGCTGCCCTTGAGCGCACTGGCACGTGGGATCTGGTTTCCCCTCCACCTGGTGTTCGTCCCATCACATGCAAGTGGGTCTATAAGATCAAGACTCGCTCCGATGGTTCTCTTGAGCGTTTCAAAGCTCGTCTTGTGGCTCGTGGCTTTCAGCAGGAGCAGGGACGCGATTATGATGAGACGTTCGCTCCCGTAGCCCACATGACCACTGTCCGCACTCTTCTCGCTGTGGCTTCTGTTCGTAATTGGTCTGTGTCTCAGCTTGATGTCCAGAACGCCTTTCTCAATGGAGAGTTGCGTGAGGAGGTTTATATGCAGCCACCACCGGGGTACTCTGTTCCTGATGGTATGGTCTGCCGTCTTCGGCGCTCCCTCTATGGCCTTAAGCAAGCCCCTCGCGCCTGGTTTGAGCGTTTCGCCTCTGTGGTGACTGCCGCTGGTTTCTCGCCTAGCGACCATGACCCCGCGTTGTTTGTCCACACCTCACCTCGTGGTCGGACGCTCCTCCTCTTATATGTTGATGACATGATCATTACTGGCGACGACTCTGAGTATATTGCCTTTGTCAAGGCCCGCCTTCGTGAGCAGTTCCTGATGTCTGATCTTGGTCCACTTCGCTATTTTCTCGGGATTGAGGTTTCTTCGACTTCTGATGGCTTCTTCATCTCCCAAGAAAAATATATTCAGGATCTTCTTGCTCGCGCTGCTCTTGGTGATGAGCGCACTGCTGAGACTCCTATGGAGCTCAATATTCAGCTTCGTGCTACTGATGGTGATCCCCTCACAGACCCCACTCGCTATCGCCATCTTGTTGGGAGTCTTGTCTATCTAGCTGTCACTCGTCCAGATATTTCATATCCTGTCCACATTCTGAGTCAGTTCGTTTCAGCTCCCAGCTCTGTCCACTATAGTCACCTTCTCCGTGTTCTACGATATCTTCGTGGCACGATCTCTCGCCGCCTTTTCTTTCCTCGCTCCAGCTCTCTCCAGCTCCAGGCCTACTCTGATGCTACGTGGGCTAGTGATCCTTCTGATCGCCGCTCGCTGTCTGCCTATTGTGTATTTCTTGGAGGATCCCTCATTGCCTGGAAGACGAAGAAACAGACTGCCGTTTCCCGCTCCAGTGCAGAGGCTGAGTTGAGAGCGATGGCCATGTTGACGGCTGAGGTGACTTGGTTGCGATGGTTACTAGAGGACTTTGGTGTTTCTGCTGCTGCACCGACTCCTCTATTGTCTGACAGTACAGGCGCCATCAGCATTGCGCGTGATCCGGTGAAGCATGAACTCACCAAGCATATCGGTGTGGATGCCTCCTTTGTGCGTGCTGCTGTGCAGGACCAGCTTCTTGCCCTTCACTATGTGCCCTCTGAGTTACAGTTGGCGGACTTCTTCACGAAGGCACAGACTCGAGCGCAGCATGGGTTCTTTCTCTCCAAACTCAGTGTTGTTGACCCACCATGAGTTTGAGGGGGGGTGTTAGATGTATAGCTTTACTGTTCCTATTTACTGTTCATCACACTTGTATAAGTACTGGCCTCTGGCCCCCTGGAAATATAGTTGCTCATTCACAACAGTTTCGACTTTCAAATGCTGCCTGGGTTTTTTGGCAACATTTGTTCACTTCAATATTTGAATCTCTCAAAGTGTTCTAAACTTGAGGAACTCCCCAATCATTTGGCCAGCTTGCATATTTGAAAGCCCTAAATATTTCATCGTGTCCTGATCTTAAAATCCTTGGTTCCTTTGAAGGCCTTACTTCTCTCCAGATTTTGAATCTCTCAAACTGCTCTAGTCTTGAATATTTGCAACTGTGCCTTAGAAAACTCCAAAATCTTGACGTTTCTGGGTGCCAGGATTGTATAGTACAATTGTGTTCTCAAAGCTCCAGAAGTTCCCCATCTCATCAACTTTTAGAGCAAGCTGAGCAAGTCAAATTAAGTTGTGATATCTCGGAAACCATTCCTGAAAAGCCTGCTGTCATTGGAGATCTGAAAGGAAAGAAGAAATTGGCTTCCCACGTGGATAAAGAACCTGAAGTTAGTACTAAGGTACACATTCACATATTTTCCTAAAGTAAAACTAAGAAGTATATGTTGTTCCCTTGGAGCTAAATCACTTAGCTCCTTCCATTAAGGTTGTGCTTCACACACAGACTAACACATATGCATATATGATAGACATATATGCTCTATATATCATACATATGCCTGAGGCTACATCTTGTGCTTACATTCTTTGTTACATGGGAGGGGTGGTACCCCTATTTATACTTGTACATGACCCTTAAGATTGTTGCCATGTGGCACAATCCAAATCCTACACCATACTTTTAGAATACCCTACAAACTCTAGATATTTCATACTACTCCTAAATATCTTACTCTAGAACATTCCTAATTCTAGAGTTCTCCCTACATACCCTGAATACTTCATGATTAAGCTAGCTCCTTCTACCAGCCAACTACATTGGCAAGATTACTCCTAACAATCTCCCCCTTAATCTTGTCACATCAACTAAGATCGTCTAATCCAGATCACCTGGACAATGCGCTTCATCTTGTGACGGCCTCTCACCGCCTCATGTCTAGCAACGACATCGCACCGTGCTTGTCAGCCTCACACTGACTCCATATAAGATGGCATCACACCACCGATTCGGTTTCACACACACAGTCGTCGGCCTCACACCGACTCTTCCACTTGACGATGGCATCACACCAGCGTCATTGGCTTTACACCAACCTTTCCGTAGACAATGGCATCACACCATAGTGGCCGGCATCACACCGACACACTCTACGACGATGATATCACACCACCACATGTGCACAGTCTCCAACAGTATCACACTGTTGGACGTGCACTATGAACACCCCTCTCACAGGAGTGCTGGCTCTTTGTCGACTTGCATCTTGTTTGGGCTTTCTTCACTCTTCCACATCTTGCTGCATGCATGCAGTAGCTTCACCATGTTACCTTCACAGCTCCAAGACCACCACACCGTCTTGCCACAACATCACATTGCTCCGTTGGCTTCGCACCAACTCTCCAGGCTGACGATGACATCGCACCACTGCCATCGGGACAGCGGCATCGCACTGATGCCTCCATGCCTTTGGCAGCATCACACTGCCTTCTCCTCTTAGTGGCATTGCGCCACAACCAGCAGCTAGCAGCATCGCACCGCCAACAACGTCCACCTCATGCCGTTGTCCTCCACATCGCATGGAGTCCATCACCGCCGCCCTCAGATCTTGAGGCTCTGATACCAATTGTTTGGGCTAAATCACTTAGCTCCTTTCTAATAAGGTTGAGCTTCACACACAGACTAACACATATGTATATATGACAGACCACATATATGCTCTATATATCATACATATGCATGAGGCTACATCTTGTGCTTACATTCTTTGTTACATGGGAGGGGTGGTACCCCTATTTATACTTGTACATGACCCTTAAGATTGTTGCCATGTGGCACAATCCAAACCCTACACCATACTTTTAGAATACTCTACAAACTCTAGATATTTCATACTACTCCTAAATATCTTACTCTAGAACATTCCTAATTCTAGAGTTCTCCCTACATACCCTGAATACTTCATGATTAAGCTAGCTCCTTCTACCAGCCAACTACATTGGCAAGATTACTCCTAACAACCCTTTCCATTCTCATGGCAGCACTTTCTTTAGTTTGGCTAGATTGAGTTCCTAGCTATACAGAAAACTATTATAAAAATTTGAACCACTAGTGTTAGCAATTGTCAAAGAACTGATACTTTGTATAGTTGTACCCAAATTGGAAATTGCTTTGTTTATAGTAATATAATTGGATACTTCAACATACATCACAGTCCTTTTTCAACAGTTCAGTAAATAGCTTGGAGGTCTACATGTTTACAGATATAAATGGGGGCACCACTTATCAGCTAGATTTATTTTTCATAAGAATGTCTTGATGTCATTCTAATTATCTCACAGTCCTTATTTCTTGCTGTAGCCAAATCATAATGAAGATATAGTTCAAGGGATTCCAGAACAGCAGTCCATGATGTCTTCATCTTATTCTTATTCCTTCGCATCAAGCTCAAGTTCACCATTGGCATATGTCTCCTCTTCAGATATCTCAAAGATGGAGCATCCATTGTCTAATGGAGAAACAACAGGTATGCTACTAAATAATTTTATTCGCAATTTAAACATCTAAATAAGAGGTTTAGACTTCAGATTCTTAATACTTTTTAAGAAACTACTTAATACTTTTTAAGAAACTAATCTACTTTTTAACCCTGAACTCTAGGAAAAGGTTATTCTTTCAACCTGAACTCTATAACCATTTGAATGCGACCTTGAAATTTTGAACCGTTTACTATAAAAAGGAGAACTCGAAGCAGTCCACTTTTCACCTGCAGGGGATCTGAAAGCTTTTTCAGTAGTTCAAGGTTGCAGTTCAAACGTTTTAGAGGCTAGGGTCGAAAGTGAACTTCGGCCAGAGTGTAGGGTTGAAAGGCGGCTCTTTATATTTGAAAATACCATAGTGAGCAAAGAAGGCAAGCTCCCTTCAGTCCGTAAAACAATAATATAGTACATGTTTATTTACTTTGTGAGGTACAAATCTGGCTGAAGATACTTGTTATGCTGTCTTTGTACAAAGATGTACGTAATTCTGAAGTATTTTGGATGGTATGATGACATATAGTATCCCTGTGACCAGATTTTCTTTAAGCTGGGAACTTGTAACCAACTTGGATACTCACTCGTGAACAAATTTGATAAATATAAACAGTTTTGATTTGGGTATGGCAAAGTATCATATTAGGACTTAATAAAGCCTTAAAGCAAAGACTGAAGACTCTGCTACAGAAAAATGAGGAAGAACCTAGACAATTATAATAGATCGATGCTAGTAAAATTCAGAAACCATGGCAACTATGTGGAAACTCTAGCTAGGTTTGGTTTAGATTGAACGATGGCTTTGTCTCGCGCATCGGTTGCGTGTTATATAGGTAGCCAACATCGGCTAGGGTTTACATCAAGTCGGTTACAAGGAGGAGATATGGAAGGAGATCAATCTGATCTTATTACGATTAGATTGTATCTGTTACATCAACATGTCTTGCACGCTAAGCTATAGCCTATCTCTAACACCCCTCCTCAATCACAACTCTTCTTAAGATTGAGATTGTACTTGAATTCTTCAAACTGCCGTGGAGGTAATGCCTTTGTGAAGCCATCTGCCACCTGATCTTGAGAGGGAATAAATCTGATCTCAAGTTGTTCGTTTGCAACTCTTTCTCGTACAAAATGAAAGTCTATTTCAATGTGTTTTGTCCTTGCATGAAACACAGGGTTAGCTGAAAGATATATTGCCCCCATATTATCACACCACAAACATGAAGTTTGCTTCCTTGGAACACCAAGTTCACTGAGTAGGGACTCTACCCAAATTATCTCGCTGTAGCGTTTCCTAAGCTTTTGTATTCTGCCTCTGTGCTTGACCTGGAGACTGTTGCTTGTTTTCTTGCACTCCAGGAAATTAGGTTAGGACCAAGATACACAGCAAAACCACCAGTCGATCTTCTACTGTCAACACAGCCAGCCCAATCAGCATCTGAGAAGGCACTCACTAGGGTGGAAGATGATTTTCTGAAGGTCAATCCGAGACTAGTAGTCCCTTTGATATACCTTAATATTCTTTTTACGGCTGTCCAATGATCAGTAGTTGGTGCATGCAAATATTGACATACCTTATTTACCGAAAAGGAAATATCTGGTCTTGTAAGAGTCAAGTATTGCAATGCACCTACAATGCTTCTGTATCTTGTGCCATCATTTGGTCCAAGCACTCTACCTTCAACTGCTGAAAGTTTTTCTAAATATGACAAGGGAGTTGATGATATCTTGCAATCCTTCATGCCGACACGAGTTAACAAATCCAATGCATATTTTTCTTGGGTTAGTACAATACCATCTCTAAACTTCTTTACTTCAATACCTAGAAAATAATGCAAGTCACCTAGATCTTTCAAAGCAAAGGCAGCTCCTAAATCTTGGTGTAGTGCGGAGATGGCCTTATTTGATGAACTAGTGACAATGATATCATCTACATATACTAGCACAAATATAGTGACATCAAGCTTGTTGTAGATAAATAATGATGTGTCGGCTTTAGATGGCTGAAAACCTAATTCTTCAAGGTTTGAACTTAGCTTGGCAAACCATGCTCTTGGTGCTTGCTTGAGACCATATAATGATTTGTCCAACTTACACACATGATGTGGTGCATTTGCATCCTCATATCCATGTGGCTGCTTCATGAACACTTCCTCTTCCAGAACACCATGAAGAAACGCATTCTTCACATCCAATTGCCTTAGGCTCCATCCTCTGGAAACTGAAATGGCTAGCACAAGTCTAATAGTAGCAGATTTTACAACTGGACTAAATGTGTCCTCATAATCTATGTCATATCTTTGCTTAAATCCTTTTGCTACCAATCTAGCCTTATATCTATCAATAGTTCCATCAGCTTTCTTTTTTATTCTATAAACCCATTTGCAATCTATAAGATTTATGCCTTTTTTATATGGTACTAGATGCCAAGTTTTATTTTTTACTAAGGCATTATACTCATCATTCATAGCATTTTTCCAATTTAAATCTTCTAATGCTATTTGCAAATTTGCAGGTTCATTAGAAACAGCAGATAAGTTATACCTTACTGTTCCATCCTTAGACTGTATTGGCTTACTGTTTCCTGTTGTTGATCTCGTACGATGCACAGGGGGGTGTGCAGTTTGTTCTGCCACAGAAGATCCTGCTAGCACCTGTGTCAGATTGCGCAGTGGAGGATCTCCCCTCCTGTCGGCTGCGCGTCACGCCGCCGCGTCGCACGCGCCTGATTGGGCCACCTGGCCTGGGTGGCTGTGCGGTCCTCTGCCTGGTCGGCTGACCACGCGCGGGCACAGACGCCATTGGCCCGCTCAGCCTGGCAGGCCCACTGGAAGCATCGAGCGTGTCGACGCCGGGCTGGTCTGCCTCTTGCGATCCCGAAGGGCCAGGCGACGTGTCATCCACGGGTTCGCTGCGGCGCGCATCCGACCGTGGCCTGGGTCCGCTGGCTAGGGAAGGTGCGGCGACGGATCCCGAGGCTGATTCGGCTGGAACCGAACTCGATCCCGAGGGTGATTGCGCCAGAGAATCCCCCTCGTGTCTTGCACCGTTGTCTTCTAGCGCTGGGTCTTGTTCATCACTATTTTCACTCGTTTCAGCACCATTTTGCACCAGATTTTCTTCTGTGGGCTGCTGCTGCTCCTGAGACATATGAGAGCAATCAAAAGGAACTTGAACATTAGCTGTTAGATCAATGCTTTGTTGTTTCCCCCTTTGATCTAGCACCGGATTTTGGAGAGACTTGGGTAGGAGAAGAATTTCTTTGCGAAGTAGGGCTCCGGCATTGGGATGAAGTTTGGCAAAGGGAAACACAGATTCGTCAAAAACTACATCTCGAGAAATGTAAACTCGACCAGAGGAGACATCAAGACACTTGACTCCTTTATGCATGTGACTGTAGCCTAAAAAGACACATTGTTTAGAACGGAAGGCGAGTTTTCGTTTGTTGTAGGATCTGAGGTTTGGCCAACACGCACAACCAAAGACACGAAGAGATGAAAAATCTGGTTTCTCATTGTGAAGCCGTTCCATGGGGTTCTCATGATTAATAACCGGCGAGGGGAGCATGTTTATGAGATATGTAGCGGTCAAGAAGGCTTCATCCCAAAATTTCAATGGCATAGATGCAAGCCCAACTTCAACAATATGGCGGTGCTTTCTTTCTGCCGACCCATTCTGTTGATGGGCATGTGGGCAAGAAACATGGTGAGCAATGCCCATGTTTTGGAAAAAGGGGTTTAATTTTTCGTATTCGCCACCCCAATTTGTTTGCATGGCTATGATCTTTTTATCAAATTTTCTTTCAACAAGATTTTGGAAATTCTGAAAGACTTGAAAAACTTCAGATTTCTTTTTGAGGAGATAGATCCATGAAAATTTACTAAAGTCATCAATGAAACTTACATGGTATGAATAACGACCAACAGAGGTAGGTGCCTGTCCCCACACATCAGAGAACACAAGCTCTAGAGGTGAAGTCGAGATACTAGTGGATCTTGTGTAGGGAAGTTGATGACTTTTTGCTCTTTGACATGAATCACAAACCGATTCAATACGAAGTTTATCAGAAAAAGGAAGATTAAAATCCCTAATAATTCGTTGAACAATTTTAAAAGATGGATGGCTTAATCGATCATGCCACTTTATAGCTGAAGGCTTGGTGGCGCTAAAAACTTGTTTATTTGAGCTTGATGACGATGATGACACCAGCGGATATAGACCCTTCTCACATCTACCTTCAAGGAGTGTTTTCTTCGTTGCGTGATCCTTCACATAAAAACACCATGGATGAAATTCAACAAACACATTGTTGTCACGTGTAAAACGATGAACAGAGACAAGATTTTTGGTGGCTAGTGGAACGTGAAGGATATTGCGAAGGTGGAGAGGTTTGGATGGGGTATTAACGAAAGCATGACCAACATGTCTAATGTCCATACCTGTCCCGTTTGCCGCGTGGATCTTCTCGCGGCCATGGTATTTCTCCTTGATGGCAAGCTTGTCAAGCTCGCTGGTTATGTGGTCGGTGGCGCCGCTGTCCCCGTACCAGTTGGTATCGACGCCGTAGGCAGCATTGGCGCCCATCTCTTCTTCTTCTACCTCATCTTCATCATAGCGGTGCCAGCACTGCGTTGCCGGGTGCCCCGGCTTGTGGCAGATCTGGCAGGTGACGCGGTCGCGGTCATTGCCGCCTCTGCCGCCTCCTCGACGGCCGCCACCTCTGTTGCCACCATAGCCGTAGCCGCCACCACGGCCTCCACCATTGCGCCCGCGGCCATAGCCACGTCCACCGCGCGCCTGTCCTCCGCGTCCGCCACGTCCACGCGTGGCCGCGTTTGTCGATGATGCGTTGCCGCTGTCTGCTCCCACACCTGCTAACATCTCCATGTGATTGTCATAGGAAGTCACCTGGGAGTACAGATCGCTGACTGTGAGCTTGGCGGTGGGGTTGGCTCCGATCGCGGCGAAGAGAGGGTTGTACGGATCATCTAGACCTGCAAGGAGATACTCGATGAGTTCGTCCTCGTCGATCTTGCGGCCCGCAGCTGCGAGCTCGTCAGCAGTCGCCTTCATGGCGGCGAAGTACTGTGCCGTCGTTTTGCCCTCCTTCTTGGTGTTGGCAAGCTTGACGCGGAGAGTGGCGATCCGAGTGCGTGACTGGGCGGCGAACATCCCTGTGATCGCCTTCCAGGCTGCGGTCGCCGTCTTCAGTCCGATGCAGGAGATCATGATCTCCCTGGACACCGAGTTCAGTAGGTAGGTAAGAACCTGCTGATCGGTTTGCACCCAAGCCTCGTAGGCCGGGTTGCTCACCTCCTCCTTGCTCTTGTCGCTCTTCTCGATGGTGAGCGTTTTTGCGGGCGCGACCCAGGTCCCGTCCAGGAACCCCATGAGACGCGCGCCACGGATGGCTGGGAGCACCGCTGTCTCCCACAGCAGGTAGTTCTCCCGGGTGAGCTTTTCCGCCGTGCCTTGGCTTGGGAGCGGGTTGCTCGCGGCGGCGGCGGAGGAGGATGGGCTAGACATGGATGTGATGGATAGAGGTAGCTCTGATACCATGTGGAAACTCTAGCTAGGTTTGGTTTAGATTGAACGATGGCTTTGTCTCTCGCATCGGTTGCGTGTTATATAGGTAGCCAACATCGGCTAGGGTTTACATCAAGTCGGTTACAAGGAGGAGATATGGAAGGAGATCAATCTGATCTTATTACGATCAGATTGTATCTGTTACATCAACGTGTCTTGCACGCTAAGCTATAGCCTATCTCTAACAAACTAACCTTGTTAATTTTATCTACACATGAATTTTCTAGGTTCTCAATCGAATGAAAAATGCCAAGAGCCTCGGCGATTCACTGAAGACGTGCCGATAACTGAAGAAAGCACATGCTCATCGGACACACCGGTTCATCTCCAAGAAGTGGCCATCATAGGCAGCGATGACAACCGCATAAACGGATGCAATGGAGCATGCCAGTGCAATATTCCGTGTGCTGGATAAACCATGGGGTTGTTGCACAATAATACAACCGATGTGAGGGAGAAGTTTTGATTTGAACAAATAGCCATCTTGGCTGTGGCGTAGGAGAGACCTTAAGGTGTTCATGATGTTATCTTGAGATGCTCGATGCCGTTGTTTTTCCTTCTCAGCTTGGTTTGATTTCCATTGTGGTTTCAACGACATGTGATTTGCCACCAATCAGCACTCACGGGATTTTAGGCTTCTTTAAGAGTTGCAGAAACCGTCTTGAGATGTAGGTTTTCTATGAGTGTGTCTGACTCTCTGTGCAGGCGGTGCTGCTTTTGTGGTTTCCCTCTCTGTAGTAGCTGAATTTTCTTGTTTTCTTGTAAGTTAAGAAAAAAGAACTGCGTCTCTGAATAGTAAGATACTGTATAAAGATGACTTTTTTTTTTTGCAATTTTCCACGTATATTCACCAAAACACCACATACAAAGTACATAGTAGAAATACATAAAGTGAAGAACAATACGTAGAGGATCCAGAGCTAGCACCGAGAGCCGCAGCTACGCCGGCGACAAAGACGAAGGCCAGCAACCACCTTACCACTGCCTGGGAGCATTTAATCCCTTGAGAGACGCCGCCTAGCCTGTCCGCCGCGCCGCGACGGACCTCTTGTCGATGAACACCCACGGCAGACGCCCCCCCGGCACCGCACCGCCGCTTTGCCTCGGCCGCCTTCGGATCCGCCGCAGGAAGAAGCTGGAGACCTCGTCCAGCCCTGGACGAGCGACACAACTCCAGCGCCGCCGCACCGCAGCAGCTGGAGAAGAAGACCGCACACGGCAGATCCAAGGATCCGCGAGCACGGAGAGGTCGACGACCGCGCGACGAAGCACCACCGGAGCTCCACCGCTGAAGAGGAAGGTCGCCGACGCCAAAAGAATCATCAAGATGCGCAATGTTTTTGATTTGTCTATAAGATTCTATGCAAAAAAAAATAGTATGCAGTTCTTGGACCAAAAGTCCGGTGAAAAGAAACAAAAAATATACTATCTCTGTTCCGAAATATAAGATGTTTAGCATTTTTCAGATACGGATGTACCTATATGCATATTAGTGTGTATATTCACTCATTTTAGACCGTATTTAGTCCGTATCGAAAATGAATTTCTCATGGCCTCTTCGGGTTAGAAATTTCACAGGATTTTTGGAGGATTCTATTTCTTCTAATGTGAAGCTTGTCTTGTTAGTCGGATTGTGAAGCATAGAAATAATTCTTATTAGGTATACTCTGCATGCAATTCCGAGGGATAATTATTATTGAGTTCAACCTCATGAAATTTGGAGATGTAAAATCCATGTTGCGCTCGAGGTGCGTGGTTGACTCGGGAGAGACAGGTATGACATGTGGACCAACTTTTATCAGTGAGAGCACCTAATTATTTAGTATGTTTTTTTTTCTCACTTGCAAAAAATATACCGGGTTTGATTTAGACCGGTATTCGTAAGTTCAGGGTACAAACGACAGAAATTTGGAGTTCAAGGTTCATTTCACCGAACCACTACGAGTTCAGAGTTGAAAATAGACTTTTTCTCATCGGAAAAGAACCTAGAACAATTTTATTCATCACCGCCGACTCGTATTCGCTTTTTCCAGCATATTCGCTTTTCTCCACTAGTTGAAATGTACGTGCAACGCACGTCTTCACAATTAAAGAGATAATTTAGAATTATGAAAGACCATACAATGTCTAAATGGATTCTGTATTTTACATTTTGTTCCAGGCGACGCTGGGAAGCACATCCGACAACGCTAGGTCTAGGCGGCGAGGGAAGAATCTCGGTTGGCGGCGCTGAAGCGGAGGCTATCCTCAAACTCTAGGGAAGATTTGGAGCTAGAGGGCAGCGTGCCGGATCCCGTGGGTGGGGAGGCATCGTGGATAGTTTTTTTTTTGAAACGTCTCTGGATAAATCAACAGATATTACAAAGGATTACACTGGAAACATCCAGAAACGGACAGCTGTCCCCTTTTTGCAGAAAACACCCGAAGAAAAGGAAAATAACACACACAACCCTGGGGAGCTCCGCATCTGCAAATCCGCCACCGTCCTCGATCTCGCCGACGCACCGCCGCGTAGACCGCCGCAGAGGAAGACGAGGAAGAACATGATGGCCGCTGAGTCGCCTGCACAAGCCTGTAGGGAATCGATTCCCGTTGAGGTCGCCGCATTTGTCGCTCGCCCGATGGCGAGACCTTGGCGACGAAGATGCCGCATCGGCGGGGGACACACCCCGACCTGAGCAGGAGGTCGAGCTGGACACGGCGTGGTACGCCAGCCTCGCAGCTCGCATGAAGATCCAATCCAAGAAAGGGGAAGAGCAGCCAAAATCTCCGCAGCCACACCATCACCTTCTCCACCTCGAAGATCTGAAATGGCCAGGTGCAGAGCATGAACCTCATCGAGCTTATTTGAAGGAGACCCCGACTCCGGCCGCACCAGCCACGCGCAACACCATGCCGCCATCGCCGGAGGACACGAAGCCACAAGCCACGATCCGCCGCTCGGGAGCGGACGTAGCGAGCTCCAAACCGGCATCTCGCCAAACGCCATAGAGGCAAAACCTAAGCCTACTCCTACTGCTAGTATGTACAAAGAGGGCCAGTCACCGAATCCATCTCCTCGCCGGCCGGCAGCGCCGCCGGAGAGCAAGAAGGAACGGGACGGCAACTGAGCACGGGAGTCGACTCTCAACGAAACGAAGCGGTGGGAAAAGGGGAAAGTCGTCCGCATCGTGGATAGTTGCTCTTTGAGCGGCTTGGATTGAAAATTTTGGTCATCAAGCAGATAAACATAGGGCCGTCGTGATGGCCCCCTTTTTTTCCGCTGCTCATCCTTCAGCGATCGTGTGCTCTCGATGGTTCTCAGATGATCCTTTTTGCTCCGTGATGATGCCAAGAGTGCACGTGCATCGAGGCTCAGCCACTCACCTTGCCGGTACGTGGATCAGAAGGAGAAGGTAGCTACTCCCTACTTGTTCGTCTGATGGATCGTGGGCTCATGGCAAGTAGCAAGATTCTTTCCTATTCTTCACGTGAGGCTACTTCTTCAGAAAAAATTGCACCTTGATCGAGGAAGCATATTCACGGCCACATGCTGTGTTCGAATCGATCGGAAGGAGATTATGTGGCTGGGCGAATAACCACGGAACGTCGGCAAATTGGGCGCATCATCCGCCTCCGCCGGCTTATAACTTCGGACGATCCCATGGACTTGACCAGTGCCAACCTCGCCGAGCTCGCTGCTCAGCGATCACGCGGAAGTACCCAGAGTCGACAGTACATGAAAGTTCGGAGGCAGGCGCCGACATAGGAACGAAAGAAAGGTGTGGAGGTATTTATTTTAGCGGCTGCGCCGGCCGGTTGTAGGTGACGTGACGGCGGACGGTGGTGCAGAGGCGACTCAGGCGGGCAGCTGGATAAGGTGTTGAAGTGTTTTTAGCGGTGGTAAATCCTTGTAATTATTATCAAAACGAATAGGTGTGTTGAGTTGTCAAACATGGTGGCAATTTGGTCGTATTATGTGATTGGTGGGAGGGCAAAACGGTCCAAACTGGACAATGTTGAGTTGTCAAACATTGGGACGATATGGGTCGTTTGATCGAATATTGATGAACGGTCCAGATTTAAAGTCAATAAGTCAAGTTTGCTCTTTTAATAATAGTATAGATTAATAGTAGTATAGATTCGCGAGCGGAGGGGAGCCCCGGAGGCCGGTTGCAGAAACGGGATCGCTTTTCTCTCCCTGGCGGCGCGTGAGGAGGAAAACGATAGGTTAGCGATTATTGGTTAGGGATTGGGATTGACTCGAGGTTGTGGCTAGTTAGCCCTGTTCGTCGAATAGAACAGTATAGTATTCTGAGGATTGCGATTGGATGAACTAGTCAAGAAAAGGACGGCTCTCCGGAACTTCTCGTGGTCTCGCTCGTGCTCCACTTGGCTTCCTCCCTCCCCCATCCCAAATCAACCATCCCAAAGCGAACCAAAGATCGCCGGAGCGTCTCTTCTTCTTCTTCCGGCCCGTCCATTCCAGAGCCAATCACCACATCACCCGAGCCCCAGTTCGTCCATTTCCTTCCTCCGAGGTTAGATCTTGTTCCAGGGAATTACGTGCGCGCTTTGCTTTTCTTTCCAATGGGAAGCAGTAATCAAGAATCGGAGGTGAGCCTCCGGACGGATGGCTGGCTGCAGAAGCCTGTCGACAGCCTCATGCAGATCCCGGATAAGATTCAGAAATCTCTCAAGGTTGGTTGCTTCTTGATCAGGTGAAGAAAGTTTCTTTGTTCTTGCGGTGTTTGATTTGGTTGCGAGGTTAATGGGCCTTTTGCTGTCTTTTACTAGCTGCATTTTCGGAATTTCTTGAAGACCAGTGGTGTTGGTGGTTGCGGTGATAAAACTCTAATGTCATCAGAGAAAATGAGGGTATCCTGTAGTCCTGCTGCCGCTGCTGCTTCAGATGTTAGCTTGGAGAGGCAGCTCCAGGCTTGGAGGGACGATCCTAGTTGGACTGATCGGCCTCCAGAAATCAAGGTACCAAGTTGTGATAGAAAGATTTTATACCTCAATTTGGGATGTCCATAGGTTAAAGATGAATTTATGTATCGAAATGTAAATCTGGTTGGAACATCCGAAGAAGGATCTTTCTTCTTACTGAAACATCTTTCAGTTTGATGTACCAGTAGTTCACAGTAATTTCTAGATCGATATCCTGACCTTTACATTGTCAAATCTTTACAATTACAGGTGACTGTGCCGCAAGGCTCTCTTTGCAACCTTAATCTGAGATTTGAGGCAGGATTACCACCAGATGCAGTTTACAACATTATAATTGATCCAGAGAACAAAAGAGTGTTTAAAAATATCAAGGTGCGTGGCAAATGTTCTCCTACTTATTAAGAATGACCAAGGTGGAATAGCCTTGTGATTGTTAAAGGAACTGTTCGATGCTTTTACTCTGTTTTTAATTGTTCTCCACTGTTGGTCTCTTGAAAACTTCATGTTGTTCTTTTTAGTTATATGTGTTGCTTTACAGATTTTGACATTTTTGTTCGGAATAGCTATACTAAATCCTTGAGTAGTATGACAGAAAACATGAGCCCCATGCAGCATGTAGTTGTTGATTCTTCATGATTTCCCAAAATTGGTTACTTCTACGGTTCTACCGGCCAAACAACCCAAGGAAGTTCCGGAGATTGTGTTATCTTACCCATACACTGAGATATTGCTCTAATTTTCAGGAAGTGGTATCAAGAAAAGTCTTGCTTGATGAAGGATCGAGGCAGGTAGTTGAACTGGAACAGGCAGCGATATGGAAATTCCTCTGGTGGTCTGGCATCTTGTCAGTTCATGTTTTTGTTGACCAGAACAGAAGAAATCACACTGTAAAAACTTGAAACTTCTTCACAAGCTTTGATCAAGACATGCTGTATGCTGCATGTTTTCTTAATATGTTGTTCATTCTAAAACTACTTGTAGGTGAAGTTCAAACAGGGGCGAAGTGGTTTTATGAAGAAGTTTGAGGGTTGCTGGAAAATAGAGCCCCTATTTGTTGACAAGGAAGTGTGCCTTCCTCTTGATCCATGTACGCTGGAAGAATATAATTCTTGTACTGCCGGCAGAGGAAGAGTTGGATCTGCCATTACCTTGGATCAGCTTATTGAGCCTGCTATCTTACCTCCACAGCCCATTGCATGGTATGTCAGAGGAATTACCGCAAGGATGACCGAGATGCTGGTCAATGACCTGATAGCGGAAACCGCTCGACTTCGAGGCATGGCAAGCAATGTAGATGACAGGCACTATACTGAAGAAAATAGTGATATTAATAACGATCTCCTTACAGAAGAGTGTGGCGATGTTAAGGAACGGTGGAGACAGAGAAGAAAATCTGGACGACATGTAAGTTTCCTTAGACCGACAAGACAACAAGTATGAACTCTGAAGCCTGGATGTTTTTCACAACCAAGCTAGTGTACATGTTACAATCTCGCTGTTGATAGTGTAGCTTTTGTTAAGTTATGATTATTGACAGTGATATGTCCAACAATACTGATAACATCATGTTCCCCATCTTGTCATTTGTGACGTGATATTCTTGATGAACACGTGTAAGATAGCTGTTGCCTGTTGAACTATGACTGTGTCTGATGATGATTTGAATAAAATTATACTTGTCAGAATCCATACTTCTATTGGTTCTGCTTGCTCTGAATTTTATTCTGAACTTCCCAGGCAGCTGAATTTAAAAAGTAAAAATTGACGGGTAGGCATCTGAAATTGCTTGAACGTCACGGCTGATCTGTTTAGCATGCCTGTTACATTTTTCAGGAGATCCTGTTAAAAATTTATGACACATTTCTAGGCAAACAAATTTAGAATGATGTTATGTGATAACGTGAGCTCATGTGAATTAGTTTCATGGAAACTTAAGCTGGCTAGATGAAGATGGAGATGATGCCAATTTCTGAACCTCTGAACCTTGCCCAAACTTGTGGGTGTGAGTAAGTTGATAAGCAAGCAACCGTTTCATCCATCCATCCTTTCTCCAGAGCTGCAAGCCAAGAAAAGCCTCCAATTCCTTTCTTTCCTTCGCATGCTCAAGGCAACGGCACCTATGAAACTAGTACCACCCTACGTTGATCCAATGCCAAAGCCTAGTAGTACAACCGTTGCCTCTCATCGAGCCTACTGATCGACCTCCGCGCGGCAGCCATGTCCGGTCAACCACAGCCACCGTCGGTGCCGCCGCCGCAGCAGCCACAGCCGTTCCGGTTCTGGCTTCCTTACAGAAGCAATGTTGGGACGTGGCGCCAGCAGCCGCGGCCAATACCAGCGCCGTCTCGACCTCAGCCGACAGGTCCACCCCCACCGGCTCCGGCAGAGCCTGCGCCACGAGCTCGCGCCACGGAGGAAGACATCCCCATCCAGGCTGACTCGTCCGACGAATCGGACACGATTGCTGTTGAAGCCTTAGACTCGTTGCGGTCGCACGCAGCCAGGCAGGCCGTGGCTGACCTGGAGCTGACGCTCTCGAGGTCGCCGCCGTCGCCTGCGGGCCATGGACAGGGCACGAGCGGGGATGGCGACGCCAAGATCTCCATCTCAGGCTTCCCGAGGGCGCGCCTCTTCAACGGCGCCCGCGCGCCGTACCGGCGAGAAATAGAGGACGGGCTCAAGAGCCTCGCTGGCCGCGAGACGCCGACGGCGTCGAGGCCGCCGGACCAGGGGTACCGCGTCATCACGCTGGCCGGCCACAACGTCGGCGCCAGCATGGTCCTCGGCAATGGCCCCAGCGGCGCGCCATCGCCAAGAACGGATGAGCGCGAGGGGTCAGCGAGGCCGCCGGCGGTGGCCGCGAATGTGAACAGCAACGTGCAGGGCGTGAACAACTCGGCAATGGAGGAGAGCACGTGCAACTCCGGCGATCCCGGAGTGCGCTTGGACATCAAGAACGCGCACGACAAGCCGGCGGTGCTGGCGCCGAGCAAGGAGCCGCGAGAGAAGCCAAAGGAGCCAACGCTGACGCTGCAAAAGAAGAGCACGGTAGCGAGTGCCAGCGAGGCAACCCCCTTGCCGCCGAGGACGAAGCGGTGCCTCCGCGCGCTGATGATCGAGGAGCGGAAGCCGAAGCCGATTGCTTGCCGGTTCCAGTGCGTGGCGGATCACGCGCCGCCGCCGGCGACATCGAGCGACAGCGGTAGCAAGAGCGCGGAGGAAGGCGCGAAAGAGAGCACGAGGTGAAGTTAAAGGCGTGCGTGTACTGAAATCGGAAGCTGTGATAGATTTTGCGCCAAAGTACAACGTGACTATTTCTGAAAAAGTTTAAGCCGACTACCGTTTCTTTGTCATCTTCGGCCCTGATTGGCAACAGTTGTTAGACTCGATCATGCGGTAGAATCCGAGGGTGTGCAAGTTCGTGATCGATTCTATCTCTGTAATCGATACGTACGGTATGCTGCCTGCTCTGTAAAATCCAAGAGCTGCTGTTGTGTGTCCGTTGGGAGCTGTCGATTCAATCCAACTTTTCAGATCGATGGGCTCTGGCGCGAGCAAAGGCAAAGAGCCGCGGGCGTGCTCCTACCCGTGTTGCTGGTCGGACCTCCCGCTTGACCTCGCGGGCATCGTCCTACTCCGGCTGCACACCCACGCCGACCACGTCCGCTTCGGCTCCGTCTGCCGCCACTGGCGCCACGCCGCTAAGCAGCTGCACTCGCCATCCTCGCCCCCGCCGCTCCCCTGGCTCAGTTTCCGCGACGGCACCTTCGAGAGGCTCACCGACGGCAAACGTCACCGTGTCCGCTTGGAGGCTTACGAGCGGTGCCGAGGCTCCTTCGACAACTGGCTGCTGCTGGAGGACGTCAGAGCCGGGCGCCGCCACCACTACCTGAAGAACCCTCTCACCGGAGACGTGGTAAGGCTCCGAGCCACTGCAAGGAGCCCGTGCGCCCAGCTCCACCACCTTCCACCTCCGGAAGGCGGTCATGTGCGTGAACGGGCTCGTCGCCGCCAAGATCAGCTACCACGAGCTCCCGGACGTGGTGGTGTTCTGCTGGCCGGGCATGTCGTCGTGGCCGGCGGGCATATGCAACGGGACATGGTACCACGACATGGCCCGTTACAATGGCAAGATGTACGCCGTGAGCAGACGGGGCGACCTATACGAGCACGAGCTCAGAAGGGACGCCGGCACCGGGGAGCCCGTGGTGACACGGGTTGAACGAGTCATCCTGGCGCCGCCGTCGGCGGAAGGATTCCCCCCGGAGGCGGTGACCACCTTGGACGGGCCTTACGCCGGCTTTGTTATCA
This sequence comes from Poa pratensis, assembly GCA_947311845.1. Classification (NCBI taxonomy): domain Eukaryota; kingdom Viridiplantae; phylum Streptophyta; class Magnoliopsida; order Poales; family Poaceae; genus Poa; species Poa pratensis. The sequence continues at coordinate 20,298,586 of CAMZMU010000077.1, read as the reverse complement.
AAAAAAAAAATTGCTGTCGTATGACATCATCTCCATCTTCATCTAGCCAGCTTAAGTTTCCATGAAACTAATTCACATGAGCTCACGTTATCACATAACATCATTCTAAATTTGTTTGCCTAGAAACGACCAAATAGCGACAAGACTAAGCCCAGCAACCATACACTCACAAACATCACAAAGAAGAATATGACGAAAACCTTCTCATTGCTTTGATTATCTGTCTGCTGAATGATAGCCATCAAACTTACACGCTGCTCTGGTTGCTCTGTTTTCTCTTCAGAAGCTTGATATCTTGGAAAAAATATCAAAACTTGTGGCAGAGCAAAGAATATACAGTCGACAAGCATCTTGTTAAATTTCTCCATTAAATTCTCCTCCTACAGCATATAATGGGATAGAAATCAAATGACAATCTCGAATCTAGAGGTTTTCTTCAGAAGTTTGATCGAACTTAAAACTGAAAAGTTGATACATTCAATAGGAGTAGCTGCTAGACAGAGAGGGAAGGTTAAATGGTGTTTGTTGAGTGACGAAGATACAAGGTTTTACCACAAAAGGACCTCGGCTAGACTCAGAGCTAATCAAATTAAAGTCATCAACATGATGGTTTGCCACACTACTCCCTGATGCCAAGCAGGAAATTTTAACTTCATTTTACAAGAGCATAATGAGAACGCCTGGAAGCTCCTCTCAGGTTGTGAATATACAAAGCTTGTACCCCAACTTAGTCAGCCTAAGCTCGCTCACGGCTCCCTTCACTGAAAGACATTCCAAGAGATAAAAGTCCAGGATCCGATGGCTTTGGATTAGAGATTTATCAAGATTTTGGGCAAATAATCAAGGGAGATGTGATTCGATTTTTTGATCAATTTCACAATGGAAGACTTCAACTTGACAACATAAATCGATTGTACATGGTTCTGTTAAGGAAAAAATAAAATGACTAGCTCGCCTGGAAATTTTCGCCCCATCTCTTTACTAAACTGCTCGGTTAAGTGGGTCACTTAAGTCCTTGCGGCTCGTTTGCAAAATCCTAACAGGGATATGGTTGATGAGGATCAAACTGGTTTTGTGAAGACTCGGTGTATTGCGGATAAGGTCATGTATGCCATGGACTGTGTTCAGACCTTCACAAAAAGGAAAAAAGGAAAGCAATGATCCTCAAACTAGACTTTAGCAAAGCTTTTGACATGGTTTCTTGGGATGCACTGTTCACAATGATGAGAATTGGGGTTTTTGACGACAGATGGATCTTGTGGATGCATTGCATCCTTACAACAGCAAAAACTGCAATTCTTTTAAATGGTATCCCTGGAAATTGGATTGATATTAAGAGAGGGCTTCGACAGGGAGATCCCCTCTCCCCTTTCCCTTTTATAGCGGTAGTCGATGTCCTGCCACAGGCTATCAAACATGTGGCTCTGACAGGTGCCCTCCAACATCCAGTTCTTGATGGACAGCCTTGTCCGACTCTGCAGTACGCTGAGGACACTTTGATTGTTATCAAAGGAGATGTGGAGCAAGCCAGCGAACTGAAACTAATTTTGGAAGACTTTGCCTCTACGACTGGGCTCGAAATTTATTACTCCCTCCGTACGGAAAAGGATGTCTTTGGTTTGTCTAAATTTAGATGTATCTAGACATGTATTAGTGTGTACATACATCTAAATTTAGACAAAGTCAAGACATCCTTTTCCGGACGGAGGGAGTACGTAAAATCCACTTTTGTCCCTAAAAACCTGTCAAAGCAGGAGAGTGCAGAGATTGCAGTGGTTCTGGGTTGCCCCATCGCAAAGTTCCCTCAATCCTACTTAAGGCCTTCCACTTTCTGACAAGAAGCTACCCAGAGAAAGTTTTCTACCCTACATTGATGTGAGGAGAAACGCATCAATTTTTCCTTGGGATTTATCACTAGAGGAGGCAGGTTAACGTTAACCAAGTCTGTTCTATCGGCACTTCCGGCCTACCTTATGGCCTGCATCACACTGACAAAGTGGGTCATCGATGAAAATGACAGGCTATGCAGATTGTTTCTATTGAAAGGCAAGAGCAAAACGGCATGAAGTGATTGTCTGGTTGTCTGCAATCAGGTTTGTAGAAGTACCTCTGAAGGTGGATTAGGAGTCAAGAACCTGCAGATTCAAAATTCATGTCTCCTCATGAAGTTTGTGCACAGATTCGTTACGAACCCGGACTCACCCTGGGCCAGATGGGTAATGGCTGCTCATCTTAGTGAGGAGGATCTTGGAGATGAACGGTATCCCAAACTAGAGCTTGGGCTCAGATTAACAAGCTGATTGATACGTACAGGCATGCCACATGTGTTCAGATTGGCAACAGTGTGTGTACGTCTCTGTGGAAATATAAATGGACAAGCAAGGGCCCCCAGTGCGGCCAATTCCCGGCTCTCTTCTCTCCATACCACTAGGCCAAACAATTTGGTTGCAGATTGCTGGAGAAATGGTGAGCTGGTGAACGAGCAGATCGAGAAAAAACAGCTCTAATTAGCTTCCTGAATACTTTCTTTTTCGAAAAGGAGGTTGAAACTGCCCCTTTGACCCTCTTACTCAAGATCTTCGAGGCTGGAGAATGAATTCTTCAGAAAACTTTTCGGTCAGGAATATGTACAACCTCTGTAACTGGGGAGGGGTTGAACATTTCTGCGCTAACTCGATCTAGGCCTGTGCAGCGCCAAAAAAAGGAAGCTGTTTCCATAGATTCTGGTGAAGGGAAGGCTAAAGGTGAGGGATGTACTGTTGAAACAGCAGATTGTTGACGATGACTTTTTGGCTGCCGCGAAGCAGAAACTGTGCAACACTTTGCTCTAAACTGCTATCGCACTAAACAGGTTCTGCACAAACAGGGCGTTCAGTTAACAAATGCTTATGAACTGGAAAACATCTACACTGGTGCAGAAGAGATGACGGCAAGCAACAAAAGAGATGCATGGGATCTGGTCATCACGGCTATCTTCTGGAGTATCTGGCTCGCAAGAAATCAAAAGGTTTTCAATGATATTGACATCCCCACGCTGGTTGTTGCTCGACAGTGTGTCGACAAGCAGGTGCAGCTGTGCGGGTAAACTTGATCTCGGTTTTGAAATACCTAATAGCTGAGTTGAGATCTGTTATTCTGCAGACATGTGCTTTTCGGTTCTTTAGCCTAATGTCAGAAAGCAACAACGATGGCTGCCAAAGCCAGACAAGCACCATCGAACAAATGTCATACATCTAGCATCTTATTGTTGATGCATAGGTGAGTAAATTCATTGGTGACAGTAGAAATAGAAGAACTGCAAAGATGCCTAGCAGAAATGCGAAACAAAGCCAAAATATTTAAACTGTAGCATTTCTGACCTGAGAAAAGAGTTTGGGCTTGGTGATAGAAGGAGCAAGATCATCTGCTTCTTCCTGTGCATTGAAGTCTTTCCCCTCCATATCCAACTCTTGAATCTTAGATCAAAGAGTTAAAAGGTCAATTCAGGCCATTATGAGGAAACGGATTAATTAGATTGTAGTGACTCATGTTTTAGGGCCCTTTCCCTTTTTATATATAAGGAGAGGCTGATCACCGTCAATCCTAGCAACAGGTAACAAATTAAATGAATTTCTATTTGGCAGGAAATAACAAAATCAGAGACAAGGAATAAGCCTTAATCTCTGTTTGGTACTATTAATGGTGCTCAACATAAGTAAGCATTAATTCGCAGGAAACAAGTAGTCACAAATCGATAAAATCAAACCAAGGTGAGAAACGTGTTTACCCTAGGACGATGCTGATGGAAACCTAATTGCCCTTGAGGATAAAGTGCTTCTGCCATATCCTTCCGACTGATAAACAGCCTCCGACTTTTGAGCATTTAGATTCAGCACATTTAGATTCAGCAGATAACTGCGAAGTAGTGGAAAAGTAGCAGACAAACATTAAACACTGATGGTATCAAGAACCCAATCGGGGCCCAATAAATCAGCTGTGAATATCAATCAATCTATAAGATCAACAACCAAACAATGAGATTCACTGCAGGCATATCCTCATCGAAATAGACATTACATAGAAGTGCTTACATAGCAATCAGCGAGTCACCAATAATCTCTGTGGACCATAAGGTAGGGTAGGCAACTGGCAAGGGCGCCTCACCTCGCACGAAACCGGCCGATGTTGATCCTGCAGAAGCGGAAAGGGGAGCCGCGCGCTGACGACACCAGGTGCACGAGGCCGTCGGCGACGAGCCGTTCGAACAGGTCGCGGAGGGGGTCTCGGGGTGTTCGGCCGCCGCCGTGTCCATCTGATGCAATGACCGCAGGCGGGGGCGCGTCGCATAGAAGCAGAGGTGAGTCTCGCAGCTCTCCGCCTCCTAGCCCATCGGAAGCAACGAGCGTAAGCCGGGGTGCAGCGCGGCGAGGCGGAGGGGGAGGCGAGGTCGCGCCGACGCCGGGCGCGACGGACTCCGCGTAGCCGTTGGCGACCAGCCACTCGAACACCTCCGTGGCCATGGGACGGGACGAGAGCAGGCGGGGAAGCGGCGCATCGAGGCGGAGGCCGGCTCGCAGGTCATCGCCTCCGTGGCCATGGGGCGCAACGAGAGCACGCGGGGAAGCGGCGCAGCGAGGCGGAGGCGGAGGCCAGCTCGCGCCGACGCAGGATGCTGCCCACGCCAGGTCAACATGGCCGTCGGCGAAGAGTCGCTCGAATACTTCGCGGAGGGGATCTCGCGGGTCGCCGCCGCCGTGCGCACCGGACGCAACGAGGGCAGGCGGGGAAGCGGCGCGGCGAGGCGGAGGCGGAGGCGCGCTCGCGCCGACCCAGGATGCTGCCGACGCCAAGTCAACATGGCCGTCGGCGAAGAGCCGCTCGAACACCTCGCGGAGGGCTCCTCGGAGGTCGCCGCCGCCGTGCGCACCGTGCGCAACGACCGCACGCGCGGCGCGGGTGCTGCGCAGCGAGGCCGCAGAGGCAGAGGCGAGCTCGCCCCGAGGCCGCACACGGCGCCGGGCGCACCACAAACACCCACCGACGCCATCGCCGCTGGTGCGCGAGCAGCACGCTCCCGCGCCCGCGCCTCCTTCCCGCTCGGGGGCTCGTGCTTCGAGAGGCGGGATGGAATGGCGTCTTCTAGAACCTTCGAGAGGTGGAGTTTTGGGGAATTTTTGTTTCCGAGAGGAGGCGTTGGTTAAGAGGCCGGGCTGAGAAGGAATAAGAGTTCGATTTTTTGTCGTAGGTTGGGCATGTTCTTCGCCGGGGGTTGTTGTTGGGTAGAATGAGGTTGTCGTTTTGGGTGTTGCTTGTTTTAGGTGTTGTCCGTTGTGGTTGTGTTGGCTCCTTGGTGTTTGTTGCATGGTTTTTGCCCGGTTTCTTCCACTAATAAATCGGGCACCTTCTTCTTAATAAATGGTTGGGGCAAAGCTTTTGCCTCACAGTTCAAAAAAAAAAGAGTTCGATTTTAATTTGAGGGAGAAATAAGGTGGAGGCCCGATCAGCCAGCCTGGAAGCGTACCGGTTTCAGCATGCGTAGCGGGCTGCATCGAGGGAGGTCACGCGTTAGGGCTCGTTTGGTTCGCTCCGATCCGCGGGGTTCCCCGGCCTTTCCCCGGCCTCTCGTTCCCCGGGCCGACACGGCCCAGGAAAGCTTATCGGGCCATTTGGATGCCCACCATCCCGCGGATCCGCGTCCCTTCCGCGTCGATCCCAGGGAACCCCATCCACTACTCGCGAGCCGTGGAACCGAATCCGCGAGTCGGGCTGCGACTGGGAGGCGATTGGAGGGCGACGCCGCGACGGCGACTCGGAGGGCGACGCCGCGACGGCTCCGGCGACCACACCCTAGCCCCTCCCCACCTCCGGCTACCGAACCCAAGGTCCTCCCCTCCCCTACCATCCCCACCGCCGGCGCCTCCCCGACCGCATCCCCCACCGGATCGCCTCGAAGCTGTACTCCGCCTTCAAGATCTCCGCTCCGGCGACAACGACTGAGGCCCGGTGAGATGTAATCACCTTCATCTCTTCATCTTTCTTCCTATTTTGCGTTTGCCCTTTTCATCTCCATCTTCGATCTGTACTCATCGTCTTGGTTGCTTCTCCAGATCCACAGTCTTGGTACAACGCGGAGCAAGAAACGGCGCCGCCCCCTTCGTCCTCGCACTCGGATTCGCTTCTCTACGCCGGAAGGTATGTGTCCCCCGGATTCTCTACCCTTCTCCTTGCTCCCCTGCCCGTTTGTAATGCGTGGTCGTTTGATTGCACACGTGAAGAGCACAACCTCTTGTAATGCGTGGTGTTCCCTTCTTAGCTACCTGTGGTGAATGTGATCACGAAAGTAGATATTTAGGACACGGGCAGTTAGGGAATTTCTAGACGATCTCTTCAAATCAGTTGGAGGAATAAAAATTTAGTTTTACTTTTCTAATATCAGAGCTGAATCATAATATATGTGTGCTTGTTTTGATAAAAAAATTGTGGTAATTACCTAACTGTAATTTATATTATGTGTGCTTTGGAATGTGGTCCTTCAGTTATCTGTCTGGTCAAGTAGATGTTAGCTGATGGTTAGCCATTACAGCCGAGTAGCTGATGGTTACTGTGTATGTGTTGTGCACATATAGCTTTTCGTTCCTGTATATAAAAATTTGGCATTCATGCATACTATACCATGATGTAGTAACTAGGTTACTTTTATGCAGTCCTAGTACATGGACGTTGCTCTTTGTTTGTTACTCTGCACTAAAGTTAAATGATTTTGTATTGATGTAGATACTTTTATACATCTATTCCTTGGCTGAGTCCTATTTCTAGTTTCTGAATTTCTCCATGCATGCTTGTGTGCAGGACAGTGCACGGAATTTCATCTACTTTTTGTGCTTATTTACATCAAGTTAATTTCCTGTCAGTTTTTACATTCATCAAGCTTGAGTTTGAGTTGATTATTGATCTACAGTGAGTGCTGGCGATTTGAAGTTTTACATTTAACTTTGCTGAGAAGGCTTGTATCTGAAGAGCTCTCCTATAAACTTGAAGGTACTACTTCTTTATCACTTGCAGTTAACTGAATATTGCCTGAAATTGCAGTAATTTGCTTGAAATTGCAGTAATTTGAGTAGCAGTAATTTGCTTGTGCATTTGCTTGTGGAGGAGTAGTGCACTGCTTGTGCATTTGAAATTTTTGGCCTATAATGTGTACTGTTAGTAGCTGGTGTAGCTTGCACTGCTTTAATTTGCTTGTGCAGGAGTAGCTTTCACTGCTTGCAAGCATTGTCAGTAGCAGTAGCTTGGACTGCTTGCAATTGCTTGTGCATTTGTGCAGGAGTAGCACTAAATTTCTTGCTGTTATTCTGCTTAGCAGTATTATTTGAGTGAAATGCACTGCAGTATTAATTTACTTCTTGTTGAACCATGCTAGTGATGGATTCTAGAATGGATAAAATTAGGAAGTTTATGTCGCAAGAAGAGGAAGATGACGATGAGCTGTTCTTAGTTCTGCTTCCTGCCATATACTCTTCTCTTTATGAGGAAAAACGTCCAGTCCACACATCTTCTTTATCCGGTGCTCAGTTGGTTAAGGAGATATTAGAAGGACATGAGAGTTGGTGTAAGGTTGAATTTAGGATGGAGCCTGAGATTTTTCGATCTGTCTCAGATTATCTTAAAAGAGAGCATCTATTGGAAGGCACAACGAGGGTAGATGTTGATGAGCAGCTGGGAATGTTCATGTACATGATCTCACACAATGCTACGAATCAAGATTTACAAAAAAAATTCCAACGTAGTGCTGAAACAGTTAGTAGGAAGATGAATGAGATTTTCAACTTGATTCCAACTTTAGTCCAAAGATTTGTAAAGGTTCCAACTTCTCTCCAGCCCCACACAAAGATCATGTCGAACCCTCGCTTTTGGCCTTATTTTCAGGTGAACCACTATACATATATCTCCATCACTTTACCAAACTTGTCCATAGCTATTTCTAAACATTTTTCTTTAATATGCAGAATTGCATTGGGGCAATAGATGGAACACATATCCCCATCACTATTGCTGAAGAACTAGCTGCACCGTATAGGAATAGAAAAGGGGCCCTTTCTCAAAACGTGATGGTAGCATGTGACTTTGATCTCAACTTCACCTTTATTTCATGCGGTTGGGAAGGGTCTGCGTCAGATGCGGGAGTTCTACGGTCTGCTATTAGCAAGGGTTTTCAGGTGCCCGCTGGGAAGTTTTATCTTGTGGATGGTGGGTATGGAAACACATCATCTTTTCTTGCCCGTATCCAAGAGTGCGGTACCATCTCAGCGAATTTAGGAGGCGTCGGGGCAATCATGCTGGTTATGCTAACAAAGAAGAACTCTTCAACCACCGTCATGCACTTCTTCGAAACTGCATTGAAAGGGCCATCGGTGTTTTAAAGAAGCGCTTTGCTCTTTTGAAAGTGGGCAATCATTATCCTATAGAATCTCAAATTAGGATCCATGCTGCCTGTGTTGTATTCCACAACATCATTAGAGGTATGAATGGAGGAATGGTTGGATCACCAACCACAGCTTATTCCACCCACAGCCTATGTTGACGTACCGGAGGGAGATGATGCCCACCACCAACACCAACACCAAGTTGAGTTAAACAATGGAAATAATCTTAGAGATCAGATTGCGAATCAGATGTGGGCAGATTATAACAACTAGTTGGACACTATCATTTATGTAATTTATGTTTGTCTTGTTGAACCTTTGGATGTATTCTATTGTTGAACCTTTGGACAATATCATTTATGTAATTTGTGTTATTAGTTGTGTTATACAGGACCATATTTTTGATTAGTTGTGTGTTATTTGACTCTGTTGTATCATTTATTGGTTGAATATTGTAGCTATGGGAAAAGAAACAGCAAGAGCATCTTGGTCCCATTCATATGAGAGAGGTTTAGCTGAGATCCTTGTAGAGCACAATGTTCCAGTATATAGAGGTCAAAATGGGTGGGTGCCTGAAGGATGGAAAAGTATTGTAGCAAAATTCAACATCAAGTTTCCATCTGCCCAGTTCACAAAGCAACAAATTCAGGAAAAGGAGAAGGACATGAAAGCCAACTACAAGGCAGTTAGAGATGCTGGGAAACAGAGTGGTGTAGGCTGGGATGCTTCGCTCAATATGATCATTGCCGAGCCAATAATCTGGGAAAAACTGAAGAAGGTAAAAATCATTGCTTTCCATACTTGTTGTTCCCTATGCTAGCTTCACTGTATGAAGGTTTTGTGCAACATATGGATGCTGACCATACTTGTTGTTCAATGCAGGACCATCCAAGGGTCAGGAGGTATGAAGGGAAGCCATTTTTGCTGTTCCCTATGCTAGCTTCACTGTATGAAGGTATATCCCTGTTTCTACATTGTTTTGTTGGCTGCCAAAAGTGGTGAATTTAGTGTCTGATCTTAGGTTCTACAGGAGTTTATCTTCTTTTCATGTATGGAATTTAGGCCTCAATAATAACAAGGTGCTGCAACTAGTTACTTGTTAACTTGGACCATTAAAACCATATATTTGGTTTGTGATGGCTGAGCTTCTCTACAAATCTTGCTGCTAATAGAAAATTACTCCATCTTGCTGCTGTCTATATTACCCGAAAGCTGCATCATGATCTTGTTTCTTACTACATTCTTGCTTTTTTTGGAGCAGGCAGTATTGCTACTGGAAATCTGAACTTTCTTTCAATTCCTAGTGTGGACCTTACAAGTGATGATGCACCTCCCACTGACTCGTCTACAAATCTACCTGGAATGTTAAATCCCTCCTCTAGCACTCATGATGCTGGACAGTCTTCAAATATGCATGGTCAAGAGGCTGAACCGGCAACAAGTGCTAGTTCTGGACAGAAGGAAGATGAGGCGCCTGTGAAAAAAGGAAACAGAGTCAGATAGCTCTAGTACTTGGAGAGTACGTGGACTTCAAGAAGCAACAAACTCAGAAATTTGTGGAAGAATTGAAGGAGCCAAAGCAAACAGACCAGTTCACCATTGCCAGTTGTGTGGCTGCACTTGAAACTATAGAGGACCTTTCTATTGCAGAGAAGTCAAAGTCGCTACAGCTTTTCAAATGCCAGCTCAATCGAGAGATTTTCCTCAACACCAAAGACCCAATTCTTCGAACTTTTTGGCTGAAAGAAGAAATTTCTGCCATGGAGAGAGCATGAGGTGCGAATAATCTTCAATTTGCTCTACTTATCATGTGCTTTGCTGTTTGTTTTTGCTTTCATGATTCTATGGCTGAGGAGGTTATGTATTCACCATGCTTATGTTTGGCGGCTTGAGTGAATCTGCATTCTGAGGTAGATTCGCTAGTTTGGGGTGTTTATTGTCTAGTGTCAGCTCAGAATCTATCATGTTTGTGGTTACTGGAAACGTTTAACCTTCTGTTGAAAGAAGCTGAAAAGATGTTTCACTAGTTCAGAACATTTGTTTCCCTGCCAATTGCGAGCAGTCATAGGGCCTTCAGTTCATTCTCACATGGTTGTATCTCATTGGCTTAAACAATTTTGTGAATAGTCGTTCCAAGTTTGCCTACTTTCTGAATTGCTAATTTGAAGGAAGTGACTAGTAATGATGATCGATTGGTAAGGAGCAAAGGAGATGTGACTTTGAGGCCTGAACCTATTCATTAGCTTAAACAACTAGTAACATTTGAGAATGATCATCTGGTTCTACTGTACCTATATTTTATTGAGCGTCTGGGGAGTCTATGGCATAAACTTTGTACAAACACCTTGTTGAATCTCTGCTTGAACTGTTCCTTACGCTCTTTATATATTCTTGTCATGTTGAACCTTGTTGATTTGACCAAGATGGCTTTTATCCCTCTGCAGGTATCTGGAGCTAATTCACCGCTGTTCTTCATTGTGTGTCATGTGATGGTGTTGATGCCGATCAGAAGATCGCCGGCTGTTGTTTAAAATTATGTTTATTTGCCTGGAAATGTAAAGATTGATGTTTGCTTTGGTTGAATATGTTAAATGTTGCTAACTATTTGTGTATTTCGGATTATGAGTATTCCTTGAAATTTCTGTATTAATTTGTATGCCTGATTTTCGTATCTGTTGTGAAAAAACGTACTATTCTGGCCTTATTTTTGAATTCTGCATCTTCCCTTCCGTTCCTGTCCGTTCCCTTGCTTTGTTGTCCAAATGACAATTGCTGCTGTTCCCGTGCGGGAGGGGATAAATGGGGTTCCCTCCTGCCCAGGGAAATTCCCGTAGGGGTGTTAGCTCCCTGGTTTTATTACCCCTAACAACCAAACGAGCCCTTATGCGGGATGGAATCCGCTCCGCCTGACACGTCTGTTCTGGGCCGAGCCCATCTCCTCCACCTTCTTCCTCCTCGAACCTCTTCTTCCTCCTCCACCTTCTTCCCCGAACCGCCCGCCGCCACCGGCCTAACCGCCGTCGCCCACCACCCGTTGCCGGCGTCGCTGCTACGACCCCTCGCCGCCCCGCCCTGCTCGAGCCGCCACCTCCGCCGGTCCACCGCCCCTCGGCCGGCCATCCCTCTAAACCCCCGCACCCGCACCCTAAACCTAACTCCGGTCGTCGGAGATCGGTCGACGGCGAGCTCCCCACCTGCACCCCCCCCCCCCCCCAAGTTAAGATTCTTTCTCGCCTCCACCGGCGACGCCGCGGCCAGCCGCGTCGTCCCCGGCTCCGGCGAGGTCCTGGCCTCACCTCCGCCGGGGCGCCGTGGCCAGCCGCGTCGTCCCCGTCGTCGGTGAGGGTCGCTGTGGTCGCCTCCGTCCTCTCCCTCGTCTTCCTCCTCGCTCTAGTCGCCATGGTCCTCTCTCTCGCTCCGTAGTTGGGCCCGGCCCAGGTCGCACGGAGGGTGCGTGGAGCGCTATGCGCTCTGCGGTACGCGGCAACTAGGTTTCGCCCTGCAGGGAGGCCCTGCATCGATCCACTAACGGCAGTTGGACTCGTCGTGGATTGCTCCATGCGGCCCAAGCAAAAAAAAATTGAACTGCGCAATATCCATCTTTGTGTTGGTCAGACTCTGACCGTCAGAGTGCTTGAGTTGGAAATATCCCCCTCTGCCTTTCGATCGCCCAAGAGGCATATCCCGGAATAAAATAGTTGGCAAGGGACAATTGCATTTTGTGCCGCCGTGAAGGCCACAGAGCACATCAGGCTAAGCAGCAAGGATTCTTTGTGTACCGGACTATAGCATCGTTTTTTGTGCTCCTATTATGAAAAAAAAATAGTTACAGATATGTGCAAAGTCATGTTACCAAATAATTCTATGAACTAACACGATAGTACACCTTTAATCAATCATTTTACTAAACCACAATTCTGACTTTTCACAACGTGGCTCTACTTTCGGAAACTGGTCAGCGTTTACATGTCCTGACTCCCACCGAGGGCGGCAATACTACAATCGGATTCAAGCCGGCAATTCCGCCCATGGGCACGTCCGCCCACGGGCACCCGACCCTAATGGGCAGGGTATGGGTCGCTATGTTCGCCCATGGGTCTCGTCCGTGGGCGACCCGATTAGTCGTGGGTAGGGTATGGGCAGACATGTGTACCCATGGGCGACCCGATGGGTAACCCGATTAGCTGATATGTGGGGTCTCATAGTAAAACATGACCACAGCCCATGCTATTTGTTGTTTCCTGGGAACTTGATTTGCTGTTTGTGTGAGCAATCAGTACATCACTATTTGTTGTTTGTGCTTATTTTGCTGTTTGAAATGCTATAATATTATATATTGATGTGCTGCCTACAGACCCAATGGGTCGCCCATTGGGTCTGGTGACCCGACGGGTACGGGCATGGGTCTGAGATCTGGCCCATGGGCAGGGTCATGGGCAGAGACCCTCGCCCATTTGTTATATGGGCATGGGTCTGGAATAGGTCGACCCGCCCAATACCCGACCCATTGCCGGCCTTAAATCGGATATTGTTGGTGTATTAAACAAGGCACAAAATGTGTTTCTCGAATCGAATTTTACCGATGTCGATAGTTTTGGCCGGATAAATTTTAGTTTGTGATTTTTTTCTCAACAAAAGTCATGTTACCAACAATTCCATGAACTCAACTGGATACAAACTAAAATTTTGTGAGGGGGGATACAATTCATTAAATCCAATGAAACTACACTTAATTTTATGAACTAACATGATACAACTTTAATCAATCAATTTTCCAAACCAAGATTTTATTTTTCACCATGTGGTTATGCTTATTCCAAAACTGTCCAGGTCATAGATGTATGACTGACCCAGGGAGCCAATATTACAATCGGACATAGTTGGCGTATCAAACATTGGCACAGAAAATGGCTTCTCAAAATGAATTTAACAATGTTAAAACACAATAGTTTTGGCCACATAAATTTTAGTTTGCAAAATTTATCAACGAAAGTTGAGTGCACGCGAAAGTTACACAATTAATACATCAGTAAAACTGATATACTCCCTACGGCACAGAAAATTAACACGTGTGTTTCAAAAGAGCGTAGATCGTGCGTTAGAAAATAAACCTTTGTGATTGTGGACACAGATCTCTCCAGAGCATCAAGAATGAACTATGATCACCATTGAAAACAGGGAGAAAAGTCTTTTCTGGCATGACAACCATAGTAGTGGATGGCCTCTTGAGCAGCTAGCTCTAGAGTTATATAAGATCTCTCAAATGAAGCAAATAATGATAGGAAAGAGATGTGCGGCGAGGGGTAGAGACATGATGGAAACTTAAGGGGGGCCGAACACGGTAATCCTCAATTGGTGGGGGTGACAAAGCAAATTTTCTCTAAAATTTTATCTCAATCAGCCTTAACCATCATTTTTCTTTGATGTTGTACCATGCCATAGGGGGGGGGGGGGGGGGGGGGGGAGATGACGACAATTGGATTACAACCATTGCTAGGCTCGACAGAATTGAGCTGCTCGATCAATCTTTGGAGGTACATTTCAAATGTCCAATTGCAGTTAGGCCAAAATGAGTCTATTGATTGTAATGGAAAAGCAACGAGTTTACTTGACATTCTTTTCCTACGCTGCCCTATTGATGCCTGAAATTCAAGGCTACAAAGGCGTGGAGCACCTATGCCGAATCTATGTTTAGATTTTGATCATGGTTGGTTCTCTAAAAATCTCATTGCTTGATACCCTTGCCATCAAGGGTTGTTGTATTACCTAGGTGGAAGGTTTGCCTGCAAGCATCAGAAACGGTGATCCATATGTCCATGCAATCGTCTTCAGAATAGGGGGAGGGGGAGGGGGGGGGGGGCTTTTATGCCAGCAACAGTCCATGACACCATCCTATGATTGTTTGCATGGTGGAACAACATGCTATCCCCAACATTAAAAGATATGAGACGTCTCTCCTACACCGTCTGGAAAATTTTGAAGGAGAGAAAACACCTAATATTCAACGATATTGCATTACTTACATCGCGTGGTGATGATAACTCTTGATGACAACAAACTAGGGTACACAAATGTCGATATTGGCTCGGGTACCTTTAAGTTTTTGTCGGTTCACAAAGTTTCGGCATGTACCCTCCAAAAACAGGTCGGCGGTCTGTACCTGTGTTTTAAATTTTTGTCTAAACTATAGTGCTTCCACCGGTTCCTCTAAAAAAAATCAACCCAGAATCTAGTTCAAACTTCAAACACATACTGCTACACACATATTGCAACACAGCATCCGACTTAACAGAAGATCCAAAGGCACCGGCTGCTGGCCATTCTAAAACCAGACAGAACACCGAATTCTCAGCCTCTCCGAGAGGCCAAACAGAAATGGCGGCTCCCTGCACGCTCGCGGTCCCTGCTCCCTTCGCCGCCGCCTCCAGTTCAGCTCGCCGCTCCAGGTACCAGCACCGCAATCAGCTCCTACTCCACTAGTCCGCATTCGTTTCGTGCGCGCGCGCAAGGACTGACCCCATGGTGTTGTTTTTGGTTTTGGCGGGGTGGGCGCAGGCGATTTGGCGTGGTGGCCATGGCCAGCGTGGGGCAGAAGGTCTACGCGCCGGGCGTGGCAGTCTCCGAGGGCAACGGCGGGCTGCCCAAGATCAGCCTCAAATCCCCGCAGGGGAGGTAATTCTGGTTTCGGTTGATTTGGGGATTTTTCAGGTGTATGACTATCAGTATCAGTGTATGACTTATGTGCGATTTTGTGATGTTGGTAAGCAAGGAGACAATGCAGCTGGAGTAAAAATATTGGTTGTATAATTGATTCTATGGGGGAAAATATTGGCTGTATAATTGATTCTAGTGTATTGGTACCCGTGGTAAAGACTAAAAATCAAGAGAAAAAACAAATGGTTTGAAATAGGGAACTGATGATTTGCTACTACACGGTGGAAGTTATGGAATTAGCGCCTCAGGGGTTGATAGTTCATTGTGTGGAATTAGGCACCACACAAGATGAAATGGCGGCACATTAGAGTATTATATTAGACTACGTAATCGTAGTTCCACCGTGCCAGCATAATAATGAAAGCTTTGAAATATGGTTCAGTTGTGTGCATAAATTTCTGTAGTGATTGCTGATAGTAGCTTATCATGACTTCTGTAAATTTAAATTCAGGTTATTCCTAAAGTTCTTCTACTGCTGCAACAGAATGTACTATCTAGACTTCTATTTTACCTTTGCAACAGCTAATTGTGTACTCATTCTATGCATGAAGTGAGGCTGAGATTTACCTATTTGGAGCATGTGTCACGTCTTGGAAGGTCCCCAGTGGAAAGGACCTACTCTTTGTGAGACCAGATGCTGTGTTCAACGGTCAGAAACCCATCAGGTCGGCATCAAGATTTATTGGATAGAACATCAGGCGTTTAACTGATAGCTAACCATCTGTTTACTGAAAGCAGCGGTGGAATTCCACATTGTTTCCCTCAGTTTGGCCCTGGCGCCATACAGCAGGTTTGTAAAGTCATTATTCTATTGCTCCCTATGCAGATAGATATTACTAATATGTGTGATCGTTACACCATGTAAGCTTTCACAGACTTCGCCCCATTGAGTGAATATTGGCAAATCTGTTATTGATGTCACGCAGAGATATGAACCATATCTAGTACTAAATCAAGTAGTTGTCACATCCCAGTTTAGCCCAAAGCATTACCTGCACTCCTGTAAGTATCATATATTCCTGAACCTGTATATGGAATGAGACATCACTGGCTGATGTTATTTAGTTGTGGTGTGAGAAACTTATTTCCGTAATGTCCGTGCCACCCATCAAATGCAAAAGAATGAAATATTTTTGCAGCATATTATTTTGTAGTAATCAAGGCAATTTCACTTTCTTGCAGCACGGATTTGCAAGGAACGTAAATTGGTCAATCACTGATTCAGAAGTCACCGAAGGAGATCCAGCTGTAACCTTGGAACTAAAAGACGACTCGTACAGCCGGTCAATGTGGGATTTTAGTTTCCAAGCTTTATACAAGGTAAAACCCTGCTAGTACCTATGCGCCTTGGTGCACTCTATCTTTGCAATCATAAGCTTATCAATGGTACTCAGAAGTTACAATTGACATTCCAATCTTGCCCTTCTGCAGCATATGAATTTTTGCTTGTCTAATCCTTTGTAGGTTGCACTGCACTCTACAAGCCTGTCAACAACCCTGACAATAATAAATACTGACGATAAACCTTTCTCGTTCAACTCAGCACTCCATACTTATTTCAGTGTAAGTTGCAGGTTTGTGAATGAAGCCAGCCTAATTTCTGCATGCTACATTCTATATTTCACATGGATCACGTTTTTTTTTTGTGCAGGCTTCAATTGCTGGTGTTTCAGTGAAAGGTCTTAAAGGTAGTAAGACTCTCAATAAGGATCCTGACCCTAAAAATCCTATAGAGGGCAAAGAAGAAAGGTCAGTTTGAGCTGGTCAGCTTAGTCCAGTCTTCGTTATAAATTTACAATTATATGGCTACAATACAAATTTAAAACATTTAAATCCCAAGGTCTCACATTCTTCCAAGAACTTCCCGGAAAGATCGCCTCGTTTGTGTGAAATAAGAGGGGTATCATGAAACACAGATACTTTCTCTCTATGGTGTGCACTACTTGGTGCTGCTGCATTTCTTGTTGTTCTTTTACTAATTTATTGAATGGTTTTAGTTGTTGATCTCGGAAACAAATATGTAGTAACTGAAGCAACATATCCAAGTGTCAGCTGCTGAGCACGAAGTAAATATCTAGACATGCTCCTGAGCCACTTATGTGATGCAGGGAAGAGGTGACCTTTCCAGGATTTGTCGACTGTGTTTACCTTGGCGCACCGGGTGAGCTTACCCTGGACAATGGATTGGGTGACAAAATTGTTATCACAAATACAAAGTAGGTTTACTTGATCTATAAGGCAGTGCATTCTTCTTCAACATTGTAAAGATCACATGATTAACTGTGTTAATTTCTGAAATGCAGTTGGTCAGATGCAGTGTTGTGGAACCCTCACTTGCAAATGGAAGCGTGTTACAAAGATTTTGTCTGTGTTGAAAATGCAAAGGTATGGTGACGAATAAAAATTGATAAGTGCACATACATATATATTAGTAGCATTTACGTGCTCTCCACATTCCTAAATGGCCGTGATTGCATAATTTTTACTGATGGATTGACCTGTTTCATTGTGTAGATTGATACAGTAGAGCTGGGTCCAAAGCAATCTTGGGTGGCAGAGCAGAAAATTGAACTAATCTGAAGCTAATCAGTGGAAAACAACACAATGCGGCGAAAGGGCCCTTTTTACTTTCTGGCAATGTGAACATATGCCACTCCCAATGTATTTAGTTCAACTTATGCCATCACATCGGATGTACATCTGAACTAATTTATGTTTATAAGTAAATTGATAAATTCAGTTCTCTTTTCTTTCTCCTGTTTGGTCGGCTGCCTTGTATGTTCTGCTCATAGCATGTCCTGCAAGATGTACAATTGGTGCTAGGAAGGATAAATGTTGCAAACGTATTGTGTTGTTCTTGGCGGAGAAACAGGGTCTGCTCAAATATGAGTCAAGATATGCTCAAGGATTCCACTAATCCAAACAGTAGCGTGCTTCCATTGCTGAACTGTGGTCGTTGGTGGTTTATTGGTTCAGAGATATGTTCAAAGGTTTACTGATGCAACAGTCAACACTATACAGAATGATTTGTAACACCTGCTTATTACTCCCTCCGTAATTACATCTAATATTATGAGACAGGGAGTAGTCATTACTCATTCGTGGATTAACAACTTGGCATAAAAATGACTGTCAAATGTTCTGAAACTGAGCTATCAATATTTTCATGAATATGGAAGAATTTAGCCAGATATGTCTCGAACAGCAATTCCGTATGATTCTGCTTCGTTTTACAGATATATTGCAATAGAAATCAGCAGCGCCTGTATCTATGAGTTTGCTCTGCTAGTATGCTCAAAACTGGACCATCATATTCATATGACCCCCAACCAAGAGATCAGATTATTTTAAAATTTGGATATCACTAAGCATACATTATTTGGTTCACAAAAAACGAAACATTACATCCCAGCTCTAATCTACTCCGTAGCTTAACTTGAGAGCAATGGGCAGAGGAAAAGAGAAGACAAACTAATTTACAAAGGGGAAGCCTGACAAGGTTACAGTTTCAATCCCAGGTTGGAATCAACCACGCCAAAACCGGCAGAAGGGTGCTAGTTCAATTTTGTTCTTTGTGTGCAACCCAAGTAGCAGCTCTGGTTCATAAGTTTGTATACGATGGGTTTGATGGGTCGATACAAACCCTTTTTTTAACACCCTTAGTTACAGTTCAGGGCGTGGAGTCACTCAATCCATAGACTCGTTTTGCGGAGTCAAGTGTATTGGCAAGAAGCATTGCGATGGTGATGGTCCCACTCCGCCTGGAACTGGAGTTATAGCAGAGGCCACAGTAACTGCTTCTTCAAAGCATACATCTCCAGTCAATCGATAGCCATAATCACTGGCTGGATCCTGAAAAAAAGGCAAGAGCTGGTTATGGCCAAGTAGGATAAAATATGTATTACATTGCTAGTTAACTTCGCTAATTATAAGGAAAAAAGAAAGAGTTGTGCACTCAAAATTAAGACTCCATTTTGCTACCAGGTGGTGAATTAGCTGATCAAATTTCAAAACCTTCAGTGAAACTCAGGCTCTATGTTGGTAGATGTGCTAGGGTGATGATTTAATAGTTTAAACTGCGTAACCATCTGAACATTTTATCAGTGAATTAGGATGTGCGGTTTTCAATTTACCATGTTGTGCACCAAGGAAAAATCTCAAAAAATAGACCAACAGAAAAACCAATATCAACAAACAAGTTTGCAATTATAATCAGAACAAACAATAGCATGAAGAAACAATAGTAGTGATACTGCACTAAAGCAACCTTCACACCGTCAATCGGACACTATTAACTAACCGTCGTGAACAAACAATACTAGTGATACTGCATACAATATGAATCAAGCTTCTGGAGCAAAATCACAATAAATATCTGTCATTACCTCAACTGGATTTGTCCCAACATCAATCACAACTGCACCTTGCTTTAACCAGCTTCCTCTTACAAGGTTGGCCACTCCAGCAGCTGAGATAACAATGTCAGATTCACGAGTAATCTCCTCTGGGTTTGCTGTGAAGGCATGGATAACACTTACAGTAGCATGATGCCTCTGGGAAAGTAAATGAAGTTAAATACAGTCATCATACAGTAGTGGGGAAAGTAAATGAAGTGTTGATGAGTACATTTTAGAACTTTACCTGTAAAAGTAAGGAAGTGGGTAATCCAACAACTTTGCTTCTCCCAATAATAGTGACATGCTTTCCCATGAGATCAATCCCAGATTGGAGCAATAACTCAAGGCAAGCTTTTGCAGCACAGGAAACAAACAAAGGTTTCTGGCTTCTGAGGGCGAGATTACCAACGTTTAAGGGGTGGAAACCATCAACATCCTTGTCTAGGCTAATGGCGTTCAGAATTTTTTCCTCGTCCATATGCTGATTTACACAAAATCATAGCATAAAATGGAAGCCTTCATGGTGTAATATGCCAGCAAAGCTTAGACATAGAGTAAGCCAAACTTATAAATTGAAAATGAAAACTCAAATAAAATACAACTGAATTTTTCTGTTATTACCATGTGAACTAAAGTACTTTGCATTACTCAGTCATCATAAAAATTATCTAGTCTGTGTAAATGAAAAGGTTTATATGATATAAATCTATGAACTAGACCAGACATCATGGTTTTATGAAGGGAGGAAACCATAAAAGTAAATGCATTACTTGTGGTAGTGGTAGCTGAACAAGGACGCCATGAACTGACGGATCTTCATTGAATCTCGACACCGAATCGACCACCTCATCTTCTGTGCAATTCGCAGGCAACTCTGCCAACAAAGATTTTATTCCAACTTCCTCACAGCCCTTTACTTTGAATCTCACATAGGATTCAGAGTCCCTTCTATCTCCGACCAATACGACAGCAAGGCCAGGAACATGTCCGACTGCATTTTTCATTTGACGAACTTCTTCGGAAATCTGAAACCTTATGTCCTCCGCAATGGACTTGCCATCAATAATGGTCGCCATGGACTCGCAATCAACTATGAAAACAACAAAGAACCTTAGAACAATAGATCATTAGCACAAAATGCTCAACAACAATGAGGTAGGTAGCTTGGTAAACCTTGAAATTTGACTATACCATTTCATCAACGAGACATAGTAATACTCATGTGATACTACAGAATGCCAAACAACACTACTTAGACAGCAAGGCTTAAGCTTGGTCGTGTAAATGTATGGATCTTTTTCCAACTGGTGCTTGGAAGTTACCAACAAAATCAAAACATCTAATACTAAAAATTATAGGCGAGTTAGCAAACTTTGAACCCACATTTTGATCCCACAATGCTTCAACAGTTCCACTTTTAGAGGACATAGCTGAAAACTTCCTCTCAGAAGTAAGAACTCAAAACTTACAGAGGACAGGATCTGGACATGGGCTCTGCACCAAAAGCCCTGCTGATAGCAAACGATCTAAACATATCAAAGACCATGAAATGTGTTCGCAGAGTTCATATACCTAATCCTGATAACATTCAAGGCTTTGTGTACAGCATGTACTCCCAAAATCACTGATCCAAGAAGCACAGGCAAAGGATAACGACGCCTTTAACCAGAGATTAGCAGGCCCCTAAGCTCCGCTCACCTGAAGAAGCTCGCGGGGGAGGCGGCCTCGCGGCGGCGCGCGGGGGTGGGTCCCAGGTGTCGCTGATGTCCGGTCCAAGAAGCCGGCTGCTACTGCTCCTCCGCCGCCGCGTCCTCGCCTTATCCTCCTCCGCTGCCGCTGTAGATTCGTGGAGACCGCGCGCAGCACGGGAGATCAGGGAGGTAACAGGCGGGGTGGAGCGTCGTCTAGTGACGGCGAGCATGGCCACGGCGGCGCCGCCCATCTCCGTCGAAGCGCTTTGTCCAGACGCGGTCGCCGCTCTCGGCCGACCGAAGAGATATTGATGGACCTTTTGGGCCTTTCTAGGCGATGTGGGCTCGATAAAGCGTTACTTTTTGGCGTGTTTGTTACCCGCACCTTGGTCGCCCAATTCTTCGCTTCAAACTCGAAGTTGCAAATTTAAACCGAGTATCCAAGTTCTTAGCATGAATTCGGCAAACATCTTGGACGCCCCTGCGATACAAAATTCAAGAAAGATAAGAATACGAAACATATGGGATTCAGACGACAATAAAAACACCAACAATATTTAGAAGGAAAAAACACCGATATTTTTTTTAGAACAAAGGCAAAATGCCCAGCTTTGATTTAACAAAGCTCAGAGTTTACAACGGCAAATTACAGACATGCTGCTAGGACAGCTTACAGGCAACGAATGAACAAGCAAACAGAAAATAAAAATGAAAGCACAGCTTGATCATCGAGACCACCGTCCGCCGACAAGGTCAGCACCAAGAGGAGAGCACTGTGAACAAAACGCCACCAGAGCATCCCACCTTCGTCACGCCCCTGCTTATCGCCGTCGAAAGCCATTCGCCTCCACCTTCAAAGAAGACCCCTGTCTTCTCGTCCTGTCTCGAAGGACGCCGTACCGTCAGAAGGCAGAGCAGCTCACCCGAGAGCACGAAGAGCAGACACACCGATTTGCAGGAGAACAGAGCCAAGCACGGATGTCACAGCCGGCGTACTACCCACAGACGTCGCCGCCGGCGCCGACAGCGCCACCAGACGCAAGCTATCGGACGCGGCCACACACCGAAGACACGACACAAGGAAAGCAAGGGCCGTCAAGAGAGGGCAGAGCTCAACCCGATCTCTGTCTCTCAACCAAAGCACTAGGCTTCTGCCGCCACAGAGGGGAACCCATTCCCCTCTCGCCCAGGCTCGAGGGCGCCGACCCGCAGACGAACAGACCACCTGCGCTGGTTAGCAGCAAAGGAGGGAACTTTGACCGAACTCGACAACACCTCGTGACATGGGTATGCCTATTGGGTACCCTACCGTGAGGGTACCCGGTGCACGTATCGACTAGGCCCAACTATCAGAGCCTACATGAAGCCCATGAAGGGAGGCCCAACAAGATGGAGTATCCTCCAAGCTGGCGAAGCCATAGTCGGTTTAGAGTTTCTTTACTTGTAAATCGAGTCGGTTACGAACACCCGAGACCCAGCCTACTATTTAAGGACTGGGAGGGCCATCGAACCAGACCACGTACTTTCAGAGCCACCAAAACCCTAGCGAGATCGACATCTCGCCGGGATCCTTGTAACCATCATATTCACAAAGCAATAACAGACAGGCAGGACGTAGGGGTGTTACCTCCACACGAGGGCCCTGAACCTCGGTAAAATCCTTACCCTGCTTGTCAGCCGACGATACTTCCAGCTCTACCACGTTCTCTCCCCCATATTCATAACCTATGGACCTTAACCATGGGTCTTGATGAGTCTACCTCTCGTCACCTCGCCACAGTAACACGCGGCCACAAGCACACCACAAACCACACGCAGCGCCACCACCTCCCCGCAGCCCAAGACGACGCCTCCAAGGAGAGCACGACGCCGGAGCGCCGCCGTCGCCCGTTCAGCAAGGAACTAGGTTTTCACCCGGGCGCAGGAGAGGCGAGCGGGCAGGGACCATACCGCATCGTCGCCTCCAAGGAGGGGAGCGGCGTCGGAGACGTCGCCGACGACGCGGCCACCACAGCTAGCCGAGGATTTCTCCCGGCAGGTCACCGGACCCAGCCACCCCGGCAAGGCGGGATGGGATCCGCGTGGGTTGCAGCCGCCGTCTTCAGATCTGGCGCCGGAGGCCGCCGGGCGCCCCCACGCCGTGACCACGAACCACCGCCTCCCTCGCCGCCCGCGCGGCCGAGGAAGACAGTCACACAGCACCAGCAGACGCCCCCCGCCGCCAGGGCCGACGCCGCCCTCCCCTCGAGGCCGCCGCCCCAACAATCAAAACTCTCCGCGGGAGACGCGAAGCAGCGAGATCCCCGCCGCCGCCGTCCTTGGCAACCGCGTGCCGGCTTTCCGGTGGGTGCCTCCGGCGGCGGCGAGGGGAGGAGGGAGAGGTGGCGGCGCTAGGAGCTAGGGTTTGAGTCGCCTCCCAAGTCGCCCCAGAGCGGAGCGACGCGGGGGCCGAGCGAAGCTGGTTTTCCCAGGTTTATCCAAAAACACCGATATTTAGAGGCATGAGTTTTTAGATGCACGCATAAGAATTATGAGAACTAAAAATGACAGAAGGTGCATGCGAGACATGAAGGAAAATTCCACAAGGCATAACGTCTTGCTACAAATACTAGAAGGATAGCCACCACGTTGCAGGTGCACCTCCTTAAGAACTCTATTGTGTAAATAAAAAGGTATAATATGCATGAAACATGAGGTTGTCTATATGGACATGCAAGATTCTATTCGTAAAATAGTTGAAGGCTAAATTTAATCGATATGAAATGGTTTTGTATTTGACCAATTAATTTTATGTTGCATGCATATTAGTTAAACTCGTAGCTAAGATGACATTAACGCGCTGGAGAAACTAATGTTGTTGATAAATTTCATAAAGATATAGACATGCCATACATGTTGCTGCATTTGTTTTTAATAAATCTATTATATATTAAAAGTAAATTATGGGCTAACCAGAAATTAGAGAAATCTACTAGAAATTACCACAATAATCAGAAACATCCGACCGTCTAATTTTTACCCCAATAAACCACAGCCAATTGATATGGATAACTGAAGTTGAAAATTACCCACCTATGCCATTATGTAAAATACCTTTTCGTTTCCTATTCCCGTGAAAAGAAAAAAAGAAAAACTTAAATCTTCCTCCCCACGCGGTTCCGACTAGCATCGTCTATAATCTTGACCTAGCAGACGCCGATCTCCAGGTATGGATCTCAACCAGCAGTGGCGCATCAGCGCATGGCGCTCAACCCAATCTGAAGCCGATCTCCAGGACGTGTGCGCTGCATACCGTGCGTGGTCGTACGGATCTTCTCCTTAGCCAGTCCGGCGGCCGCAGCCATTGGACCGTAACCACTTCAGGTATTATTAAGTCAGCTTTGTTTTTTTTTGTTTTTTTGAGAATTTAGTCAGCTTTGCTAAGCATGGTTGTGCTGATTGTACAGAGGCAGCACGGCAGCAGCGCTCTGGTCTGCATCGGAACCAGATATGCATGTTTGAGCTCCTGTAGATTTTTTTCTTTGCTAATTAATAACGTATGTAGGTTTTACAGCACTAGATCAATCAGCTGGCCACACGAAGCTGATGGATTTGTAATCGTACGGGAGCAGCTAGACGTGAACGAGTCTTCAGCGATCGGAACGATCGGAAATTTTCGGCCAACGGAACTGCCACAGGCACTTCCAGTAGGTACGTTTGATGGCATCAGAGTGAAAGAAAATAGCGTGATTGTTTGAAGGTAATTTAAAATCTTCGTATCCCCTATTCTTGCTAACATGTGTTATTTTGGAGGCTCATCCTTTTGGTGATACCAGCGCTCAATTCAACCAGCATCTCTCAATGGAATTGTGGTGCTACAGTAAGAATCCATTGATTTTTTATGGAGATAAAAGAAGCGACAACACGTACTACAGTACCATGGATCCATTGATTTTTATGGACAGGAAAAAAGGGAGCCTTATCAAATTAGTATCAATGCTAGGGCGCTTGCTGCTAATCAAGAATTGTTGCAGGTTCATGACACAAGCCTTCAGGACAAGATGAAGCAGCACCAAAAGGCTATTAAACATAGCGCGACACAAGGATCAACAATTTCTACCGATAGATTAAATCCAGGTCCTGTAATCTTTTTTGATGCCTCTTGGAAGTGCAGGGATATCCCAGGTGCAGAGGGTCTTCATGCCACCGCCATTGGCGTCTTCATCAGGACTGAGATGGCTGGAAGGAGGTACTCCATCATGATTCAGGCGGCCTCCCAAAGGACTACATCGGTGTTTCAGGCTGAAGCAACTAGCCTTTTCTTCGCAGCGACACTGGCGCAAGTTCTTCACATACAAAACCCAACTTTTCTACCGGATAATCAGGTGCTCGTGAAGGTGGCGACGTCCAGAAGGCTTGATCACCCACTGTTGCATTCGGATTCTAGAGATGTTGTGGCAAATTTCTTGCAGGCTACCTCCAGATCATCGGTGCAAAATTTTCATATCAAAAGAGACTTAATGGGATAGCTCACGACTGTGCAAAACAGGTTCTAAGGCAATGCCTTGATCGACCTATATTTGGGTATACAAATTCAGCTCACTCCCCAGATTAATGTCCTGTAATGTTAGCTCTTCAGAATCCTCCTCTGCAGGACATTGTAATAATGGATGTACATTGCTATTGAGCTGAATAAAATTAGGCGCCTTTGGCGCCCCCTGTTTTTCGAACAAAGGAGAGAACAAGATAGACTTCAATTATGTAAGTTTCCAACCTTTTGGCTGCTTAAAAATATTTTTCATAACTACTTGCTACACCTATTCTCCCAAAAAAAAAAATTTGCAAGATAAAGATTGTTCACTAACACTCAAAAATCTATTCACATTGTTGTACTCTGTTCTTGTACTCAAGTTTTAACCTCCGCAATTTTGGTGGCCCTATGAGAATTGTTCAATCATACTCTTATATACTTTCAAAAAACTTGCACTCAACCCAGATAATTTATATATTATAAGTTCATCAAGTTTTTTTAGAAACAATTCATGGAAATATGATGAAATCTGTATCTTCATGAAAATGCTACTATATTATTTCTGACCTTGATTTGAGTCCCTAGATAGAAAAATAATACATTTTTCATTTTAGGATAGCTACAGTGAAAACTGAATTCGGTTCACAAATAAATAAAAAAGATATACTTCTAGGGTAGGTAGTCTGCTAGGGAAGAACTTACGATTCATGCAATTTTCGTGTAAAAGGTTCTTGGCTATACTACTGTTCATAACTCTATTAGTGGTTTTATCTTTACATATAGTTAGGAGACAAACTGGAACATGCAATTATTTGTGAGCTGCAGTGCTCTTAGGTCCAACTACCTTAACTACCGAAACTGGTAGACAATCACAGAAGTTGCCACTTCTTTGGTGTTAACAGGCTAGGTTTCCGTTGCCAGACACTTTCGGTCGAATTCCTAATGCAAGTATGCAACTACATAGTCCATGGAGCAACCCCGGAATATCAGAATTAAGATTACCAGTTAGCCGCATCCACGGATACTATTTATGTTTCTTCTTTGCTATGCAATGGTACAAGGATAATCTGATTATACATCTTGGAAGAAGATGCATCGAGGCACAGATAATAACAGGAACTCATGTGCAAGAAAAGGTGTATATTCCAAAAATAATAATGTCACCAACAGAATCAGCGTGACCATTCCTTCTAAAACATCAACAATATCCAATTTCAGTGTGCTTTGCTATGACAATCAACAAAAGACAGGGGCAGTCTGTAAACATGGTTTCATCAGTAAGTTTGATTGCAAAGGGATTCAAATGGACAATTACTGAAATTTTGAATGTAACATGGTTCATAGTACACAACTGCATAACAAAGCCAACTGCAGATCTAAGTTCTTAGCAGCAGACTAATAGGTAACACACCTTGGATCAACAATTATATGGTAAGACCACTGCAATATCTCATCAGACCACCATCAGAGTGTTACTTATATAACGAAAACAATACAGCCATGAACCTCTATACAATCATTGGTATGTGACTTATTTTTTAATGTGCACTTTGGTTTGAAGATAAACCAAAACCATCTGAAGAAGAAAAATGAGAAGTATCAAGGATGTATAAAGTGGGATAAACTAATCTCACTTACACATCCTAGAAAGTATGACCCTTAACTATCAATAATACTGAAATCTTGCAGGTGACAGTCAATTCTCGGACAGACAGTGACTAATATTAAAAATTTGGAATCTTTATATATATGATACTATGAGAAAATATAGGCATGCTAATGATATGACTACACTAATAACTTAATTTCCGAAATAGCTTGGCGAGATACTAATGCTATGGCGCAGGACGGAATGGAAAACAAAAAGGCTGCTTCCAACCCATATGAGCAACGCATACAGAAGACCTGAGGATGAAAACTCACTGAACCAAGTAGCACCATACGAAGCTGACACTCAGATTGACTCGAAAAAGAAAGGAGTGCACAACAGAATGTATGGGTACTTCAATTGCAGAATGGAAAGCAAAAAAAATAAAACAGTCAGGTACCAAATCATGGCAGCGTCCTCACCGATTCAAAACACATGCACCAGGCAATTTATCTTCTCCAAGTAGACGTCCGGGAGACCGCCATCCATTGCGACACTGCGTCAGAAGCCTCGCACTCCTGGTCGAACCCAAGGTGCCTGGACCTCTTCAACGCCATGGTGCTCCAACAGCAGTACCTCACGCTCCATTTGTATGCTCACTTCGTAGGCGAGGGAAAACTTCGGCGGTCTGAATTCGCTGGATTTCTAGGACCGGAGAGTGGGAGACAACCAGATTTAGAGACCACCGGCGGAGAAAAGTGGGGAAACTGAGCTAGACGAGCCTTGGTCGTCTACCCCTCTCCGCTACAGTAGAGAGGGGCGACTTTTTCGCCTCCCCGCAGATCCACCGAGTCGCCGCGGATCCAGCTGATCCCTCGCCCTCCGCCGGCCGCTCCGGCGGCGGGAGGGCGGGGGATCCCTGCGTCGCGTGTGTACATAGTGTAGGGCGTGTGGGTTCTTCGGCCGGCGGCGCCATGGAGGGTTGGTTTCGTCGGTGTTTTGGTGCAGGTGGGTTCCTCCTCTCGCGGCGGAGCTCGGTGGAGGTCCGCGGCGCCGCACCTGCCCCTTCACTCTCTGGGATCTCTGGATCCACTGGGAGTGCCTCCCCCTTCCCGGATCTGGCGTGGCGGCCGATCTGGGTCGACGACTTCGAAGCTGGAGCAGATGCAGGAAGACGATGGAGAAGAAGCGGGAGCTGGATGGAGGCTCCTTCGAGCTCGAGGACCGGCGACTTCCCGCCCGCCTGGGGGCGTCTTCCCAACCAAGGATTGATGGAAGATGCGGCGGCGGCGCGCCACCGGCACGTACTGCTCTTCGTCGACTTCTCCGGGTTGCAGATGGACGGTTTTGTATTTTCTATCCTTCTCGAGGATCTCTCTGTAATGCTTTTCCTGTAATTGCTCTGGTTTCATCGCAAAAAAAAAAAAGAAAAGTGGGGAAACTGAAACGGTGTGCAGTGGGGAAAAACAGGGATGACTGACGGAAGAGAGTGAAAGAAGTAGAGTATTTGTCATTATTTTAACAAGTCACTTACTTTACAATGCATTATAGACGTATGCAGGAGACTCACAACCGCATAAACTTTTGGGAAAATCCAAGTGAAGTTGCTGATAATTCTTAATCGACTCAAAATTTAAACAGACCTCAATCGAGTATAGAACTATTAGATTTGCACCGTGATATCTCAGAGTTATACATGAGATGCAAACTTGCTACTTAAATATCACTTGCACATAATTTACAACTGAGAAAAAAATATTCAGGCAATACCAAAAAATATTCACATGATACACCAATATTGCCACGCTACAAAATCGTCGTGACATCAGATGAATTAAGTCGATTCTGAGTCGACCAAAAATTAAGGGTCCCAAAAGTTTTACAAATACATACTATCAGGGAAATTTAAAAATATATATGAATATATATCACATTTAAAAATAGGTCATTAAAACAAGATTCATTGATTAGTAATTTTTTCATATAAAATGTATTAAGTAAAATAAAATAATTACAACTTAATAAAAATATTAGAAAGTTATTACTTCTCTTCATACTAAAAAATATAGTACAAAAAATGAAACATATACAAAAAATAGTACTAACTAGAACATGCCATCCTAGGATTTATTAATATGCCAACATTTTATTAGATTGCCCGAAATTGTTTCCCTTTTGTATATTATATGAGAAATTTTAAAGAGACCATCAAGATGTCGCCCGCGTATGTACGCGGGCCACTTTGCTAGTTGTTTAAACAATTAGATATAGAAAAGTGCGTAATGTCAAATAGCAGTTTTCATCATTGACCGAAAACTCGCTTGGTTGGTTGAAACGATTAAGAATGGAAATAATTGTGGTGTTGAGATTGTGAATGATTTAATTGTGTGACTATATCGTACAAGGGTGTGATCTCATCAATGGCTACGCTAGAGCAGTCTGGAGAGTGGAGTGCGTCAATTTGGCTCCCGGGCTCGACCATGGAGCCCAATATTTTGAGGAAAATAAAAATCAAATTTATAGGTTTTCAAAAACATGATCTTAATGTAAAAGTACAAATTTCAGCTCTAAAAAGGAAAATACTCATTTTTTATCCCCCACATTTGTCATTTTTGTGTAGATCGCGGATAATGATATATTTTGACGAAACTAGTGTCACACATATTAGATGGGTAGAGTTTATGGTTCGTTTTTTTTTTAGATTTTTGTGAGATTTCAATGTGATTTTGAATTTTTAAAATAAGGGCTCCATTCAGGTTGAGGTCCAATAGCACTTTTTGCTAGAGAGTGTGGTTATTTGGATAAAGACTTATGTAGGAGAAAACGGGAATGAAAATGCACATATAGGGGGAAAGTCAATGACACTTAATATATTTCTCCAAACCTCTATGTCAAAATTTAAGTTAGGTACGAATATGCAAAAATGTGGACCAACAAAAGAAAAAATATCGGCGACGATTGCATGGATTTATTTGAAAAGGGGAAATGATTGTTGAAAGCCTCCTGCCTACTGTCCGCTTCATGTTGTCATAAATAAATACATGCGTCCTCGTTTTACGTGATTTAACTTTGACCAATAACTTTGTTGTTCAAATTATTGTCAAGCTTTGACCTCATAATACATCTGCGCCACATGATTTACAGACGAATGGTGTATCAATTTGATTCATGGAGTACTTTGGCTCACGTGACATGCTACCGTTGGAGAAATATTTGAGCACATACCGCACACAAGAAAGACCGAAAATGTGCAAGAAGAGACTGAATCAACAACTAAAATGTGTGCGGGGGGATAACAATTACTATCTACTCTACCAGTTGCAAAATAATTGGAGTCGGACCTTTTCAAGTTTAACTAAGCCTATAGAAAGAAATATCCAAGTTTTTTTGTTTCATAATACAATATATTTAACTTGTAGATATTAATGTAGTTTTTGTATAACCATTATCAAACTTAGAAAATAATTAGGAAAAAGTAGAATTTTATGTTAATTGGAATGAAAGGAGTATATAAAAAAAGAAAACAAAAGGTGGTTCAATGGAGTCATTTGCCCAAGGTTTAGCTCATTCTCAACGAAACACTCGACCACACTGTCAGGACCTGGGGCTGAATTTGGTAGCTAAAAACTGGAATCGAACCAGGAACCGGAATACATGGAAGTAATTGCAAGAATTGAAGGATAAATTGCAGAATTTAGGTACGGGAAAGTAAGAACAGGAAGGTAAAGAGCAAATGAATTTTAGGGTATCGATAACGCGCCGCCCAGCCACCCACTCTCCTGGGTTATAAGGAGTCCCCCAAGGAGCCGCATTATGAATTCGGTTCACTGAAGTTTACAAATTACTGGCAAATGCCTGACAAACCAAATTTGAAGAGGAGACGAATCAGAGACGTCGAATACAGCTAACCGGTACGAAGCCATCTGGGCCGTCAGTTAACTGA
This sequence comes from Poa pratensis, assembly GCA_947311845.1. Classification (NCBI taxonomy): domain Eukaryota; kingdom Viridiplantae; phylum Streptophyta; class Magnoliopsida; order Poales; family Poaceae; genus Poa; species Poa pratensis. The sequence continues at coordinate 20,267,341 of CAMZMU010000077.1, read as the reverse complement.
ACGTAGGGGGTGTGCTGGATGTTGAACAGGTTCAGGCTTCAGGTCTTGACAATACCCCGCCGACGAATCCATACTTCAAGGATGGAAAGATGGAAAGGTTGCTTGTATGAATGATGCATCCTCCCAGGTTGCCTCTTCTGGTGTCATGTTTTCCCAGTGCACCAGCCACTGCGGAACTGGAATGTTATAGGATCCATTGGTGCGAGGAACTTGTCAGTATTGGAGCACAGCGAGAGGTGCCACTTTGATCTTCCCATCAGGTGTTAGCAAAGGAAGTGAAGGGTTTGGCACCGCTTTCGGTCCAATATGCTTTTTCAATTGGTTGACATGGAAAACATCATGGAGTAGAGAGCCTGCAGGTAACTGGAGCTTGTAGGAAACATTACCAACCTTCTGAAGAACTCGAAAGGGGCCATAATATTTTGAGGAAAGTTTGAGAGCATTCCTTAATCCCAGAGCTGTCTCTCTGTATGGCTGCATCTTTAAATAGACCATGTCGCCAATCTCAAATTGCCTTTCTGTGCGCTTCAAATCAGCATACTTCTTCATGCGATTTTGCGCCTGTTGCAGATTTTGCTGAAGTGATTTGAGGATGTTTTCTTTTTCTTGCAATGTAATTTCTACATCTGGTGAGACATCACAAGGGACTGCAATATCATGGATGTGTGGTGGTGTGTAACCATAGAGAGCTTCGAACGGCGTGGTCTTGAGTGATGTATGGTAAGATGTGTTATACCACCACTCAGCTGCTGGTAGCCAGTTTGCCCACTTCTTAGGTTCTTTGAAAGCCATGCTGCGCAAGTATTGTTCGAGGCATTGGTTCACACGTTCAGTTTGTCCGTCAGACTCTGGATGATAAGCTGTGCTGAAATGTAACTTGACGCGCAGAGCAGTAAACAGTTCTTGCCAGAACTTAGAAGTGAAAATCCTGTCTCGGTCGCTGACAATTACTTGTGGTGGTCCATGGAGTTTCAGAACTGTATCCATGAAGAGATCTGCAACTTGGGCTGTTGTGAAATGGTGTGCAAGAGGCAGGAAATGCGCATACTTAGTGAGTCTATCCACCACAACCAAGATAACATCCTTACCTTTAGATTTAGGTAAGCCTTCAATAAAGTCCATACTGATTTCTGCCCATTTGCTTTGAGGAACTTTGAGAGGATCCAGTAAGCCAGGGTAGTGCACCCTTTCAGTTTTAGATATCTGACAAGTTGGACAAGCTGCAATTTTATCAGCACAGAATTGCTTCATGTTAGGCCAGTAGAACAATTGCTTCAGCCTATGGTATGTAGCCCTGTTGCCTAAATGTCCTCCAAAGATGGACGCATGAAAGGATGTGAAAATTTTCTCCTTCAGATCTGTGGAGGTGCCAATGTAAATTCTGTTCTTGTATCGAAGAATGCCTGCCTTTAGTGTATAAGGAGATATATCATCAGAGTGAATGGCTGTTTCTTGAAGGAGCTGAGTGCATTTGTCATCTCCGATGTAACTGGCTGCAATGTCTTGCATCCACAGTGGTACAGTAGCAGAGATAGCCAAGCAAATTTCCTCCGGAGACTTCTCATATTTCCTGGACAGAGCATCAGCTGCTATGTTCTCCTTGCCTTTCTTGTATTCAATGGAATAGTCGAATTCCAACAACTTCAACATGAGTTTATGCTGGATACCTTCTAGCAGTCACTGGCTAGTTAAGTATTTGAGGCTTTGTTGATCAGTTTTGATTAACAATTTGTTGCCCAGCAAATAATGTCTCCATTTGCGTAGTGCTTCCAACATAGCAAGTGCCTCTTTCTCATAAATCGACAGTGCTGAAGCTTTTTGTCCTAAAGCTTTGCTGAAATAAGACAGTGGTTTCCCTTGTTGCATCAGTACTGCTCCTAACCCTGAACCAGAAGGATCAGTTTCCAAGGTAAAAGGGAGTTGGAAGTTGGGAAGAGCCAGAACTGGCGGTGAAGTCATGGCAGCTTTTAATTGTTGGAAAACCTTTTCTTGGGTATCTGTCCATTTGAATGCATCCTTTCTGAGAACATCGTGTAAGGGTCTACAGATGGAGGCGTAGCCTTGAATAAATCTCCTGTAGTATCCAGTGAAACCCAGAATTTTCCTCAACTTTTAATGGTGCGTGGGGATGGCCAACTCACAATTTCCTCTATCTTTGCTGGATCAGTTGCTACACCAGCTGCCGAGATAACATGACCAAGATATTCCACTGAATCAGTAGCAAATTCACACTTGGTTAGTTTTGCTTTGAGTTTGTGCAGTCTGAGTATTTGAAGTACCAACTGGAGGTGATGTTATGCTGACCCAATGATTTACTGTAAATCAAGATGTCGTCAAAGAAGACTAGAACAAACTTCCTGAGGTGTGGAGCAAATATGTTGTTCATTTGCTGTTGGAATGTGGCCGGAGCGTTTGTGAGTCCAAAGGGCATCACAAGGTATTCGTAATGTCTCATATGTGTGCTAAAAGCTGTTTTAGCAACATCAGCTGGATGCATTCGAATCTGATGGTAACCAGAACGCAAGTCCAGCTTGGAGAAAACTGTAGCTCCTTGTAATTCATCCAACAGATCTTCTATCACGGGAATGGGATACTTATTCTTCACCGTTAGAGCATTTAGCTGTCGGTAGTCGACACATAGTCGCCAGCTTTTATCCTTCTTTTGCACCAAGATAGCTGGAGAAGAATAGGGGCTATTGCTGAGTTGAATTTCTGAGTTTTTTTAGCATGTTTTGTATTAACTCTTCAACGATATTTTTCTGCTTGTGAGGCATTCTGTAAGGTCTGATATTAGGGGGATCAGAACCTTCTTTAATAGGTATCTTGTGATCACAGTCACGGTGAGGTGGTAGCCCTTCAGGTTCCTCGAATAGATCCTTGTACTGTTCCAAGATATCCTGTACTTGTGTGGCACCAGTGGGTTGTTTTGCATTATCAGCAGACTTGGTTGGATCATCCACACGGATCAGATATGCTTTCGCACCAGAAAGAAGTAACTTGGAGCAAGCCTTAGCAGAAATGAGTGTATTATCCAGAGGAACTGCCCTGTCTATCAATGTGCACCACTGCCCAGCAACAGTAATGGAAATGCTACGCTTTTCCCAATCATAGTAATTAGGGCTATGAGTTTGCAACCAGTTTGCTCCCAATACAATGTCATACCCCTTTAATGGTAGTATCTTGCAGTTATGTGCAAATTCAGTATTCTGTATCCTGAACTTACATTTAGGTATTTGTCCAGCCGATAGCAATTCTCCTCCACCTGCCACTAGCACTCTGTGGGCGGTGGTTTGCTCAATTTTCAAGTTGGTTTTCTTGACAAATTCAGAATCCAAGAAGGTATTAGTGTTGCCAGTATCAATCAAAGCAATGGCTTGTTTCCCACCTATCTGAACTAGCACTGACAGAGTTGTGTCACCAGGTATGCCATGCAATGCTTCAGCAGATATCTGCATACTTACTGAGGTAGTAGGCTGTTTAGCAGGTTCTTGAGGTGCTGGGACCGGCTGTTGCAGCTCGGCTTCTGTCAATGTTGCAGCAGCATCATGGAAGGTTTCATGCTGATCAGCAGTGTCTTCAACATCACTATGTTCTTGAAACTCTATTTCGTGCATCATGCTTATCATTTTCGCACATTTATGTCCATAAAACCATTTCTCTGGACAGTACCAACACTTGCGTGTATCGAGAGACTTGTCAAGTCCTGGACGGTTCTTGTTATCTCTGAACTGTTGCTGGTTTCTGAGAACTGGCTGTGTGTTTCCTCTGTTGAAACTCACTGGAGTCTGGCGTTTGCTAACAGCCAAGAATGCCAATTCCTGTTGTTTGGCATGATAATAAGCCAGCTTCATTGTTGTTGGCGTGTGACTGCGAACAGCATGCTTTATTGTTTCTTTGAGTCCACTCACAAACCTTAACACAAAGAAGTTATCGGTGAGGAAAGGGTGATCTCTCTTCATGTTAATCATGTATTCTTCGAAGAGGTCGATGTACTGAGCCACCGATTGAGTTTGGACCAGATACTGAAATTGCTCCATTGATTCTTGTTCAGTGGGAGCTGGAAATCTGTCACTGAGCATCTGCTTGAATTGATGCCATCGTACCTGGGTGATGTTAATTCCACTGCTCAACAACCAGGTTTTCGCTTTACCACGAATGTGTGCATTTGCCCATTTGATCTTGTTGTCCACTGTAATTCCACTGACAGCAAACACACTCTCACACTCCTCCAGCCAATTTGGAGCATTGTCACCATAGAATATGGGAAGCTCGAGACTCGGTGTTCTGATATATGGTTCTTGACCAGAGTTGTTGTGGTGTTGCGGTGGTGGTACTGGTAAAATGGGTTGTGGAGATTGTGCATATGGTGGGTGTGTGGGGGTATGGAAGGTGGGGTTTGCGAGTATGTGTAGATAGGTGCAAACTGAGGTTGCTGTTGTGGTGGGTAGTGGTAGTAACCTTGGGATGGAGGGTAATACTGTGGTAAAGTTTGCTGAGGTGACAAATGGCTGGTGGTAGTACCCGGAGGGATCAGTGCGGATGTAGTGTACATGTTTGGATTGGTTTGTGGGTTTGAGAGCTGGAAAACTTGAGAATTTGGGAATGGTGTGGGTTGGGATAACACAGGAGCTGTCAAAGGTTGTGGATTTTGTGATGAACTGGCGTCGGTGTGTGGTGTAAAAGGAGACGACTTTGGTGGCGGCTGTGGAGTTGTCGAATTGGGAGTGGTGACCTCCAAAATTGGGCTCAAGGTGGAAGATGGTGGTGGTGGGGTAACGAATGGTGGCGGTGGGAAGGTGGTGGGGTTTGTAGGTTTCATGGCGAGCGACATCTGAGCGAGCATATCGTGCAGATCAGACATTTTACCTTGCATCAGGTCGAAGGAGTGCTGGAGATGGTCCAGTCGCCGATTGGTGTTGAGGACCTCGCGAGGAAGGCGCTGACTGATTTCTTCTTCCTCCTTGGCGAGGCGTTCTTCCTCGGCCTTCATCTCCGCTTCTTCGATCTCCGCCGCCATGCGTTCTTGAGAACGAGTGCGGATGATGGACATGGATAAGCTTCACCTGCTCGATCTACTCCGCGGCGCCTGCTCCAGGATGGGTGGAACGGAGGGATTTTACCACCGGCAGAAGGAATCTGACGGGAACCTCATCGATTTGGTGGGTGGAGAGGGTGGGATGCCGGCGCGGGGGGGGGATTGGCGTCTGATACCAATTGTCAGGACCTGGGGCTGAATTTGGTAGCTAAAAACTGGAATCGGACCAGGAACCGGAATACATGGAAGTAATTGCAAGAATTGAAGGATAAATTGCAGAATTTAGGTACGGGAAAGTAAGAACAGGAAGGTAAAGAGCAAATGAATTTTAGGGTTTCGATAACGCGCCGCACAGCCACCCACTCTCCTGGGTTATAAGGAGTCCCCCAAGGAGCCGCGTTATGAATTCGGTTCACTGAAGTTTACAAATTACTGGCAAATGCCTGACAAACCAAATTTGAAGAGGAGACAAATCAGAGCCGTCGAATACAGCTAACCGGTACGAAGCCATCTGGGCCGTCAGTTAACTGAACGTAGGGGTGTGCTGGATGTTGAACAGGTTCAGGCTTCAGGTCTTGACACACACGTCCACGCGTACAAAAAATCAACCGATGCTCCCTTCCCGCCATCTCCGTGCCGCCGCGCGGCAGAGAAGCCACCGTCCCCCAGCCGCCGGAGAAGTCTGTTCCGGAAAGATCGACGCGGATGTGATCCGGCGCAACAAGGCCATCACCGGCCACATGCGGGGCGGCCGCGTCGGCGAGGCCGAGCGCCTATTTGACGCCATGCCCCGCCGCTCCACCTCCACCTACAACGCCATGCTCGCCGGCTACGCCTCCAACGGACGCCTCCCTGTCGCGCTGTCCCTCTTCCGCTCCATCCCACGACCGGACACCTTCTCCTACAACACTCTGCTCCATGCCCTGGCGGTCTCGTCATCCCTCACCGACGCCCGTAGCCTGTTCGACGAAATGCCAGTGAAGGACTCGGTGTCATACAACGTCATGATCTCGTCTCATGCCAACCACGGACTCGTCTCTCTTGCACGAAAATACTTTGATCTTGCCCCGGAGAAGGATGCTGTCTCATGGAACGGCATGCTTGCCGCTTATGTCCGGAATGGACGGATTCAAGAAGCAAGGGACTTGTTTAATTCAAGGACAGAGTGGGATGCCATTTCTTGGAACGCCTTGATGGCTGGGTATGTGCAGTTGGGTCGGATGGTAGAAGCGCAGGAGCTTTTCGAAAGGATGCCACAGAGAGATGTTGTTTCTTGGAATACTATGGTGTCAGGGTATGCTAGGGGAGGGGATATGATGGAGGCAAGAAGGATGTTCGACATGGCACCCGTACGCGATGTATTCACATGGACGGCGGTAGTGTCTGGGTATGCACAAAATGGAATGTTGGAGGTTGCCCGGATGGTGTTTGATGCCATGCCCGAGAGAAATGCGGTATCGTGGAATGCAATGGTGGCAGCATATGTCCAGCGGAGGATGATGGATAAAGCAAAGGAGCTGTTTGACATGATGCCCGGCAGGAATGTGGCGTCATGGAACACAATGTTGACAGGGTATGCTCAGGCAGGGATGTTAGATGAGGCACGGGCAGTTTTCGACAAGATGCCACAGAAAGATGCAGTCTCGTGGGCTGCAATGTTGGCTGCATGTGCACAAGGTGGTTTCAGCGAGGAAACCCTACAGCTCTTCATCAAAATGGGGCGGTGTGGTGAGTGGGTCAATAGGTCAGCATTCGCTTGTTTATTGAGCACGTGTGCTGACATTGCTGCACTTGAGTGTGGAATGCAGCTGCATGGGAGGTTGATTAAAGCTGGATACGGCTTGGGTAGGTTTGTTGGCAATGCACTTTTAGCTATGTACTTCAAATGTGGGGACATGGAGGATGCTCGCAGTGCATTTGAGGAGATGGAGGAGAGGGACGCAGTTTCATGGAATACTGTGATTGCGGGTTATGCACGTCATGGTTTCGGCAAGGAGGCCCTTGAGGTGTTTGATATGATGACGACGACGACATCCAATAAGCCAGATGATATTACACTAGTAAGAATATTCTTCCTTGAACTTTGTTTTTCAAATATATTTGTTGGAAAAGTTGCTTTATGTGCCATATGTGCTCCTAACAAACCAATTCGTCATCATTGATACTTCACCATCAAGTTCACTTGCTTTAGTAAACATTCACAGGAAAATATCATCAGTGAATTGGCCTAGTTTAGTAAGATTGTAATAGTATTGAACAAATACACTTGCTCTGTTGTACTCTGGTAACTCCGCTTATTCTTTTTTGGTTAATTTTGACTTTCAGGTTGGAGTACTTGCAGCTTGTAGTCATTCTGGCTTGGTCGAGAAAGGGATTTCGTACTTTTATTCGATGCACCGCGTTTTCGGTGTGACAGCAAAACCTGAACATTACACTTGTATGATAGACCTGCTGGGACGGGCTGGACGATTGGATGAAGCACAGGGCCTTATGAAGGACATGCCATTTGAGCCAGATGCTACCATGTGGGGTGCATTGCTTGGTGCAAGTAGGATCCACCGCAATCCCGAACTAGGCAGGAGTGCAGCTGAGAAAATATTTGAGCTGGAGCCTGAAAATGCTGGCATGTATGTCTTGCTTTCAAATATATACGCTTCTTCTGGTAAATGGCGTGATGTGGGGAAGATGAGAGTTATGATGGAGGAGCGTGGTGTGAAAAAAGTGCCTGGATTCAGTTGGATGGAAGTACAGAACAAAGTACACACTTTCTCTGTCGGTGACTGTGTGCATCCTGAAAAAGAAAAGATATATGCTTTCCTGAAAGACCTTGACATGAGGATGAAGAAAGCTGGCTATGTATCAGCTACAGAAATGGTTTTGCATGATGTTGAAGATGAAGAGAAGGAGAACATGCTAAAGTATCATAGCGAGAAGCTTGCGATTGCTTATGGTATTCTAAACATTCCTCTTGGGAGGCCTATCCGAGTGATGAAAAACCTCAGAGTATGCGGAGATTGTCACAATGCTTTCAAGTATATCTCTGCAATTGAGGGCAGGCTGATCATATTGCGGGATTCTAACCGCTTTCACCACTTTAGAGATGGTTCTTGTTCATGTGGTGATTACTGGTGACTGCGTATTAGAATCTAATGTGAAATATTCCTACTGGAAAGGGCAGTTGACATCAAAACAATTATTATGCAATGCAGGATGTCTGGATCTGGCCAGCTAACTACTAGGCTTGCTGCCGAAGTAGTGCTTCAATGAATATGTTTGTTGGTGATTACCACATCTTGGGCTCTCAGTATACCCGTGAAGACATGAATTCTGAGATGGGAGGGAGGCGGAATCTACAGTGTACATTTCCTGTCTCATGTGATGGAAGCTTCGATCAACAGCAGTAATTTGTGGAAGTACTGGAATGTGTTTGTCGGTGATTGCCATATTTTGGCGTCTCATTTGACTCGTGGGTGCTGAGATGCGAGGGCGGGAGAGTCTACAAAGAAAAAGAGGCATTTCCCATCTCGTGTGATGGAAGGAATCCTTGATCAACAGTAATATGTGGACAAGTTTGCTAGGAATGTGCTGGTTGGAAGAACTTTGGAGTCTGGACATCAAGGTATGATCCCTGATGACTTGTAACTAGTGTAACATGTTAGTTAGGTGACAAGTACTGAAAAATCACCCATTGTAATTGTTTCAATATTTAGTCAGTGAGGACTATGAGTGTTCTGACTTCTAACTACTTTGTTTTCTTGTTACCTGGTATGGCCTTGGATACTCAACAGGATGAACATTCAGTATTCTCTGTTGAACCCAAATATACCTGATGTTGCCAAATCAAACTACGCAAAGCAGCCAGGCAGACATTTTGCCATGTTAGTTCGGTCAGAATAACCGTGGCAGCAGAATGGTATGTTTTATGGCCCTACATTACATGGACAGGTGATGCATTTCCGATTGAGATCCATGCTGCATAATCAGTCACTTGGAGCTATCGAGTTGCAAGAAGATATTGTCTGAACTGAGACGTGTTATGGTAACTGGCTGATTTTTTTTTAAATAATACATTTTTTTACAGAAATTCGATGAATATTACGCGTTCTGAGAGAATTTGAAAAATAATGCGGCCTAATTTGCGGCCTGGACGATCAGGGCGTATCGTCGGGGGCCCGGACGATTAGCTCCTGTCGTTAGCGGCACAGACGATCAGGTCGTGGGTGGGCCAGCCCACGCGGCCGACAGGCCACTCGTCCACGAGTGGAGAGTAATCGTCCACGTCGCCGATTATGACCCTATCGTCCAGGGCCCCGACGATAAGTCGCTGTGTAAAATCTGGCCGTTTCTTTCTTCTTCCAGATCGCCTTCTCTCTCTGTTCTTCTTCCTCCTAAGCTGCTCCGGCGATTTTCGGCTGATCTGCTCGAATCAACCACATAAACTTCATTTTAGAGCATACTAGAGGAGCTAGGGAGCAAGGGCAACATCCATTCCTCATGGGATAGTTAGGGGAGGCGATTTGGTGGTGGTATTTTGGAGGGATGGTGGAGATGTGGTGCTCATGGTGGTGGTGGTCGTGGTGGTTGTGTTGGTGAGGTGGTGCTTGTCCTGCTGGTGAGGTGGTGGTGGTGCTGATCCGGTGTATCGAGTCACGCTTCAAGGGTAAGTGTTGTTTTGCTAATTATGGTGTTTATGTAGATAATTAGGGTTTAGATTAATTAGATTTGCGTTAATAGTTAGGTTGTCGTGCGGTATTATTTAGTAGGTCGTGCCGTCGAGAATCTCGTAGTTGCTATTATTTAGTGGTTCGTAATTAGTGCAAGCGTTCGGTATATATATTTAGTGCAGCTCGGCAGTTATTTTTTCGGAGAGTCGGTATCAATTTTATCGTGTGATATTAAGTAGTTGTTCGGGTTATAATTATTAATCCATGGTACTTAATATTTTTCTAGGCAAAGAGAGATGTCTGATGTAGTGAAGTGTACGTTCTACTACGGTGACGGTACTGTGTTAACAAATGAATTGGGGGCAGATTTGAGTCAGTTTCAGCACTTGGAGTTGGAACTTAATTACCCGCAGACATGGTCGATAAGTCAGGTGAAAGACTGGTTGGCAGGATGTTTAGGGCTTAATCCTGATACAGACACCGTTGGTGTGCATGCATTGTGGTCGAAGTCAAGGTCAAGGGAAGACGTGTTCTTCTATCTGAGGCCGATAGATCAGACATCTCAGTGGGTGTGCTGGCTGCAAGCCTGTGAAACCCGGGGCACAAACCCAGTCGCCCTACTGCTTCCTGTCGCGAATGAGGTGAATTCATATGTCGGCAAGGGTGGGCACGAACCTGGGCATAGCAGTCAAGAGATGCATACAGAAGAACATGATTATAGCCAGTCAGGAGATGTTGGAGGTGGCGGTTACGAGTCAGGGGAGTGCAGTCAGGCTAATGCGGAGGATGATTATACTGGTGAGTTAGATGCGGACGATCAATTTGGGCATATGCAGAACCAGATGGAAGAGGAAGATACGGATGGTGATAGTGCTGACGCCGATGATTCCGACGAGTCGGATGACGAGCTGGAGGTGCCTAATCCAGCGTCATGGAATCAAGACTATACTTCTGCGATGACCGTGAATGGCGATCATGATTCTGCATGGCAGTATCACGAGAATAATATTGCCGTTGGTGCTCTCTATCCTGACAAGCAACATTTGCAGGACGCGATCATCAAGTGGGCAATGTCGACGTGGAGGGTTTTCAGAACAAAGGTGTCTAGTAAGAAATATCTGACAATGGAGTGCCAGATACCAAGCTGTCCGGCGAGGGTGCATGGCTATCTCCCTATGTTTGGGCTAAACTGGAAGGTCAGTGACGTGGTACAGCACACATGTGTAATTGATACCATCCTTAAAGATCATGCCAATATTTCGTCCACCCTTCTTGCTCGGTTGCTTTACTCGGAGTTAGTGGTGGGCAAAGATGTGGAAGTGAAGGCAATTGTGTAAAAAGTGTTGACCAGGCTTAAGTACACAATTTCGTATGGCAAGGCTTGGAGGACTAAGCAGAGGGCGCTTGAGATCAGATTTGGTTCTTTTATGGACTCATATGACTCAGTTGTTCGGCTCCTTCATACATTGCAGGCCCGTAATCCAGGCACCCATGTGGACGTCCAACACTTCTGGATGCAAGAGTTCCCAACTGTGAAAGTGTTGCATCGTTTGTTCTTCTCTTTCGGTGTATGCATCGAAGCTTTCAGTCATTGTCGACCAGTGATTTGTGTTGATGGAACTTTTCTTACTGGCAAGTACAAGGGGCAGATTTTGACCGCCATTGGTCAGAACGACAACAATCAGATCGTGCCGCTCGCTTTTGCTTTTGTGGAGAGCGAGAATACTGAAAGTTGGACATGGTTCTCCAGGCAACTTAAAATTGCAGTAGTGAAGGATAAGCACAATGTGTGCATCCTTCATGACAGGCATGCAAATATACTCAATGCGATCAAGGCACTCACAAATCCTAGGCCTGAGGAACAAACGCCTTGGGTGGACTTGCAGAGCCGTTGGTGCATGCGCCATCTTGGGGCCAATTTTTTCTCGCAATTCAAAAACAAGGATCTGATGAATTTATTCAAAAAAACTCTGCAAGCAGAACCAGACATGGAAGTACAATTACGTACGTGAGATGCTTGATAAGTTCACTAACAAACATGTTAGGCAGAGGAAACATGCACGGAATGCAGCCGTAGTAGCACATGCACAACTTGTAGCGCAACAGGCAGCAGTAGGACCTCCACCAGCGGAGGATGTACCCGTTGGGCTTTGTGACTTGCCAGGATTTGATCCGCCTGGGATTAGGAGAAAGGCTGGGAGACTGATTAAAAACTTTCAGCAGTGGATAGAGCACGAGCCTCTTGAGAGGTGGTCTTTGCTGCACGACACTCATGGAGCTATGTACGGCGTCATGACTACCAACCTCGCTGAAACATACAACTTTGTGCTAAGAGGCAACCGGGTTTTGCCTCTTACAGCCATTGTGGAGGGTATTTTCCAGGGCACCGTGAAGTATTTTAGAGATAGACGCCAAAGAGCTCATTTGCATATTGTGAACAACCCTAACACGCCTTACTGTGAAAAAATTATGAAGTACATGATGAGAAGATGGCAAAGGCTCGGAATCACACTGTCCTCGCCATAGGAAATCAAGAAACGAGGTTCGAGGTGCGCTTACCGTATGACAAGTTTGGCTGTGAAAATGTTATGAGGACGCATGAAGTGAGAATTGGAAATGAAGCCTGGCCAACATGTGAGTGCACATGCAACAAACCAAAGTTGCTTCACCTCCCTTTCTCACATGTACTTGCTGCTTGCGGGCAGATTGGGCTGGCCGCCATCTCGTTTGTGTCTCCATATTTACTGAAAGAGTCTGTCCTCAATACCTGGACAAGTGAGATGGTTGGATTTCGCGCCATGGGTAATTTCAACACTGTTGATCCTGCGCAAAGACAGTACATCCCTGACCCAAGACTAATGCGTACCGGTAGAGGGCGACGCCAGTGCAAGTGCATCCGTAATGATATGGATCAATCTGAAGCCGGAGGCCCAACTAGGCAGTGTTTTCTCTGCAACGCGTTTGGCCACAAGGACGACAATTGTTCACGATTCGGGACTGGCGAAGCTGCTACTAGTGGTGGAGGGAACCGGCGATGAAGCGAGAGAGGAAGAAACTACAGCTGGTCCTCTACTCGTACGACAATTGTCCACGATTTATGTTTTAAATTTGTAATAAGTGTAGAACTTTGACTCTACTCGTACTAAGTGTGGCCCTCTAATTTGTAATATTTGTGGAATTATGTTTTTATTCGTACTGAATGTGGCACTGTGTTTTAAATTTGTAATATGTGTGGAATTATGTTTCTATTCGTATTGAGTGTATGTTTTAAATTTTGCAGGAATGGAGAGGGTATACTTGCTTAATGAGGCCGTGGATAGGACGCATCGTGGTAGGATATTGCAGGAACGTAGGCTCGAAACCCTCATCACTCGCGGACCTAGGGAAAACTGGCAGATACACCCTGCTTGGGTTGATAGGTATGTGTTCAAATTAAGTTCTGATTACACATTTTATACATGTTGAGACACGTATACCCGTAAACTAAACATGTATGTTATTTTGTACAAACAGGTTGAAGTGGGCCGGGCTTTTACCGTTGGCGTGGCTAGTTGAGGCCACACATCAGTCTTTACGCCTAAAGATTGACAACTCCCTGCTCAGTTGCTTAGTTGAGAGATGGAGGCCCGAGACGCACACGTTTCACTTTCGTTGGGGTGAGATGGCGCCCACACTGGAGGATGTGTCTTTCTTGTTGGGTCTGCCTTTGGCGGGCACGCCCGTAGGACCATTGGATGCTCCGGACAATTGGGAGCAAGCTATGGTCGAGCGTTTTCAGGATATTAATCCCGCCGCTGGGCCATTAGGGTCGGAGGATCACGGACCCAAGCTTGAGTGGTTGCTCGGTTTTCAGGTTAGTTCAGATTTTTAAAATGTTTTACCTAACATGATCTTTCTCATTTCTCACGTACTTTCTTCGCTAAATACAAATACAGAAATTTCCGGGGTATCCAGCCATCCCACTCAATGGGACACAGATCACTCGGAGCCTGGAGGCATACATCATGTGGCTGCTCGGAAAGGTTATGTTCACTGAGAACCATATCAGCACTATCAGCGCGAGGTACATCCCTATTGCACGTGAGATCGCGGAAGCCACAGAGCGAGGGGACATCGCGCAGAGGAGTTGGGGGTCTGCTGTGTTAGCTGCTACCTACCGAGGTATGTGCAACGGGTGCCATCTTATTGCGCCAAATGTAGGTCAGCTTGGATGTCCTATATTCTTGCAGCTCTGGTCGCGGGAGAGGTTCCCTATCGGACGACCAGACGTACTAGCTGAGCAGGCTTACCCGGTGACCCCGTTGTTAGACGCTGAGAGGATAGACATGCCACCTGGCATGCATCCTGAGAAGTTCTTCCTGTATTTCCCTCCAAGTCCTCGATGGCCACCCAAGCCTACTTAACTTCGCTGATAGCTCACGGAGATGAGGTGGATAAGTAACAATATCCTCAAATGGCACTTCCTTATTGTCTACCTTGAACTCAGCCGTTAACCTCAAAAGGAGTGCCGACATTCCTGGCTGGAAACTATGATCTGAAGGAAAGCTCGACATGTTCGAGTGAGTGGATTAGAATGCTTACCAACCTCAGTGAGAAGGGGTTCTTATAGGCCGAGATGAGAAGAATTGGCGGGAGAAACAGGCGGGAGATACGATGGCGGGAAAAAAGGGCGAGAAAAAATTTGGCGGGAGAAACAGGCGAGAGAGAAGATGACGGGGAAAATAGAGCGGGAATGGATTTGGCGGGATCGAGCGGTGGCGGGAGAAAAAATGGTCAAAATTTCCGTTTTAGCAAAGAAAAAAAAATGGACGGCAGGTTGGAACCTGTCGTCTGCGGCCCCGACGATTGGAACCTATCGTCCAGGCCGTATACGACCAGTCCTGTCGTCCGCGGCGCCGACGAGCAAGTCCTGCGTCGCATGCAGCCGACGGATGACGACCCTATCGTCTAGGCCCTATACGATAAGTGCTTATAGTCCAGGCCGCAAATTAGGCCGCATTATTTTTCAAATTGTTCTAGACCGCGTAATATTCATCAATTTTCTGTAAAAAAAATGTATTATTTAAAAAAAAAATAGCTGGTAACTGACAGAGTTGCAATCAACGATGCAAGCAGCGAGGAGCAGGTCGGCCCAGTTTGTGTTTTCAAGACTGAAATTTTGCGTGGATCGATTAATATGTGGGTTGTGTCTGTATGTTCTCTTCTACTCCATCCGTCCCCCAAATAGGTGACGTATAAAATTAGTTAAAAATTGTTTTCATTATTTCCTTCATTATGCTATCTCCGTTTACAATTACTTTGCGTTCTGGGTTTGGTCAAAGTTAAACTTTATGAAGTTTGACCAAATATATAGGTAAAAATATGTACATGTACAACAAAAAAAAAATTCAGAATCTTCATAAGATATATTTTCATATTATATACATTAAATATTATATTATAGATATTAATATTTTTCATATATACTTGGTCAAACTTTGAAAAGTTTGACTTTGAAAAAACGCAGAACGCGAAGTAAATAGAAACAGAGAGTATTTTGTCAAACTTAAAAATATTGACTTTTTTATTAAGTTTATACACCGCCTATTTGGGGATGGAGGTAGCTTTGGTTGCTTGGGTGGTGGAGTCAGCTTTGTTTGTGTGCGTAGTTAATGTAGTAGTATAAGTTTTTTGCTGGTTTTACTTATTCTTTGAGGTTTTTTCTTTTAAAGACGGTCGTATCCGTCATCCGATTAGATAGAATAGAGGTTTATGTACAGAATTTTGAGACAGGAAAAAATCCTTTACAAGCAAACCAAAAACTAGTCTCCAGGATCCTGCGTGTGGGCAAATGTCCGCAACGCCAACTCTTCCCGTACCAAGCCAAAGCCACCACCTCCGTAGGCAAGATCACCGCACTACGGAAGGTCCTTCGGTTCCTCCCCTTCCATAACCCCCACGTTGGGGAGTGCCCAGGCATCAGAAACTTCGACATCTAGGCCACCTCCGGCGGCATCTGCCGCTCCGGCCCGGTCCCTGGCGTTTTCTTCTTCTTGGGCTTCTTCATGAAAAGGACGAGGTCGTCGATGGCCCGCCGCTGCGTGGTCCGAGAGGGGACCATCAAAGAGATCCACCTCAGGCCGCGAGCCGAGATGGCGCCACACCTTTCTTGGCCAGCTGCTCGATGTTGGCACCTTCAGGGTGCAGCTCGACGATCCAAATGAAAAGGCAGATGTACCATAATAGTTTGGGCAGTGAATTTGGTCCATTAGCACAATGCAAAAGAATTTGTCAATATTGTTTCTATGTACCATAAAAGTTCGAATGGGAGTTAAAATTCAGTAGGATGGTATATATCTAGTTTATACTCCGTATTATGTAATGAAAATTTTCGGACTTTTAAAGAACGTTACTGGTGCGCCGAATGCTGCTTTGGTGCGTACTGTATACGTATATGGACGCAAACAACAAAGAAAATCCTGTGGGAGCTCCCGACGAGTCTTATCACGGACGTGAGTTCCCATGAACTGGCCACAGCACCAAGGAAATTACACGGATCTACCACAATTGGGGCACTGACAACAGGTCAGTACCATTTGTGGTGATTTTTTCGTGTCAGTACCAACGCTGGGACTAAGCATTACATGGCGCGCTGATGGCTCGTGTTAGCTGGTCTGACAAGGATGCCCCACTGGCAGGGATGACGTGGCGGAGACGGCCGTTAGCTTCCGCCGTTCCTGACAGGTAGGGCCCACTTCGCGCTGTTGGTTGAGTCAAACTAGGCCGCGCACGGGCCGGTCGGAACCGTTCACTCGCATCTCGTCTGCCCAGCTCGAGCTCTCTGCTCGTTCGCCGTTCGAGTCGCCGCCGCCGCGTATCTCCGGGCACTTCCGCCGCCGCCGTGATGGTGAGCTGGAGCGACGGCGAAACGTCCAGCGAGGGTCCATTAAGTGCAGAGGTAGGTCACATTTTCTCCATTGGGTTGGGGCTAGGGTTAGGGTTAGGGTTCCGATTTGGGAATTTGCAAATTTCTTCGATTTGGCCTCGATTAGTCGTTGATTTGCTGCTCTGTTGGTACGTTTGTAGTTTCCAGAGGGGGGCTATATTCCCGAAACCATCGAGGATCCAACCTGGTGCGGTATTGCTGTGGGTTCGACATATGTGTGCTGCGTCCACAAGGAGTTGCCGGAGAAATTAGTAGCTTATCAAGGGAGGAACACTGGGAGGCGTTTTCTGGCCTGCGCAGTTGAGAATGTAAGTGGTTGCAGCTATCCTTTTAGTGCCACGACAATTAGCACGCTCTTGTAATTAGTGTTCAGTAAGTTAGACATGTTAATCTGTTAATATGTGCTAGTGGTTAACTGCATAATACTAAATAGATCTGTTAAGAGTTGCAGTAATTTACCTAGATTAATAAGAGGATAGATAAGAGGATAGATTCTGATTTGTTCTGTTTTTATGTTATAGGAAGTTGAAAACTGTGGATTCGTTGAGTGGATGGACCCTGAATGGCCAGATTCACTCCAGTTTCCATTGCACCGCTTGTGGAGCAACGTAGATGAGTTGACTGCTGTCAGATTGGAAGAGCAGCTTGATCATCATGTGGTGCTCGAGAAATTGGATGAAGACAAGAAGAAATTGGAGAAGAAATATAGTGGTTTAAAGGCTGAGGTGAACAAGATCTTTGAAGACAGTGCTAAACAGGTGCAGATGGCACAAACTCAAGGAAGAGGAGAAGTGTCGTGTCTCGATGCACGGACACCGGGAGTATAGGATACCCCCTTTTAGGTTCGGCACGGGGCGCGAAGGATGCTCGTGGATCCCCGCTGGGGCGAACGCCGTGGTTCCCTCCTCCAGCGGTGGGCTCCTTGCTAGCGCCGTTGCAGACGCTCTTCTCCCCCGAGCGAGGAGGAGGCATGGTAGTGCCCTTTGGAGTTGCCGCTCCACCAGGGCCGTTGTCCTTGTCGCGACCGTCCACTTCGTCCGGCGCCACCCTCTCCATGGGAGGCGGGGACGGAGAGACGCTCCGCCGTGCGCCAGCAGCACGACGTTCAGCTGAAGTTTGAGTGCGTGAGGGAGAAACCGGCTTGGACGCCGTAGGGTCTCCCTTCTTCCTCGGCGGCATGCTTGACGAAGAACTTGCCAATGAACTTGATGAAGATGAAACCAGCGCTTGCGCCCCCTACCTGGCGCGCCAGATGTCGTGTCTCGATGCACGGACACCGGGAGTATAGGATACCCCCTTTTAGGTTCGGCACGGGGCGCGAAGGAGGCTGAGAATCGTCTTCTTGGGCGGAGTCTAGATCAAGCTCTCCTCTCCACGATCAAAGCATGCAACCAAAGGGACACAAGGAGCTACCCAGGTTCAGGCCGCCCGGAGGCTAAAAGCCCTACTCCTGCATGTCTGGATTGATGGGTTCTTCATAGTGTGGCTTACAATGGAACCTCCCGGACGGGGTACCCGGAAGGGTTTTGGCTGGAGGTAGAAGAAGGACAGATCCTGACCCGGAGGAGATCACCTTCCCTCTACCTTCGCAGCCCTAGTCTAGTCTTGCTCTGGTTCTAGTGCTTGGTTCTACCTTGTGTTCGTCCTTGCTTCGACCCCCCTCCTCCGTGCCTTGGTCCTCCTTTTATAGGCTAAGGGGTTGCCACAGGGTCACGTGAGGGGCGAGGGACCTTCGGGGTGAAGGACCCTCCTCATCTAGTTTAGGAGGAGACGTGGCCTCTCCTCAGCCTAGCGTCTCCTTTGGGTTAGGTGGGAGCGTCCGCCTTGGGGTGGACAGGTGACACCACCACGGGACGTGCTTCCCGCCCGCGCTGCCTTCGCCTTGCTTCCCAAGTCTTCCGCGGTGAGGTGGAGTGCTTATCCACAGGGACGTGGGGAAGTACCCGAGAGGGAGCCTGGCCTCCTGCCGGGAACTCGGGCTCTCGGGTCCTTCCTGGCCTTCTTGCTTGGTTCGGGGACCCGGAGGTCCCCAGGACCGGAGCCCTTTGTCGACGTAGGCCTTGCGTGTCTGACGGTGAACCCGCCAGCTTGACTTGAGTCTTGGTCTTGTCCATCTTCATCTTGGGCCCACATGGGGTGGACCCACTTTGGCAGTACTAGGGGAACCCCATGTTCCACTGCTGCGACAGTAGCCCCCGGGCATGGTCCCGGCGGCTCTTGCTCCAGCTGCCGGGGCCATGGCCTAAAGATAGGTCAAAGTGGGTCC
This sequence comes from Poa pratensis, assembly GCA_947311845.1. NCBI lineage: Eukaryota > Viridiplantae > Streptophyta > Magnoliopsida > Poales > Poaceae > Poa > Poa pratensis. Next base: position 20,248,451 of record CAMZMU010000077.1, on the reverse strand, counting down.
CGGGCACCTGGTCTTCCTTGCTCTGCTTCATTGATGGCCTTGAAGGTCTTGGAGTTACTCCGCTCGGGGGAATAACTGCGATGGCCCCCTCGATTCCCATAACGGAAGAACCGAGGAGACGCTTGACAGAGGCCGCCGTGGCTATAAAAGCGAGGCGCACCCCTGGCTCTTTCGTTCATCTTCTTCCTCAGTCCAACTCCAGGCCTCCCCACAAGCTGCCAGCGCCAATGGCGAGAGCGAGGAGAGGAGTTGGGCGCCCTCGTTCTTCTTCAGCTGCTGCGGAGAGTGGCCCCTCCACTCGTGGTCGAGCTGTTCCGCGAGGTCGTGGGATTCGCGGTCGCGGCGGCCGTGGAGGCCGCGGCACCGCTGCTCCCCCTCCTAGGAGCATGGTTCATACCAGCTTCGCGCCGTTCGAGTTCATCGTGGATCTGAACCGCAGGCCTCGCAGCCGGCTTCTCCTGCCGGATTCCTTCGCGATGGCGACGGAGGACATCGGACCCTCCGGCTTCTGGCTGCAAGTGGAAGGCTGCCCCAATGGCCCCTCCTGGGCCATGGCGGAGCGCACCACTGAAGGCGCCATGCTTCTGGGTCCGGGGTGGAAGTCGTTCTCCCGTGCCCGCCGCCTGTCCGGGGGCAATGCTTGGTGTTCCGGTACGACGGAGATGCACGCTCTCCGTGAAGATCTTCGGTGTCGATGGCGGACGCGTGGAGTGCTGCATGGAGAGCAGCAGCGGCAGCTCGAGCTCCTACGACGAGGATGAAGATGAGGAAAACTCATCTGACATCAAGGTCGAGGGGAGCTCGTCTTCCTGAAGGCGAGGAGCTTCGGACGGGCGCCATGGAGATCTCGTTGACCTCCTCCTGGCGGCCTTGACGACGTACTTCTGGAAGTAGCGTCTTCCATTGTACGGCGGTGCTCCTTGCTCGATGGGAGCCAACCTTTTTGTTGTAAAAAAGATCGTCCCCTTGTAGTCCTTGTAAATGAAGAAGATCTTGTTTTCCTCCTTGTCTTCGTGTCGCGTCCGTGTGAATGAGAACGAGTTTTTTGCAAAACGCGCTCCCATTACTGCAGCAGCCGTAGCGTCAAGGGGTAGGTGGAGCGTGGGAGGCCTATAAAAGACCTCCAGACTCCAACCCCTTGACACATCTTCTCGCCTTGCTCCGCTCCTCTTCTTCCTTTGCCTCTCCACGCCCCGCAGAACAATGTCCGGCGAAGCAGAGAGGGCCTTGTCCGACGTGTCGACGGCGGAGTCCGTCTTCCGAGGAGCGGCGGAGGCACCCAGCGAAGCTGGAGCCCGAGCCACTGATGGCGAGGTTGCGTCCCGTTCTTCTGCTGCCCAGAATGTCGCTCGCCTGGCGGCGTCTCTGGTCCTGTTGCCCAAGAAGAGGCAAGGATTAGGGCAGTGAGGAGGGCGCACCTGTGGTCCATCCTGAAGGAAAGGACTGCCGGTATTCCGGAGCTGTCCTTGGTTGTGGCTGAGCTCGAGGCCATTGACAGGTTCACTGTTTGCTCTTCTCTGTTTTTCGCCTTTTTCTTGGATGACCTCGATCTTGACCTGGACTTTTTGCAGGCCGAGAGTCAGTCCGTAGGCGAACTGGCGGACGGAATCTTCCGTCTCTTTGGCCCTGGAGCGCCCTGGTCGGCAGAAGGGGGTCGAGCTCTTCGACGCGCCTGACAAGATCTGCACGCGTGTTATCTTTTCATCCAGGCGTCCCCGGAAGAAAAGAGTGCACCCGGCAGGCAATAAAACAGAAGACAGATCTGCACAGCCAGGAGCCTGAGCTGGCCTTAGTAGCATAGGCTAGATATGTATCCAGGAAAGCTTCGACTGAATGTAATCAGAATTGTAAATTCAGAATGTAAGTTCAGATGAATGCAATCCTAGGGCTCAACTCCCGGGGTCATTTCCCAAACCTCCCCTTGCACTAACGCGCCGTCAAGTTTTCTGAGGAGATCTCTTAGGTGACAAGTACTCTAACCGCCTGTACCGGTAGCAGCACCCCTAAGAGCACTATGCCTTCCGGGAGTCCACTCCACAGCCACGGGTACTAGGCCAGAAGGGAAATCTGACCGTTCGCCGGGGAGGACGCATTACCCCCGCAAAGGTTCTCATCAACTGTCAAGCATGCGCAGGTTGGTGGTATATTGACTCCGAGCGAGATATTATGCCTAGAATGCAAGATGCACATGCAAAGACTTAGCTGGTTTTTGCCGTGCCTTGATCTGCTCTGTCCTTCCCGGGTCCCAGCTCCTGAGCCGCTCTTCAGCATCCATTCCTGTCCCGGGAGAGGCGCTACACATAACACACTTTCAGTAGGAAAAGAATGGACCCTCCCTTACATGTCGTGAAAGTGTTTCATCCGGAGCAACCCGCAAGCAAAGTTGAATGTGCATTTCTGTGTTTAGGTTCTTTAAAACACAGCACTGCCCGTTCCACTTCTTACCGCGGCAGTACGGCACGATCAGGTGGCAGCGCCTACTGATAGGCTACTCGCGCTCGACCTGTCAGCCACCGGCACCATGTCAGCCCCCTGCTTGGGGGTTGTTACGGATAACACACTTCACGACAACAAGAGAGGCTCACGGAATTGAAAAACTTATCTTTTATTCCTTGGCGACGATTCTTACACCCTTATACAGAACACTAGCCCCTTGGGCGTGCTTAGTTGACTCGAACTATCTGCGATTCATGTTCGTATTCAGGGGTAGAATTTCCGGAGATTCTCGATGTTCCAGGCGTTGCCCTCCGGCCTGCCTTTCTCGTCCTCCAGATAAACAGCTCCGGGTCTCAGGGTATGCGTCACCCGATAAGGTCCTTCCCACTTGGAGACAGCTTGTTCATGTTATCAAGCTTCTGCTTCTTGCGGAGAACCAGGTCTCCGGGTTCCAGTACCCGTGAACGGATATGGCGATCATGATAGCGGCGGAGCCCTTGCTGGTATCGAGCAGATCGTAAGGAAGCTCGACACCGCACCTCTTCCAGGAAGTTGATGTCATCAATCCTCCTCTCAGCTTGTGCGTCTTCATCATAGGCAAGTACCCGGGGGGATCCATGCCTGAGCTCTGTTGGCAAGACGGCTTCTGCTCCATAGACAAGGAAGAATGGTGTTTCTTGAGTGGCTCTGCTTGGTGTGGTTCTGAGGGACCACAAGACACTTGGTAGATGCTCAATCCAGTTCTTGCCCTTGTCTTCTAACTTGTCAAAGGCCTTGGTCTTCAAACCCTTTAGGACCTCCGCATTGGCTCGCTCCACTTGCCCATTGCACCTTGGGTAGGACACCGAGGCAAAACACACCTTGATTCCCAGCTCTTCACAGAAGTTGAGGAAGGATCGGCTTGTGAACTGAGAGCCATTGTCCGTTATGATTCTGTTGGGTACTCCGAAGCGGTACACGATCCCTTCAATGAACTTGATGGCTGCTTGAGCTGTCTGTCTTGGTACTGGCATCACTTCCACCCACTTTGTGAACTTGTCGATGGCCACGAAAAGGTATTCATGGCCCCCGACAGACTTCGGTATCTTCCCACGATGTCCAGCCCCCAGACCGCGAACGGCCAGGAGATTGGAATTGGCTGCAGAGCTTGCGCCGGCTGATGTATGTTCTTCGCATAGTACTGGCAGGCTTCACAGGTCTTGACTAGCTGCTCGCATCACTGAGGACTGTTGGCCAGTAGAACCCGTGACGAAAAACTTTACCCGCCAGTGATCTTGATGCCACATGACTTGAACATGTGCCCTCGTGGATGTCCCGTAGCAGTACTTGGCCTTGTTCTTGAGGGATGCAGCGGAGCTTGACTCCGTTGTCCCGTCGCCGGTAGAGCTCGCCGTCGATCATGACGTAGAGCTTGGCTTGACGAGCCACCCGCTCGGCGTCGTGATCGTCCTCCGGGAGGGCGTGCTCCATGATGTACTTGACGATGTCCCGGGCCCAGGGTGGGTGGGTTCCTTCCACCGGTAGCACCATCCGACGGAAAGAAAGCATAGCTTCCTCCGCTGGAGGGGCTGCCGGGTCTTGAGCTTCTGGGCTGGCTACCCGTGTTGTCGAGGTAGAAGGGTCGCCAGCCCCCGGCGCAGATCTTGTCGCGAGCCTCTCGGGTGGATCGAAGGTCGCCTGAGGACCTCGATGTAGATCCCGGGAGGCACTGGTTCTTGCTTGGACGCCACCTGCGATAGCTCATCCGCGGCCGTGTTTTCTCCCCGTGGGACGTACACAGCCCGGAAGTTGTCGAAGCGCCGCTGCAGCTTCCAGACCTCTTCAACGTATGGTGCCATCTGAGGGCACGCGTACTCCTTGTTCACTTGTTTGATGACTAACTGAGAGTCACCCTTGACGACGATCTTGTTGATGCCGAGGCCGACGGCAGCACGAAGTCCTGCGAGCAGGCCCTCGTACTCCGCCGTGTTGTTGGAGATGTTCCCTTGGTAGTGCATCTGGACGACGTACTTCAGCCGGTCCCCGGTTGGTGAGGTTAGGACAACCCCAGCACCTCCTTTCCCCTTGGTGTAGGAGCCGTCGAAGTGCATGGTCCAGGCGCTAGGATCTTCCTTCCCGGGGAGGCAGGTTTCCTCTTCCGGGTCGTCGAACGCCGTCTCGGTCCACTCGGCCGTGAAATCCGCCAGCGCCTGACTCTTGATGTTGTCCGTGTGCTCGAACTTGAGACCGAAACCTTGAAGCTCCATGGCCCACCATGATATGCGACCAGTGGCAAGTGGGTTCTCCAGGGGGCTTCTTAGGTTGTACTTGGACACCACCGTGATGGGATGGCTTTGGAAGTACGGCCTCATCTTGCGGGAGGCAATGAGGATTGCCAGCAGCAGCTTCTGCATCATGGGGTACCGCTCCCGGGCGTCGCGCAGCACTGCGCTGACGAAGTAGACCGGGTGCTGCACCTTGCGGGTCGCCGAGTCCTGAGAGGGCTCGGCTTCCTCCACGTCGACGTCTTGGGGTGGGGACGAGGTAGCCCCCGGCGAAGTCTCGTCGGAGGGAGATTCTCCATTCCCGACGGGCTCCGCCGTCTGGTAAGGTTGCAGTGACGTCAGGATCGTGAGACCCCTGGTCACCCGGCAGCCTTTTCTTGCACGGTTGTCCCGGAGAGAGTTCCCGGGTCGCTTGCCCTTGATCTTGCTTGACTTCTTCGGAGGAGCGTCACGCTCTACCACAAGCACAGCGCTGATCACCTGGTTGGTGGCAGCAATGTACAGTAGTAGGGGCTCCTTCTCTTCTGGTGCCACGAGGATTGGTGGCGAGGCGAGGTAGCGCTTAAGGGACTGCAGGGCTTCCTCGGCCTCGGAGGTCCACTCCACGGGGCCTGACTTCTTGAGCAGCCTGAAGAACGGTAAGGCCCGCTCCCCAAGCCTTGAGATGAAGCGCCCGAGTGCAGTGATGCACCCGTTGAGGCGCTGTACGTCCTTGACCCGCCGGGGCGCCTCCATGCGCTCGATTGCCTTGATTTTGTCCGGATTCGCCTCGATCCCTCGGTGAGAGACCAGGAAACCCAGCAGCTTGCCGGAGGGGACCCCGAACACGCACTTGTCGGGGTTGAGCTTGAAGTTGACCCGGCGGAGGTTCTCGAAGGTCTCGTGCAGGTCTTGGATGAGGGAGTCCTTGTACCGGGTCTTGACCACGATGTCGTCGATGTACGCTTCAACGTTGCGGCCCAGCTGTGACCCAAGGCATGCTTGCATTGCGCGCTGGAAGGTAGCGCCGGCGTTCGGAGGCCAAAAGGCATCCGGGTGTAGCAGTAGCAGCCCTTGGGAGTGATGAAGGCCGTCTTCTCTTGGTCCTCGAGTGACATCATGATCTGGTGGTACCCGGAGAAGGCGTCCAAGAAACACAGCAGCTCGCACCCGGCCGTGGAATCCACGATCATGTCGATCCGCGGCAGGGGGAAAGGGTCCTTGGGACAGGCCTTATTCAGGTCTGTGAAGTCGATGCAGAGTCTCCACTTGAAGGTCATGGGCTTCGGTACCACCACGGGGTTGGCCACCCAGCTTGGGTGGGGAACCGACCGGATGACACCAGCTTCTATCAACTTGTCCACCTCGGCGATGATGAATTCCAGCTTTTCCTTGCTTTGGTTCCGGAGAACCTGCTTCACGGGGCGAGCCCCCGGATTGACCGCCAGTTTGTGCTCGATCACCTCCCTTGGAACGCCGGGTAAACCTGACGCCTCCCACGCGAAGACGTCAGAGTTTTCCCGAAGGAAGGCGACGAGCGCGCTTTCCTATTTGTCGGTGAGGCGGGCGCCGATGGTGATGGAGCGAACTCCGTCGCTGGTTAGCGCCACCTTCTTGGTCAGCTGCGGATCGCCATGGAATGGCGCCTTCTTGGGGGAGTAGATGTGGAGCCCCCAGGGTGCCCTTCGCCCCCGGGGAGAGCCCCATCATCATCCTCCTGTACACCTTGAGGGACATCCGCCATGATTGCCACCGTCTGGTTCAGCTGGTGAACGCAGTAGATAGCATCGTCGATGTCGGCCTTGACCTTGATCACCCCCACGGCGCCGGAATCTTCAGCATGTTGTAGGCGAAGTGGGAGACGGCCATGAACTTGGCCAGAGCAGGTCTGCCAAGTATGCCGTTGTACGGTAGCGGAGTGTCGGCGATGTCGAAGACGATTTCCTCGGTGCGGAAGTTCTTGGAGTCGCCGAAGGTGACCGGAAGGGTGATCTTCCCGAGGGGTCGAGTAACACTTCCGTTCACGCCTTGGAACACCCGGTGTCTTGCAGGCGAGACAGGGGAATTTGAAGGATAGCCAGGACCTTCGCCGTCAGCAAGTTGAGGCTGGAGCCTCCGTCGACCAGCATCTTGGTGACCTTGTAGTTGTGGATGACGGGCGACACGATCAGCGGCAGGGTCCCGACCCCGGCAGTGTTTGCAGGGTGGTCTTCTGGGTCGAAGGTGATGACTTGACTAGACCAGTCCAGGGGCTTGGACGGAGCAGAAGCAACCGCGTTCAGCTCCCGGACAAGTCTCTTGCAGGCGCCGTTGGAGGGAGGCAGAGAAGACCCTCCGTGGATGCACCCGACAACTCCAGTGACTTCTTGATACTTGCCGCCGTTGCCTCCTTGGGGAGCCGGAGCTTCCCCGTTGCCGCCGTGGGCGGCCTCCGGAGTGTTGTACCCGCGACCACCTTGACCGCCGCGTCCTCCTCCACGGCCCCCGCGGCCACCGCCTCGGTTCCATCCACGGCCGCCTCCGCCTTGGCGACCCGTGGGACAGTCACGAGCGATGTGCCCGGCAGTGCCGCAGTTGTAGCAACCGTCTTGACTGACCCCATCAGCTCGGCGTTGCTCCCGGATGGCGAGGTTCTTGAGCATGCGGCAGTCCTTGAGCAAGTGGTTGCCTTCTGGATGGATGTGGCACCAGGGATCACCTTCACCTTCTTCCTCGGAAGTCGGCGCGGGCTTGGTCTTCTTCGGAAGAGGCTCGGTGACGAAGATCCGCTTGTCGGGTCCAGGGTCCCGCTTCTTGTTCTTGGCTGGAGCGACCTTGTCCTCGGGTTCATCCTCCCCGGGGAACTTGGCTCCTTCTTCAGCTCGAGCGCACCGATCTGCAAGCTCCCAGAGCTTACGAGCAGACTCGACGCGATGGATGCTCAGCTTCTCGCGCATCTTGGGGTTGCGGACGTTGGCGTGGAAGGACTGGATCACCAACTCCTCCTTGATGCACGGGATGGTGTTCATCTTCTGGGTGAAGCGCTGGATGAACTTGCGGAGAGTTTCACCCGGCAGCTGCTTGAAGTCGTGGAGATCACTGGGAGCCCCCGGGCGCTCGTACCCGCCTTGGAAAGCCCCCAGAAACTGCTCCTTCAGTGCCCGCCAGGAACGGATGGAGCACTTGGGAAGGTTGAGAAGCCAAGTCTGGGCATCTCCCTTCAGGGCCAACGGGAACCAGTTGGCCATCATGACCTCGTCGGCCCCGGCAACCATCGCAGCAAGAGAGTAGATCTGCAGAAAGTCCCGGGGGTTCGTGGTGCCGTCGTAGCGGAGAACGTCGATCTTGAATTTCTTGGGCCAGTTGAAGTGGCGGAACTCGGGGCGAGGGCGAGGCAGCCTTCGGCGAGGTCGATGCCCCGATCTTCCCGGCGGTGACGTTCTCGGCGACGCTCGATGCGGGTGCGCATATCCTCGTTCTGACGGCTGTTGAGCTCGTCACGAAGATCTGGGTTGCGCGAGGTAGACGACCCGATGGAGATGGCCTCGCCGTGATCGCGGTTTAGCCGATCAGCCATCGGTGGCGCGGTGCGAGGAGGCGCCGTCTTGGCTTGACGTTCACCACGAGGCTGGCCTCGCGGATCACGTGTCTTGTCTTGTGCTGCTCCGGGATGTCGACGGTGGGAGCTTGAGTGGGTTCGACCCACGGACCACCATCGGCGAAGTCGAGGAGCCTCTCGACGCGAGTCCTCCATTCTTGGTAGACCTTGGGATCGCCGCTGCTTGGAGGGAACTGCATCAGGGCCTTGGCAGCGACTAGAGCATCATGGCGAGCTTGCACGTCCGAAGGCGAGTGCGCGGAGGTCTTGCTCTTGGATGCTCGTGGATCCCCGCTGGGGCGAACGCCGTGGTTCCCTCCTCCAGCGGTGGGCTCCTTGCCGCGTTGCAGACGCTCTTCTCCCCGAGCGAGGAGGAGGCATGGTGGTGCCCTTTGGAGCCGCCGCTCCGCCAGGGCCGTTGTCCTTGTCGCGACCGTCCACTTCGTCCGGCGCCACCCTCTCCATGGGAGGCGGGGACGGAGAGACGCTCCGCCGTGCGCCAGCAGCACGACGTTCAGCTGAAGCTTGAGTGCGTGAGGGAGAACCGGCTTGGACGCCGCAGGATCTCCCTTCTTCCTCGGAGGCATGCTTGACGAAGAACTTGCCGATGAACTTGATGAAGATGAAACCAGCGCTTGCGCCCCCTACCTGGCGCGCCAGATGTCGTGTCTCGTTGCACGGACACCGGGAGTATAGGATACCCCCTTTTAGGTTCGGCACGGGGCGCGAAGGAGGCTGAGAATCGTCTTCTTGGGCGGAGTCTAGATCAAGCTCTCCTCTCCACGATCAAAGCATGCAACCAAAGGGACACAAGGAGCTACCCAGGTTCAGGCCGCCCGGAGGCTAAAAGCCCTACTCCTGCATGTCTGGATTGATGGGTTCTTCATAGTGTGGCTTACAATGGAACCTCCCGGATGGGTACCCGGAAGGGTTTTGGCTGGAGGTAGAAGAAGGACAGATCCTGACCCGGAGGAGATCACCTTCCCTCTACCTTCGCAGCCCTAGTCTAGTCTTGCTCTGGTTCTAGCTTGGTTCTCCTTGTGTTCGTCCTTGCTTCGACCCCCCTCCTCCGTGCCTTGGTCCTCCTTTTATAGGCTAAGGGGTTGCCACAGGGTCACGTGAGGGGCGAGGGACCTTCGGGGTGAAGGACCCTCCTCATCTAGTTTAGGGGAGACGTGGCCTCTCCTCAGCCTAGCGTCTCCTTTGGGTTAGGTGGGAGCGTCCGCCTTGGGGTGGACAGGAGCTGACACCACCACGGGACGTGCTTCCCGCCCGCGCTGCCTTCGCCTTGCTTCCCAAGTCTTCCGCGGTGAGGTGGAGAGCTTATCCACAGGGACGTGGGGAAGTACCCGAGAGGGAGCCTGGCCTCCTGCCGGGAACTCGGGCTCTCGGGTCCTTCCTGGCCTTCTTGCTTGGTTCGGGGACCCGGAGGTCCCCAGGACCGGAGCCCTTTGTCGACGTAGGCCTTGCGTGTCTGACGGTGAACCCGCCAGCTTGACTTGAGTCTTGGTCTTGTCCATCTTCATCTTGGGCCCACATGGGGTGGACCCACTTTGGCAGTACTAGGGGAACCCCATGTTCCACTGCTGCGATAAGAAGGAAGAAAGAAAATCTGAAGCCAAACTCAAGCAGCTGGAGGCTAAGATGGCAGAGATGGTGTTGGAGAAAAAGAAGCTCAAGGAAGAGATGGCAGAGATGGTGGGGGATAGCAAGAAGCTGAAGGAAGAGAGGGCAGTGATGGTGGAGGAAGAGAGGGCACGGATAGTGCTAGCGGAGAATAAGAAGCTCAAGGGTGTTTTTGTTGAAGAAAGAGTTGGATGAGGTGGAGAAGAAAAGCGCAGTCGAGAAGGAAAAATGGAAGGTAGAAAAGAAGAAGCTGGAGAAGGCAGTGTATGATCTTTTTATAGCTCATACTAGAAAGATGGAGCAGCTCGACAAAATTAAGCAGATTCTTGATTAGTCAAGGGTCATGTAATAGATTAGATTTAAATTAAGAAGGTGCCTTAATTATGAACCTATGTAAGAATCTGCCTAAGTGTGTTAGTTTGTGAACCTATGTAAGCATTTGTGGACCTATGTAAGCATATGCCTAAGCATGAGTGCTCTTTGTGAACCTATGTATGGATTTGATATTTATTTCAATTTGTGTCAATTTGTGGCTATATATGTGTGGATGTTTAGATATTGTTGATAGTTGTTGATAATTCGTCAGCATTTCTTGTCTGTCCGAATTTATTGTCTGACAGATTTTGTGTTAGTTCTATGTCAAATTTGACAGAATTTGTGTTGGTTGTAAACGCAGCAACATAAAAGGCAGAAGTAACACAAGTTTGACATCCTTTTTACATAAATTTAAAGGCAGATGTAACACAAATTTAAAGGCAGCAACTTAAAAGGCAGAAGTAACACAAGTTTGACATCATTTTTACATCCATTTGATATGAATCATCACAGCAATCATCACAACAATCATCACAGCAATATAAAAGGCAGACAACAAAGGAATCACACGAATTTAGTAGTTCTAACTGCATTCATCCATTTGACCATATCCATGTTGTTTCGAACATAGCCAACAGTAGGTAACCAGCAAGTTCTGAAATTACAACTACTGCATCACCAAAAGAGCCACATTTGTGGTAATCAGCAAGTTCTGACATTACAACACAACTGAAGACATTAGCATCACCAAAAGACCAACAAATTCTGGATTTACATCACATACGCATGACAAATTCAGCTGGAAGGGCCAGCATCTCCATCATCACGGCCTGGGTTGTAGCCACAGTTGAAGTAGGCACAAGTCCTGTTTCTTGTGTAGCTGGGCTCATCTGGTTGGTCTTTGTCGAAGTTGGCCGCATATCTTGGGGCAACAAATCCGCTTCTTGCATGAGCTGCTGGTGCTGGAGCAGCTCTTGTTGGTGCTGGACCTCGAGCTGAGCTTGCAGGTGGTGGTGGTGCACCAGGAGCAGAACTTGGAGGTGTTGGTGCTGGACCTCGAGCTGAGCTTGCAGGTGGTGGTGCACCAGGAGCAGAACTTGGAGGTGTTGGTGCTGGACCTCGAGCTGAGCTTGCAGGTGGTGGTGGTGCACCATCTTCACCTCTGTTGGGTTGTGATAAAGCAAGCAAAATAGCAAGATAAGTTAGATAAATCATCACAGCAAGCAGTCATAAGTTAGTACATAAATATGCAAGTTTGATTACCATATGGTTATTCTTTCTCATAGCAAGGTCTGGCCTCAAAGTTTTTGTACAGCTGGTGTACTTGTGACCCTGCAACTTGCAGTTAGAACAAGTAATTGTGCCCCTTCCTTCTCTTCTCTTGATTTGCTCCTTTTTTGATATCAAAGTGAGGTGGCACTATGTCAGGGCCACCTGTGTTAGGCCAGTCATGTTGCCCAGGAACATGGTAAATCATAGGCTTGTAAGCTTCTTTGTACATTGATTTTTTGAAGAAATGGCTGACATAGTCTTCTGAGTACTGCTTGGCTTTTATAATTGCGCTGCAAGCATGGTTGCAAGGCAGCCCGGTGACTTGCCATCTCCTACAACCACATGTCCTTGCAGCCAAATCAACAGCATGTATCTGGTCACCTTTTCCATTTGTCACTTGCCACAAATCAGTGCCTGATATCCTTGGTGTGCAGAACCTGGAGTATTTCTTGGCCATTTCTAGCTGCTCGCTGTAGTGAGGTGTGATCTCCCACCTAGCTCTTTCGGCACCCTCCCTCTTCTCAAATCCTCTTGTCATTAACTTGTTCTTTATGCCTTCAATCATTGTTTGTGCTGGTTTTTTCCTAACATCCAAAATGTACCTGTTAAACACCTCACTAAGGTTGTTGACGACCAAGTCTGTCTTGCAGTTGGTGTCAAACGCATGCCTAGCCCAGAAGTGGGCAGGGATGCCACTCAGCCACTTCCACGCTTCCTCGCTCTCTGACTTCAAATTTTCCATGGCTTTGTCGAAATGGTCCTTGTGATACGCATAACTAGCAGCATCCATACACTTCTTCAAATCTTCCCCTCAAAAATCAGCAGTTTGGAAATTTGCATAAATACGCCTTAAGCAAAATCTGATAGGGCTGGTTGGAAATACTTGACTCACAGCTTTAATAACCCCTGCATAAATGTTAACATGTTTACATCATGGTTTTCGCAAATGCAGTGAATGATTACATCCCTCTAATAATAACTACAAGTTCAAACTACATCTTGACTAACCTACATGGTTTTGCAAGTACATAGCAATTATAGAAGCAAGTACCATAGCTACTAACCTTCTGTCTGTCAGACATTATAGTATATGTACCAAACTGGCCTTCTGTTCCACCCAACGCATATTTCAGCTGAGTCAAACACCAGGCCCAATTCGCTGTGTCCTCTTTGGGAACAATTGCAAAGGCAATAGGGTACATATTATTGTTTCCATCTCTACCTGTTGCAGCTAGAATTTGCGCACCAGTGCAAAGCTTGATGAAACAGCCATCCAAGCCTACAAAAACAGTAACAACCAAGTTAACATCACTTAAACAATAACATAAAAGTTGAAATCAGGAAAACAATAACATAAAAGTCATCTCACCTATGAATGGCCTGCATCCTTTGAGAAATCCCTCTCTTGGACCATTGATACAGAAAAATAAGCCATGAAAAGTTGGTCCAGGATGAGGGTTCTGTTGAGTAGCTGCAGGGGTAACTGTTGCCACAATAACCCTACTTCCAGGGTTCGTATCAACCACTGCCTGTGCAAAATCTCTAAGCCTGTAGTACTGCCTCCTGTGATCACCTAGAACAACATCAAGAGCCTGATTCTTTGCCCTGTATGCCATCATCCGAGGCACCTCAACACCATATTGTTTAAGAGCTAGGTCTATGAGTGACTGAATGTTTGTATGTGGATCTGACCTGAACAAGCCCTCATAGGTTTCAGCCAACCATTTGGCACTGACCCTTGTACTCTCAGTTGTTGTGTTACAAGTGTGCTGCAAAACCATCTTCCTAATGCAGAAGTTTTCTCTCCTCTAATCTCCGATGCCACCATATGGAAAGGACAGTCCTCATTGATGCAGTGAACAATTACCCTAACATTTGAGTTCCTGTGATATGCATAGTTTCTACTTTGTGCAATGTGTAGATTGATGAGTGCATCTCTGAATTGTTGCACATTTCGGAAGCACATTTTAATGCACAGCTGCTTATGTGGGTTCAGCCTCCTCTCGTCATACCAAATCCTAGGTTCTGGTTTCTTTGCTCTGCTTTTTCTACCCCCTTTTGGTGGCACCATTGACAATGGTTGGAAACCATCATCATCGCTGTCAGACAGAAAACCAGGGTTCCTTTCTTCATCCGACGATGGTATGTACTCTACATACTCTTCAACTGGCACACTCGAATGAGACCGCAGTGTGGGACCTTTTCTCTTCTTCCTCTTCTTACCAGGTGCAGGTGATGGTACTGACGCTGGTACATATGCAACTAGAGAGGTTGCATTATCTTCTGGAGCTGGATTATCTTCTGTGACAAATAGATCTTCAATGTCAGTATCACCTTCACAATGCAGCAGTGGATCTTCTCTCAGCTTCCTTCTCGCCTCAAGTATCTCTGCAAATTCGGCTTCTTCCTTTGACCTGAGCTCTTCCATTGCATCAAAGTCTGCCTCTCCCATGGAAAAATATCCATCATCTGCTTCATCGCCAGAGCTCAACACTTCTACTGCCTTGCCCTTGTCAGCAGCCCAATTGGTACTTTCTTGAGTGCCAACATATGGATTAGTGCTATAAAAGCCACTCTGACTTGCAATGACTGAACCTTCATTGTCAATAACATACACAGGAGGAGGACTCAAGTCATACACAACTGGGTCTGCATAACTAACTAAGGATTTTGCAGCTGCAGCAGCAGGTTTTGCTAAGGCAGGTTTTGCTGCCCTTTTTGCCTTCTGAACAACAGGCCTGCCCCTCTTCACAGTTAAATTCAGTATCTTTTTAGACTGAAAATAGTCTAGCAGTTCATAAATTTTTCCATTGTTCTCAACCAGCTCCATTCCCTCCCCCTTTCTGCAGTACACTGAATCCATAATACCATACCCCTATGTCTCCATGACTTCAACAATATGCATAAAAGTAATATCATCTCGGCCAATTGTTCTGTCAATACTGCCTACCCCATCAAACTGAATTCTGACATCCCAGACCTCTGGATCCAAGCTACAAACCAATCGAAAAAATCAAATTCAGTAAACCCTAGCCCTAATTCCACAAATTGCTAACCCTAAATCGAGACGGATAGAAGACTTACTCCACTCCGCCGAGCCCGTATGTCCGCTGGTTGCTCGTCTCCGGATTGGCGACCCACGCGTCCGCAAGCCGCACCGCCGCCGACGGCCGCCGCGATGGCCACAGCTCGTCAAGCTCGTCGACCACGCCCGCAGGTCCAGTGCTCGCGTCCCCAGCGACCGCAGCACTCCCTCCGCTTCCGCCAGCCGCCGGAGCCGCAGCCGCCGCCGCCGCCGCCTGGGTTCGCCGCATCGTCCATCGGCGCGGGGGAGAGGAGAGTGGAGTGGAGTGGCTCGAGCTCGTCTGTTTGTGTTTGGTCCGACCGGGCTGGTCGGGACTCGTTGTTGACCGTCACGGGCGAAGTGGGACCTACCTGTCAGGAACGGCGGAAGCTAACGGCCGTCTCCGCCACGTCATCCCTGCCAGTGGGGCATCCTTGTCAGACCAGCTAACACGAGCCATCAGCGCGCCATGTGATGCTTAGTCCCAGCGTTGGTACTGACATGAAAAAATCACCACAATGGTACTGACCTGTTGTCAGTGCCCCAATTGTGGTAGATCCGTGTAATTTCCTCCACAGCATCAGACACACCACTCTCCGGCGAACACAGCAGCCAGTCAGGATGTGGATCTCCAGCTCCAAGGACACCGAGGAAGACAACGACTTGTGCGTCTACCCTTCCGACCTCGACGCGAGCCCCCTTGCCTCCGCTGGCGCCGGCGGCTCCTACCAGCCAGCGGTGGGCATCGCGGCCGCGCGCGCGCTCCGCTTCGTCCCGTACGGCGAGGCCGTGTCCGCCGTCCGGGCCCTCCAGGGTGCGTCCCACGAGGACCTCCGGCTCCGCGTCCACGAGCTCTCCAGCTCCCTCAACGGGGTGTTCTTCAACGGCGGCACCGAGCCGGAGAAGGCGCCGCCTTTCTCCGCCGGCGTCAGGTTCCCCGAGGGCGCCCTGTTCGTCTGCGCTGACCGCGCGCCGCTCGCGCCGGCGCTGCGCGAGGCGACCCGAGCCATGATGCAGGTCGCGGTGAAGGACGCCAGCCACGGGCCCTGCGACTATTACTACGACGCCGTGGGCGCGCTGATGCTGCTGCTCGTGGGTGACAAAGGACGTCCTGCTCCGGACGTGGTGTTCAGCCAGGAGACGTTCGAGTCGGCGTTCGCGCTCCAGTGGGTGTCCGCTCCCGATGCAGTTGTCGACGATGCGGCTCTGTGAGTGAGTCGTGTGACCAGTCGGTCGTCTTCATCCTTAGCTAAGTACTGTAGTTGGTTTGCTAGCTTTTGGGTACCAATGTTCCATGTCTCCAAGTGCTTTGTTGCTGTATCCCGTATGGTTTAAAGCTACTACTCTATGTTCGTGTTGTATGATTTAGGAACCGAGTGCTTTGTTGTTTAAGTATGTGCATGAGTCCACCAATTCGTTCATGGGGGTGTTCGACTCGACCTAATTCTGGCCTGCTGGATTACTTGTTTGGCGAACTGTGATTGTGACGCACTTTATTAGTAGACTAGGAAACATGCCCGTGCGTTGTAACGGGAGAGAAAAATACTACTCATAGTGAGACACCTAAACACAATAAATGCAATGCATATTTGATTACTTTTTTTGCTCAATTCAGTGTGCATTTCCAAGTACTTTTATATAAATTTCAGGCATACATCTCATATATCTATAATTGAACGGACCGATGGAATAGAGATAAAACGATAACCAAACTGTGACTAACAAACATGAATACGAATAGGTCCGTTGGCTTGATGTTTATATAAAGAATAAGCTTGTCCATTTGGAGGCTTGACTGAAACAAAAAATGTCTGGGTGGTATGACGGGTCAAAAATGTAGAGCAAGATACTGCTCCTATTTTTCTTCCCCAAATTTTTACCTAATATTAAAACCGCACAATTGTTTTTGAGCCACAAAATTAATGTTGACTTAAAAAGTAAATAATAATGATTTTCAACTATATGCTCTCGTGGTTAACCATATGCTTGTAAACTATAGTTAATTTTGATTACATCGGTGACGACAACAAGAACTCTAGATAGGTCCATGGCTTGTTTGGTTGTGACGAAGAAGCTGCAAAATCATTATAAATAAAATCTCCAACTCCTCTGAGTTTTCTCTGTTATCAAACATGCAGCAGCATAGAAGGATCCTCTCTGCTCTCTCATGCAGTGAACACAACGAAGCAAAATAAATTTATCCATCCTATATGCTCTCTGCACCAAGCACAATAGAGAAACTAAATTTTATAGCTCAATGATCTCTGCCCATAAGCAGCAGCATGCAGGCAAAAAGAAACAAAACAGAAAATGTACTCTCAGATGTCTGATCTCAAACAAGCAGCAGGAGGCAAGCAAAGTAACAGCACACAAGCAAAGTAACCACATCTCTCAATCTCTCTTTTCGGTCTCTCCTTGTCAAACAAAGTTGCAGCATCTTAATCCTCCTGCTTAATCTCTGTCAATCGCACATAGCAGCCCAATTCCCTCCGCCCCACTCCTCTCTAATATCCCAGATCTCTCAAGAACGGAGCACATACTTCTGCCACGCACCGAGCTGGTTGCCACTGCTCCTCTCCATCCAGATCGAGGACCTGCATCAACAGGGCGGCTGGTGCACCGAGGAGCGTATGAGCTCGACAGCTCGTGATGGATTTGTGGCGCCGACCATGCATGCGGGCGCGAGCCCTGATCTAGGGAATTGGCGTCGGCGCAAACAGCCGCCCACCTCCCCGAACAATATGCAGCGGGAAGCAACAGGGAGGTGCACCACCGAGTCCTCTCCACTCCAGCGACCTCCTTCCCCTGCACGGGAACGTCGGCTTGAGGTGATTCAGGCGGCCGGCGGCAGATCCACGCGCGAGGACGTGTTCGGGGCATGGATCCGAAGGTAGAGGATTGCTATTCGAAAAACAGGTACAGGATTGCCCTCATCTTCGTTCAGATCGGCAGGGACACGCACGAGATGTCCGAAGCCCGCGATAGATGGATCGCTGGGGGGTCGGCATCGTCAGCCGCGAGCGGGGAACATCGGCGTCCGCTTAGAGTACTGGAGTGGAGACAGGGCAGGTTCACAGAGGGAGGCGGAGGCAGGCTGGCGGCGGGGCAGGCTCAGAGAAGATGGTGGCAGCGCGCAAGGAGAACAGGTCCGGGAAAAAAACTAAAAAAAAAACTTGAATCGTTATTTCCACTTACCAGTGGCGGTGGTGGGTAATTGTTGCGAACTTTAGGGGTATTTTCAACGACGTACGAGAAGAAGGCTTAATGCTTTTATTATTAGGTATAGATTTGGTTAGAATTTATAGAAACTATAATTTCTGGAGGACAGCTCGTTGCTAAAACCCCATGAGTTTTCTGCATGCATTCAACTACGATGCGAAGCCTCAGTTTTACGGGTTGAGAAGAAAAAAAAAGCTTCTGAAATTAGCATTCTTGCCAGTTGTATGTCAATGAAACGACCATTTTCAAGGATGTTTCCAAAATTTATCCACTCAAATATGAGAGAAGAGCAATCTAAACTTAACCATGAAGATAAAAAAAAAGTGGTCTCAGCGTGAGAACAAAAGCATGTCCTTCAGTGCTAATTGTAAATAGTCTTGCTAAAAGACTGAATCAACAACCACTAGCTACCAGTTTTCAGCATGACTGGTATGTCCAATGAAAATGACATGATCAAACCTCAAGTGTAAGGTGACACCATCAACATTTCCCAGCTTATATGTGAAACAATGTATGTACTGAATAAATTGCACCACACAATTTGTCATGCATTGTTGTTTGGTCACACAGATTGGAAACTGTGCGGCAGTAGTTTTGGAAGTTAGGAGAGTGTCGGTCCAAAAATTTAAACTTGATTTCTTATATGAAGTGTTATGGATAATGCTAGTATGGACAGTTTTCTTACAAAAAGTACCACTTGATTTTAAGTATGGATTATTCTTGTCCATTTTGCACATTTTATTCATTTTCATATTTTTAGACTTAATTAACCAATTTTATTCAAGGCAATTTTTAACATACAAAATTAATTAAATAAAATGAAACATTGAAATAATATAGTTCATACAACAATTTAAATTAAAATAAATTCATAAAAAATCATGGAAATATAGGAATTGTACACTACAACACATGTGAGCATGACAACTATTTGTTTCGTTTGGCAATCCACAATGGTTAACTAGATCATTTTGGAGTTGTTGTCCTGAGGTATGGCGAGAAAGTTTGCGAACTCGGTTGATACATGATTTGGCTCAACATGAGGCTCCCTGAAGATCTCTGATGTATGGCGAGAATCAGCCATGCTTTACCAGGGTCGCGGACAATAGTCCAGCAAGATTAGAGCACACAAAATATTCGTTACACATTCTTCTTACAACTCTCTTGTTGTTGTGCCAAGAGAGTTCGATCATTTGTTACCTTAGGGGTTGAGGATTGTCTTCATAACGTTGGCCACTAAGGACGGATGACATTAGGTAGGTAATACCGTTGTTATATTGGTGGCCATTAATCTCATAGTTGCACTCTGAAGCGTTGTCTTCAGCAAGTCTTGCAAAGAGCGGAGAGCGATCACACTCATTTTATTGTGAGAAAGTCAAATCCACAGGTCAAGTATAACGGCAGATTTCCAACATGACCTTCATATTGCCCTAATGCCCTTGCCAACAAAACGGGATGTTCTTTCATTCCCATTGCATGCGATCGATGCATCTAAATATCGCAGTAAATCCTCAAGCTAAATTAATTGGCAAGAGCCGAGCTATGTCTACAGCATATTCCTTTCCAAACACCATCACCACAAGTGCTAAAAAGTTGTACATGGAATCAAGCATGTGAACTCTCCATGTGAAGGTACTTATCAACCCGATCACTAGGAACATCATATGCAAGACATAGCAGCAATGCAAGAAGGTACTTATCTTTGCTCCAGATCTCGCTTGAGAGGTCATGCCCCCAAAGGTCAAGAAGGGCAAAGGCAAGAAGGCAGCCAACATGACCGCCCACGAACGTTCGAGGGAGGACCTGAAGACCTCTGAGCCTTTCTGTGAGCCCGGCTGCAGCAAGAAGGCGGTGGTAGATCTGCAGGGCGCCGTTGCGTCAGAGCAGAACAAGCACAAGGCCACCGTCCTTTTCCACGCCGAGGCCCCTGCCCACAAGCTCACCGCGCTTGATACACGTGTCTTCGGGTGTTTCTTGCTGGCGGGGTTGGTTCCGCCGATATCCGTCTTCTTCCATGCGGTGATGGCCACATACGGACTCCGCCTTGCGCAACTTCACCCGAACGCCGTGCTGGGGCTGGCCATCTTCCAGTATCTGTGCGAGACCTTCATCGACGTGAGGCCGTCGGTGGCGCTGTTTTGCCATTATTTCTACCCGAGGGTGGAACCTGGGGACCACATTTCTGGCGCGGTCACCTTCTGTCGCAGGACCAGCCAGACGGATCAGTTCATCCCCACCACCAACAACAAGAAGTGGGAAGAATGGCGCTATTTGTGGTTGTTCGTGCGCTTCCCGTTGGCGTCGTCCCCCTCTACGCCGACCCGCACCTTGATGCCCTCATTGCGAGCCTCCCCGAGTGGCAACGAGTGGGGGATTCTGCGGGACTGGTCTCTCCAGGGGGCTTTCCCCGCCTTGCGTTGTTAACCTCGGCTCGACCCCTTGCACTCGCGCAGGTCACACAACCCAGAAAATATGTGACAGATAGGAGGGAAGGTGATGGATATGACACGTAGAGCCGTATTGTAAGCGAGAGTAGAAAATTATCCCGGTCGGTTTTCCCGGTGCGCCAACATTTGTACGGTCGAGATTGACTAGGAATGGTAAGTTGGGTGTGCCAACTTGATGAATTCGAATTTGAAGGATCGATTTCGCTACCCCTACGAATTTAAGATTCATAAACCATACCACCGTGCTCACAGCCTCACATGCAAACATAGCCCATGATCCCAGCTTCCCAGGCATGGACGATGGAATTGTCTGACAGAGGCGAGGATTCATTCATGTGGATTGTGGAGTGTTGGAACATGGTCATGTGTTAGGTACAGGAAAACAGAGGAAAAGAGAGGAGCAAAACGCCCGTCAGCCAGCGAACCACCAAGAAAACCTGAGGAAGGACAGCTTGGCGCGCACCCGTCTCCTTCTCCCACCTCGCGCGTTGTGTTTTCTATTTTCCGTGGCCTCCCTCTCCTCAACGTTCTCCCCACCTCTCTTCCTCCACCCCTCTCTTATACGCCACCCTCCCCACCTCCCCTCCGCTCCTCTCCTCTCCTCTCCCCGAAGAAGCGCTGCTGCGGCCTCCCCACCCGCCTCCGCCAGGAAGGAAGGGGACTGTTGTCGACCATGGCGTACAGGGCGGAGGACGACTACGACTACCTCTTCAAGGTCGTGCTCATCGGCGACTCCGGGGTCGGCAAATCCAACCTGCTCTCCCGTTTCACGCGCAACGAGTTCAGCCTCGAGTCCAAGTCCACCATCGGGGTCGAGTTCGCCACCAGGAGCATCAGGGTCGACGACAAGGTCGTCAAGGCGCAGATCTGGGACACCGCGGGACAGGAGAGGTACAAGTTTGCTCCCATCGTTCCCTTTCCTTTCCGTTTCGTCAGGAAATTCAGCCTAGGTTCTGTTCCATATAGCTCGCCGTTTCTTCAGGAAATTTGGTCCGTTTTTGGTAGGGCTACGGTGGTGCATTTTGTTTGATAAAAATATACTAGGAAATGATTATTGGCTTGCTGTGGCTCTTAATCCATTGTAGGCTGCCTGGTTGATGTTGTTCTGCGATAATCGCGATTAATGGCGAAATTGCCGCGTATCATATTATAAAATGTTGTTAGTTCATATTTCCTGTCATGCGGCATTGTCCTTGTTCTCATCACGGCAGGCATAAACAGAGAAACGCTGACCTTCCTTATGCATGTTGTTCTGTAGAATCATGGATTTTCATTGACCCTGAATGTTAATCAGAGAGGGGCACCTCACCTCTTTAGAAGAATAAGATAGTTTATATTGTCCCGATGATCGATTATCTAATTTAAGTCAAACCATCGCTGTCATCAAATTCTGTGTGAGATCGCTATTGGAATAAGTGTCGTTCATATTTTACAGTGATGTATAGATATGTGAGCTGGTGTTACTTAAATCCTATCGTCCACCTGGCATTCTATTTTTAAAAATTACTAGTTCAAGCTGCAATATCATGCAAGCACATTGTGTTTGCAATGCAAATCTGGCTCTAGCTGTAGATCAAATATTAAATTCCCCTGATTGCTGTCCATACAGTATCATGCTACTAAGAATATTCCTCTGTTTAGGCATGGATTATTTAGTTGATGTTTGCATACTTATTCCTGTATCGTTTCCAGACAAATAGTATCTTTGGCAATCTGCAGTGGAGATTTTACTTAGAATGTTCTGTATAAAATGTCCTAACGTAGCTTATTCAATCAGCTCGCAGTCTATCACTAGAATTCACCAGAGCAATTCCTACATCAGTTCTCAATGTTTCAGTTGCTGTAGTATGAAGACTGGACCTAACGTGTGTTCCTTTCTTCCTCTGTAGATATCGGGCAATTACAAGTGCGTACTATCGAGGGGCTGTCGGAGCACTTGTCGTGTATGATGTGACTCGCCATGTGACCTTTGAGAATGTGGAGAGGTGGTTGAAGGAACTCCGGGATCACACAGATGCAAACATTGTCATCATGCTTGTTGGCAACAAGGCTGATCTGCGCCACCTTAGGGCTGTATCAGTGGAGGATGCCAAGGCCTTTGCTGAGAGGGAAAACACCTTCTTTATGGAAACATCTGCGTTGGAGGCCATGAATGTTGAGAACGCCTTCACTGAGGTTCTAACTCAGATCTATCGTGTGGTCAGCAAGAAGGCCCTCGACATAGGTGATGACCCTGCCGCGCCACCAAGAGGACAAACTATCAATGTTGGTGGCAAGGATGATGTCTCTGCTGTGAAGAAATCAGGGTGCTGTTCATCCTAAATTTATTTTGCTCGTGAAGAGGGACCATATACTCACCTGATTATATGACTGGTAACTGCAAACATGACTTCCTTTTTGCCACCTAACCTGGTTGTTTGTAAAATTGTATCAGTACACCAAGAAATTCATTTAGATATCAAGATTTAACCTCAGGCTGGGAAGGGAAGAAAATGCTAACTTTGGAATGTCAGTGATTTATGGTTGCCTTTCATGGTTTAACGGCTATATTGTCCCACCTCAATTGACACGAGAATCCTCTCAACATTTCATTACGCAGCTTAACCTGGTAAAGGCTGTAATGGAAGCTATGCTTCATTACTTCTCTTGTTGGTTTTCCTGCTGAATGGATGTGTACTATATAGCCCTCAGAGATGGTATTGTATCTTCTATATCACAATAGGTTATGTTATACTTGTTAATGTCATCTGTAACTGGTAGCCAGTCTGAGTTTTGCACGGTTATACCGTTATATTGTGTATTTTCCCCAGATGTACAGAATTTGCATTAAAGATCCATGTTTCTTATCACCCTATCTTTCATATGCTACCATTTTAAGCCTACGGCATTTGGCATTGTGGTGGCTTTTTAGAATTAACCTCCTTTCTGGATATTATAGTTAGTTGAAATGCAAACTGAACAGGAGATAACCCCCTTTCATGTATTTTCCTTTCACGCCAGCTATTGTGTGACTGTTTCTAAACAAGCATCGTATTTTCTTGTATGTGTATGCAAAGTTGCGAACTACCTAGAAAGAAGGTTCCAAAATCCAGCTATTATTTTTCTTGTTGGCAACTGTCGTACCAATCTACATATCTCAGTCATTCATTGCTACAGTTGTGACTGATAGATGGGTTTAGAATATTTACTTTTGACCTTCGGTAAGTTGTAGTACATCAGCAAATTTCAGCATTGTTGGTATGATTTCAGGCAGCGGCTGATGTCATTAATAACTGTTTTGCAAATCTTTCCTTTGACTATTTGTTATCGCAACTTCTCATAATTTCGATGATTTTTTGTGTTGTGGAACGCTAATATAATCAGGATAGCGTTTGTTAAAGTGTGTGTGATCGGGTGGAATGCGTTTGGTGAGGATTTGTGTAATTGTGTTCTTTTTCAAAATTTGGACCAGTGAAATGCAATGACCACAGCATGACCAACCTAACTGCACTGTTTCAACAAAAGTTCAGAACATTTAAACTGCTGCTGGGAATGATTTGCACCATACTAGTAGTACGTTTTCCTACGATTTAAGCAACATATTTGACGCTGGAGAAGTTCAGAGTGTCTACTTTTTTCTGAAGTTTATATGATCTTGATATCAACTCTCAAAACCACCTCACATCACATAATCTCATCAACTGAAAAACATAGGTCTGTGAAGCATCGAGAAAATGTAAACTATTTTCTCTTTGCAATCCAGAAATCTGTCAAGGTAACTCCACACTCACTTTAGCTCAGAAGAAGAAAAACTTCTGCGCCGTCAACCGAGACACGACGCCGGCGAAAACACCGCGCCTCGGACCGGCCCGTTTGGCTCAGCTCGGGACATCGATCTGGCAGTGGAACGGGGAAGGCGTTGGTGGTGGTGCAGCGGCATGGAGCTGGTGTCGAGCGGGAACAGCACGGCGACCGTGAGCACGGAGCAGACGAGCATGGGCACGGGGCCGAAGACCCACATGAGCAGCGCCGTGGCGAAGTAGAGCGCCCGGAGCCCCAGCGCCCAGAAGTTGCCGCCCCGGATCACCGCGCGCTGCACGTGGCTCGCCGGCGGCGCGTCCGGCCCTGCCTGCAGCCCGCTCACCAGGAAGCTCGCGTGCACGTAGTGCCCCGCGGACTGGATGAAGCAGGTGAAGGAGGCCAGGAAGCAGACGAGCAGCGACGTGAACTTCACCGCCGCCGTCGTCGTGACCGCCGCCTCCGGCGCGCTGCCGCTGCTCACCCACGCGCCGATCAGCGAGCCCACCGCGATGCACAGCGACGCCAGCGTCGTCGACGCCGAGATGTTGTCGGAGATCACGCTCAGCGCCAAGGCCGTCTCCTCCGGCGCCGTCGCCTGTATGATCGAACAGGCGATCAATTCCACAAGAACCAGCGATGACCCGCCATGCATAAACTGAAGAAAAGAAACGGAACTGATCAACAACGAGCACCTGCGCCATGCGCTCGACCCACGCGAGCTTGTTGTGGTTCTCGTAGCCGATGGCCGTGGTGTGTGGATGGCGAAGAATCCGGTAGAGTAGGAGGACGTGGTAGCCGACCATGATCGCAAGCCCACAAGGGACCAGCACCAAGTCCATGGATTCCTTGCTGATGTTCATCACCTAGTTATTTACCCTGTGCTCTTGTTCTCCTCTGTTCTAGCCTTCTGACCTCCGTCTTTGGCACGCAAATTTCTCCTTTTGATACAAATCTTTGTGTGATAATGAAATGAGACTGTACAATTATTTGTACTTGCCATCTGCTTAGGCTTGTGTGTGATACTTGCCAAACTGTTGCAATAATGAGAGCTCATTTTCAGCCCCTCGGTTGCTTGCACATTTCGACCTAAATGAACCGTGATATTCGCTGCAGGAGTGGGAAGACTCAACACTACAGGAACGGCGGCCTATGCCGACGGCTTTTTGTTGGGGCCGTCGGCATAGATCCCCGAAGGAAAATCATTTGACATAGGGCTAAGCCGATGGAAAGCCGTCGGCATAGGTTCACCAGGGCTAAGCCGACGGCTTTGCCGTCGGCATAGGTTCCTCTCATTTTTTTTTCTATTTTTCATTTAATATGAAATAAATCATATCTTTAAATCCGTAAATCGAAGTTTAACAAATAAAATGTCCAAATCGATTAGAAAAATAAGAGGAATCCAAATATGACATCCGTATCATCATTTTCACCATGCATATTACTTTTTGAACCATATTTTTGGTACTTGCTTAATAAAAAAGTCATTTTTGCACTTAAAAATGGAAAATGATATTTATAAAAATAATTTGGAAATTATTTTTTTCAACAATGTTTGCCATACCAAGACACGCCTATGTATAAAATATGGACACATTATCATAAACTATGGCACGGGCATGGTCATAACTTGGTCATTTGACGCGAAACATATACATGTCTATAGATGATAGACCTTTTTGTGAAGGTTTTTTTTGAAATGTTTGTCAAAATTCAAGTTTATCATTTTTGCTAGCAACTAGTACACATAAAAGGACTCCATGCCAAAGTATTTCACTTTTTGAGTATTTTCTCACTTTCTTTTATTTTTTTGAAAAAATGGTCAAAATGGTCGCCATGCCTATTCATTGAAAGGGGTCACATTTTTCAAAACTATCGACGTTTCTATGAGAAAGTCACTAGTGTAACTAAAAATGATTTTTGTAAAAAAAATTAGACCAAACTATCACACACGTGTAGTTCAAATTTCAATTACTTCTGAAAAATTGGCATAAAGTCATTTAAATAGGCAAAATTAGGTAGAAATCGAGAAAATTGCTAATACTTGGGGATTATCCATACCATATGTATACAAGTGTGTTGGGTGTTGTACATGTCTAAGATCCTACTCCGGTGTGTGACCGGCTTCACTTTCTCTCTAGTAAGTTGGTGGACTTATAGCTGAAAACTCCCACTTCGGGCGAAACGGAGGGAATATTTGCAAGAGTTTGGTGGATCTTGGTTTTGGATGTTACTATGTCCTAACCTAACACAACCAAGTAAAAAAGTCCACTGCCCTACCCCTTTCGACTCTGGTCTAAGGGGTACACGGGAACTTGGACTTTTTTCAGCGGGTCTAGGGTTTCGCCGAAGCGGGGCTCCGGAGCGTCGGAAACCCACCAAAAGCTAGGTGGTTCCATACCATATGTATACACGTTTGTTGGATGTTGTACATGTCCAACATCCTACTCCGGTGTGTGACCGGCTTCACCGGCTTCACTTTCTCTCTAGTAATTTGGTGGACTTGTAGCTGAAAACTCCCACTTCGGGCGAAACTTTGCAAGAGTTGGGTGGATCTTGGTTTTGGATGTTCCTATGTCCTAACCTAACCCAACCAAGCAAAAAAGACCACTGGCCTACCCCCTTTCGACTCCGTTCAAAGGGGTAGACGGGAACTTTGACTTTTTTCCAGCGGGTCTAGGGTTTCGCCGAAGCGGGGCTCCGGAGCGTCGGAAACCCCCAAAATCTAGATGGTTCCATACCATATGTATACAAGTGTGTTGGGTGTTGTACATGTCCAAGATCCTACTCCGGTGTGTGACCGGCTTCACCCGTGTGATGGGTGTATATTTTGAAACTTATAGATGTTTATACATGATAAACCTTTTTGTGAAGATTTTTTTGAATAATTTTTCAAAGATCAAGTTTATCATTTTCCATATAAATTAGTACACATAAAAGGACTCCATGCCAGAGGATACCTTATTTTGAGGGTTTTTTCACACTTTATTTGATTTTTTTTTAAACGGTCAAAATGACCACCATGATTATTTATCGAAAGAGGTCAAATTTTCTAAAACTATCGATATTTCTGTGATGCAAAAGATGATATGCATGGCATATTTGAATTCTTCTCATTTTTCTAATCGACTTAGACATTTTATTTGTCAAATTTCGATTTACGGATTTAAATATATGAATTATTCCATATTAAATGTAAAAAGGAAAAAATAAAGTAAAATTCATTTTATTGTTATTTATTCAAAATATACTATTACATAATCATTGTTACTTATTCAAACAAATTTTAAAAATTTAAACATTGAAAAAGTGTAACATCGTAACCGATGGGTTAATATGATTGATAGGATACTTATATCAGTAAGTTATAACTTCTCATTTGGAAACTAATTTGAAAGGAACTCAAAAGTTAAGCGTGTTTGGGCTGGAGCAATTTGAAGATGGGTGACCGAATGGGAAGTTTGATCAGGGTAAGTACTTTGACCAATGATTAAGTGTGTAATTAGAGATTAAGTATGTGGCAAAGTGGGAAATTTCGAAATAGAATTAAAAAGTTCAAAAAAAGTTTTAAAACATTAAAAAAATTGAAAATTATTGAAAAACTCTATGCCGACGGCCCGATTTTGGCCGTCGGCAAAGCCTATGCCGACGGCTATTATCTATGCCGATGGCCATTTGACCTAAGCCTGCAAGGGCCTACGCCGACGGCTTCCTGCAACATCTTTTATTTGTTTCCTTATTCTTCAGAAATGCTATCGGTTGCTTCGAAGAAATGCCTAGCGATTATCTTCAGAAACATTGGCCGTTTCTTGTTATTTCGGAACCTGAATTTAGGCTATCTGCACGGCTTGCACTCAGATGCGAGCTGTTCAGTACTACTAGGGAAGTTGGCGCGGCGACACGCCGCGGCCATGACATTTACTCATTCGTACACACAGCTAGGTAGGAAGATTAGTGCCACCGTCTTAGATAGTGATTGTTGCAATGTATGCGTGGTAGTCGATGGTACCTGTACCGGAAGGCGATTTCTTTCATAGAACATGGATTGGCTAATCGTGCTGATACATACTTCTGTGGTGCTAGATTACATATCAGATAGGGTTACATAACTGGTAGATTAGCTAAAGCAATCATTTCATGGGATACTGGAAGAGGAAGCAAATTATTTCCTGAGTAGTGGAGAAGAAGTAACCTATTTCCTGGGATAGTGAAGAAGAATCATGTGCTGTGGCCATTTGCTTCTAACTTGTTGTTCATTTTATGCTAGCAGTGGTAAAACAAATGCGAGCAGCAGGAGTTAGTTCACTAAATACAACAGATGGACTGAAAGTAGTTGGTGTGATTGGATAAAGATAATTCATATAATTATACATAATTATTTAGGTATTTAGTATTACAGGATTGCATGTGTCTGTCCCTAGTGGTGGCACATAAGCTAAATAATATTGTATTATACATGTTCCTGATGAAAGCAATTAGCAAGGACAGTTGGTTGATGGATAGTCTCCATTTCAACATCCTGGTTGCTTCTTTATTTGGTGCACATGGATCAATTGGTTTCATAGTGCCCTTGAAACTCCTTACTAAAGGAGAACAAAACTTGAGATTAGAATTCTGTTATGGCGGTGTACAGCTTACTCATTCTGCATTTTATCTTGGATACTTGCCTGGCAAGGTTGGTCCTTTTATTTAGGTGCGAATAGTTCCTTGGCAGGTCTTCTCTTTCATGTGATGTACACTTGTACTACAGGTAATGAGCAGGTTGTGATTTATGGGATAGCAGCCATGTGATATACACTTACTGCAAGCAGACGACAGTTCCCGAACAAGAGCATAAATATAGGGAAATACACCACTATGGAAATATATTGTGGAGACGTACCTTTGTTTAGCTGATGTAGCTGCTGGTGCTGGATTCTTTTGCTGTGGAGTATGTATCCTTGTACAGAGAAATTTGGAGAATGTTGGATCTTTTTGGCGGACAATTTGTGGAGTTAGTATGTGGTTATGTGTGCTTACCTCTCCCAAGTTTGAATTGATTGTTCTGTGTTGCTTTTGTTTTTTTGTCACCTGCTGGTTCGTTTGGCATATGTTCAGATGGATTGATCAGTGTAGATGCCTCAATAGTTTCTGTTGAATTAAGAGACATGTTAGAGTTGCTGGCGAATGGTACCGGCGCATCTATGGTACCGATGAATTCAACATTTGTAACATTGAATGTTATGTTTTCAACATCAAGGGCACCGTGTGTAATATCAGCAATGCCAACAATAAATATTATGTTCAATCTGGAGCGCTTGCCGTAAAAATTGATATATTGTATAAGTTAGTGCAAAAAATGATTTGACTAATAAGTTAAAGTCGAAGAGGCAGTAAAAGCCAAATATTCAGACTGTCTTGCTGTAACATCATCTACCTCTTGCTGGTTAGAATTTAAAAAGGCAGAATAAATCAGGTGCAATATAGTAAAATCAAAGAATATAAATTGTCCAGTATACCAATCAGGTCTTCATCAGCTAAGCTACTGCTGTGGAACTACTTTGCATCTTTCGGTTGGACAATATTCAAGAACGGCGGGATGACCAAATGAGATAATTAATTCAGTTGTCAATAAACAACAACACCTGAACGTGTCTGTATAGGACATAGAGGCATTCATATACTGCTCACTTATTTGAAGTGAACTATTAGCCACAAAAGTCAACATAAAAGATATGCTCAGTGAGCATTTGCAGAATAATGTAAGACGTGTACACTACAACAATGCAGATTTATTAAGGACAAAAAGAGGCAATCTAGAATTGAATTAGAATTAAAGAACCAGAAAATGGAATACATTATATTTAACACCAGATTTTATTGTTTTAGATATTAGACATGATCCCAGGCCGATGATGCACGGGGCCTCAAAACTCAATCTGCACATGAGCAGAACAAATGGAAAAGATAAAGTTCAGTTTCGCAAGATCTAATACACTAACCTGGCAATGCTCATTATACTCATAACTCATAAGTGTGAGGCACAAATATGGCAAAGGAAGAGTGCGTATTTGATCCCCTGGTTCATTTTTTAGAATTTCTTCAACGGAGTTTCTATGCCACGACTGCGGTACCATTAACGGGGTCGAGCTGCATAAGGCAAATGAACAACTCCTTAATCAAATCATAACGAAGACAACAGTAATGGCAGTTCTTTGTATGTTTCAGAAATACAAAATCATACCCACTAGCATTTTTTCAGCAAGTTTGGCTCCTCTAGCAATAAAAAGCTGCAGTGAATAGTTCATGCTTAGCAGACGTTGAGACAATCACACAACGTTTAAACAACAAAATTGCTGTCAGACTAACAGAACATATACTTGATAACATGCAGCATTTCCACCACAGGCAGCATAATGAAGTGGGGGTGCTACCTGATCCTCTCAGATGAAAGCAATAAGACTCATAAATTACAACCATCATCTGCATCAAGTACAAAATCTGAAAAATACAGTAAGAGGGAGTTCAGTGAAGTACTTCTGGTTTTCACACAAAGAATCAGTTTATTCACTTTGCGGACTATATGCAAATGTATAGTACCAAATGACATACACATAATCTGTCCAACGAAATATGCATCATACACTCTGAATCATGTCTGAAATAGTCAATCCGGCAAATTTTAGGAAAAGAGAAGACATGTGTTAAACCTGAACGTAAGACCTTGAAAATGACCCGCAGAGCGAGTCACGTCCCTCGGAGAGGGACGGGAGCGGATCGCCGGTGGAGGACACGTGAATCCAAGCCAGATTGAAGTCCATCAATTAGGCGTTGAACATAGTCATAGAAGTATTCAGAGTCATCACAGACAGAGAACACATGAACCTGTCGTAGAAGTGGATGATTAGTTTGGAAACTTAAGCAGGATAAGAAAATAAGGAAGAAGGTTCATACTTTTGCCCTTAGGCTACTTAATTTTGATCCGAAAGCACTTCTTACCCTTCTTGTACCGCTCCATAGCTTGCGGGTCGTCCATCTTCACTGTCAGCTCAAATCCGGAGTCGGAGACTCCCAGCATTCCCCCAATCGTGTCGGCCGCCAGGAGGTATAAAGTGGTTCTTCTGATGAACTACATCCTTCGTACATTCCACCACTCCATTGCTGTGTCGCCACATTGCAATGGCTCTCCTAGGCTGCAGGACTATGTAGCCAAGGCGACACAGCCGAATGGAATGATCCAGGGACTGGTTATCTGAATAGACTGCAGATGCAAATATCGTGTCAGTATTGAAGCATAGTACTTCAAAATGAGCTTGGAAATACTGTACACTGTTAGATTACCTCAGGGAAAACAGAGACGCCACCAAGGAACCAAAGTGAAGGTAGGATGGCGTAGTAGAAGGTGAGAAAGTTGTTCAGAGCCTAGAAGGCATAGACCGAGTAACCCATTTGAAGCCCCACCTTGATTTTACCATGGCCTGATAAAAAGGGGCTATAATTGGAGAGGGATATTTGGAGAAACCCTTATGACCATCTCTTGTGCTGAACCAGGATCTGGCCTAGTGAGATAGGTGCCATGCCTAAGAAGCCCTTCCTGGCAGCGTTGTAGTACACCATCTCCACTCACAGCATTGGATTTGCAATCCCAAGATTACATCCTCCAGTGGGCACCCATTTGTAACTCCTTCCTGCAATTAAGAAACACAAACTCATCAACATGTCAATATGCTATCTGTATAATATTACACACATAAAGGAAGAACATTATTATAGTTTAAGAGAAGATAATAAGTGTGGCTCCTCTTCATAAGCCTGGTCAGCAATAAGAATTGGTGGACTACTCTCATCCAACCTAGAAATTTTCCTTCCGGTTAGACAGACTGCTCTTATTTATCTAAAAATGGAGACATGTGGTTAGCATTAGAGAAAGGCAAGTCTTAATTAGACTGATTCCCAGGTGCATATGATGTGTTTTGCATGTCTTCAGATAAATGAGGAGGTTACGTGAGGTGGCAAGATAAACATGGATCAATCTAACTAAGTTTGGTTCCTTACAAATTTACATGTGCATACAACTAAGCAACGAAAGGGCTAGCATCTAAAGTAACTTGTCTCAATAGAAGCTCACAAAAATTTACAGAGCTAGCAACATGTCCAGAACCAAAGAGCTAGCAACAGTCTTCAGTCCACTTGTATCCCCACTGTACTAAGTGCCCTCGCTGTTCAACAATTAACCTATGGAGTGAATCAATTAGCATGGCAATATTCAAAATATACAGAAAAGGGCAACACTAAACTAAACCATAAGTGAAGTCAATCTCATGCAAGCAATTTACATTCGAGGAGGCAGCCGTCACAACCAACCGTTGAACACACACACTATATAGTAAGCTTAATCGACCCCATTTAGAATGTTCTCTTTCTATATTACGTACATACATGGAACGAATAGCACAAGGAATACTCCATTAAAGACCGTAATGTTAATCTAAAACTATAGTGAATACTGATTAAATCTCATGCATCACAGCAGACACATACAAAATGTAAACATAATCTACGCAATGCCGGACACAGAATTACGAATCAGCTGGCTGGCCTCTTTTTATTTCTTACTACTCTCCCCTCTAACAATGGCATGTAATCTAGAATACATCCTAAGCACAATCAGGAATTCGGAATGAACTGTACATAAAGAAGGGGAAAATCCAAGAGTAGAACCTGCAGATAAGGTTTTTGGTGTTGGAACACGCATTTTGGGAACAAAGTAAAGTTTTTTCGACGAAGTGGCGCCCTCTGAGCCACTGCTGTGGCAATCAGTGAGCTGCCATGCACACCAGCGGTCGCCGGGCTGGAGGCCTTCCTCCGATGTCCTCCATCTCCAGCGGCGGCTGCTGGATAGGCGGCCTGGAAGCAGGACGGCGGCAGGGGATGAGAAAACCAGAGGTCAACGGTGGTGGAGCAGAAATTGGAAGAAGGGAAGTAGATGAGGAGATGGGATGGGAGCTCACCGGAGAGGGGATTCGTAGCGGAGGTGGAGGTCAACTCGCTGGAATGTACAAATCGGAGCGGCGCTCGCTGCTACAGAATTCCTTGCTGCCAAATCCAAATCGAGTTCATCTCCACTAATATTAAAAGACCTAGAGGGCGGAGATTCAGACCATCTCAGCCATCCAACCCTCGCATCCTACGGTCTGAAGTCCTCAGATGTTTAACGCTAAAAATGTTGGACACCGTACGTAAAACAGCGCTCAACATCGAAACCAAACTGTCATCGGCCACAATTTCAAAAAAAAAAAACTAACCGTCACCGCCCACGACTCCTCCAGCAGTTTCCCCCATCGATCAATCCGTCGCCGCCGACGCCCCTCACGTCCCCGTCGCCTCCAAGGTCTCTGCCGCCGCCATCAAGCTCGCCGCCGACGCCCCTGCGGAACCCGCCGCCGCCGCCATCAAGCTCGCCGCCGACGCCCCTGAGGAACAAGCCGCCGCCATCAAGCTCGCCTCCGACGCCCCTGAGGAACAAGCCGTCATCCCAGGTCTCCGCCGCCGCCGCTCGCCGCCGACGCCCCTGAGGAACCCGCCGTCATCAAGGTCGCCGCCCTTGAGTTCGCCGCCCTCGCCTCCGAACTCGACCGTCGCGCCGTCGAGACTGCAGCTGCCGCCGTCATCCCAGGTCTCCGCCGCCGCCGTCAAGCTCGCCGCCGATGCCCCTGAGGAACCCGCCGTCATCAAGGTCGCCGCCCTTGAGTTCGCCGCCCTCGCCGCCGAACTCGACCGTCGCGACGTCGAGACTGCAGCTGCCTCCGCCCTGAGGAACCCGCCTTCATCAAGGTACCATGATTGCTGTTTTCATTGAATTATCCATTGTTCTATACCGTATTACCAGAAGATAATTTCTACTGCAACTCCGGTGTTCAATTCAACAATGGTATCAACAGACTGCTGAACCACTCTGTTTCTCACAAATCACGCGCGTACAGCACAGACTGTTGATTATTTCAGCCTCTGATTTTTCTAATGTTGATCTTGTGTTATGTTACTGCAGGAGTTTCAGACCGATGGGGTAGCCGCAAGCAAACTTTGTCAGCGCGTTTTGAGATTGCTCAAACAGTGTCTCCACTTAAAGGTGAATTAACTGCCACCGTGTTTGGATTTTAGTTTCTCTTCCAGCTCTCTCTAAGAATTACGGGTCACTCTGCTAAATAAAGTCTCGCTTGGCTACTTCACCTATCAAATTATATCTGCATGGATAATGATGTATCATAGATCATTAACACTAATACAGTTATTTGAAATTGGTCACTGAAATTGGATCGCTGTTTGTTCGGACAAATTAACTTAAGTTTGGTCTTAACTGCATTCTTTGGACCAGTGGTAAATATTTTTCGAGAGAGGAGGGTTGTGATAGGCTTGGCGAGCCAACGTAAAAACTAGCAAGTCCCATGGATATGAAACCCACGAGAGTAGTACTAAGGTGGGTGACCTCCTGGAAAGTCCTCATGAAAGGTTTCATATCTAAGGGTTGTGATAGGCTTGGCGAGCCAACGTAAAAACTAGTCAGTCCCATGGATATGAAACCCCTTTGGGCGAGAGTAGTACCAGGATGGGTGACCTCCTGAGAAGTCCTCGTGACAGGGTTTCATATCTAGCCTACCCCAACTTGTTTGGGACAAAAGGCTTTGTTAAGGTTAAGGATAGTTAGAACAAATTAACTTCAGTTTGGTCTTAATGATTCTATGTTTGTTTATCAACTGATAACCCATGTTATCCTCCCTAGATGAAGAAAAAACATACATCTGCCGGGCCGTCTGGATCAGGGGATCGCTCCCCGTTTAAAGACCTAACAAATATCCCTACAGATGGGGATGCAGCTATCACATGTAATCAACAGGGCCAACGGAAAAAGACCAATGGTCAAGGGTGGTATGCAAGACTAACCCCTGAGCAAAGAGCAGAATATCTCGGAAAGCTTCGTATAGTCCGCCAACAAAAAAAGGCTGCGTCCATGACTACTCTAAACGGTATCTGTTCAACTAAACATATATATTTGTACATACATGTGTTATTATAGTCCATCTGACTATGGTTTACCTATTTATCTCCGGTGCACCAGATGCAACATGTACGGCTGAAAGCTCTGAACACCATCATGTCGGGATCAAAAAAGGGGTGGCCAGAATTTGTCTCGACTTCAGAAGAAAGCTGCATCTAATGAACCTGCATCACAGGAATTACTTGGTAATAACACTTTGAAATCCTACTACTATCCGTCCGGAAATTCTTAATCCATGCTTTCCCTTTGGTCTTTTCTGATCTTAATTATTGTGTACTCATTGATTTTTCGTGTGCCAGATGTGGGAAACACCACGGGAGGCCCTTTTAGTAACGAAGCTCATCAAGATCAAGTTAATATTGTGCCGGAAAAAAAGAGTGCGCAAAGTTGGTATTCAAGACTAACCCCTGAGGAAAAAGCAGAGCATCTAATGAAGCTCCGGATGCCCCGACTACAAAAGAAAGCGGCACAACCATGTACCCCATCGTCTATTTTGCCAGGTAACAAATATTGTGGCCTTTTTAGCTTTCGTGTACATGTAGATGTCATGACACGTGCTTCTACTTATTATGATGACATCAACACCATACGAAATCCCAAGTCACATTTGGTTCCTATGCATAAGAGTTAACAAAAAAGTGACCAAACGACACATTCAAGCCTAAGCACAACTCCAACGTATCCACAAGAAATGACTTCCAATAGCATTTACTTCTGCAATTTCCCACTCACAGCGTTTTGTATGATCTGCAGATAATTTTGGCACAGGAGAAAAACATCCAGCAGCTAATGGAGCTTATCCAAAGCCTCCAGGTGCATCTATCTCCGGTTGCAAGCAGCAACAACTCCATACAGATTTGCATAACTTTCAGATGAAGAAAAATTTACATAATTAATCAAGGATCAAGCCACTCACCTTGCAGCTAGAATCCATCAGCACCATCCCTCTAGGTTCCTGCACATGAAGAATTAATCACTGCCCCGCCCCAAGTCAGAACTTCTGCATACAGATACATGAAGCCCTTACTTAAAATTCAGAGTATACACATAATATCCAATTTATTGACCTAGCTATTTGCCTTCGTTGACAGAGCACGAACATAATCCATACCACTACATTCTAATTACTAAACAGCTACCCTATTGGGGGCATATATGTCTATATCCTCATATTTTCTAGCTTGGCAAAACATTCACAGCTTCTTGAGCTACAAAAACACAGCCCTTCATACTTGATTACACCTGCTATGTCATAAAACATTCTTGGAGGATGGCACACTCCTTATTGCTATTGGTAAATAAACATTTCCATAGATCTATGTGCGATTGGTGTTGAGAATTACCATGCATAGCAGAAAAAAATGCAGCTCAAGTATCTCTAAAAATCTGAAACGCCCCTGAAAGTACCATGCACTGTAATCTGAATTTACACCTGCTCAGAATAAAAACCATAATCTGAATTCACAAGTGGGTAGAGAACTGCTGAGAGCTAGAGGAGCAAGTATGAGTACTAATCCAAAAAAAAGTAATTGTCCATCTCCTCTAATCAGGTCTGAACTGAACCACATGACTTCTGAACTGAACCATAAAATTTTCAAGCAACGATACATAATACACAAGCACTCGAGGACTGATATTGCACCAAGCTTCGGTTATATCTATGGCCATTCCAATACCAACCTGCCAATACTTACTGATTTCACTTCTCTTGAGATATATACTTGTCTTCATATAACATGAAAGGCTTTCTGATTCTAGAACTATTACAGGTATTAGTCAGATTGTACCAACACAATCCAGTATCAGCCCACTGCTAAGCACGGCATGCAGCGGGACTACAACGGAGGAACAAAGTGGGAATGACTGGTTGCATAGGGATATGACATACAAAAGAAAGTTCAGGGATGCAGATCACATGTCCAACTTGACACCGACTCACGGTATGCAGGGACGACAAGAAGACTTTACGCCTACAAGTTATATCCATGGTCCCTCCGAAGAATTTACAGGTACATATATCATACCTACCAATACTCTTATCTCAAGTCCAAGGATATATACTTTGGAGTATAAATAAATTTAAACTGCTACTATTCATTGATTATTATTGGTTACAGATGCATATTTAAACAAGGAACGTCATCGGAAGAGGGAATCATACTCAAATATGACAGCGGAACAGAAAGATGTTGTCCTTGCTAGGAATCGTGCCTACATCAAGGGGATACGAAGTTCCTTGCCTTCATCTGACCAATCCGGAATAGTCAGTGCAGCAAATGGAGCCGGCCATATATCACAATGCACACCAAATAGTCAAGTACAGCCGTCAGTCGAATACAACCATACAGGTAAACTGAAACACCAATGTTATCATGCACTGGTCATTCACATCAAACTTCAGGGTAAATGATGATTTTGTGCGGATGTTTTGGCTTGGTTTTTGTACATCATCCAGATCGCAACAACCATGAAGAAGACTCTGATCCACATGGTCAAGGGTGGTTTGCTAAATTGACTCCTCAAAAAAGGTGGATTATTTACAGATGCAACGCATTGCCCGAGAAGCAAAAATGGCTGCAAATCATATCGGTGTTAATTCTGTGGACGTGTCTCATATATCGCCGACTTCTGTAGCTAATTCATTACGGTCCCCGTTGAGTAACATCACCAACACACAAACAAATGGTACAAGCAGCCCATTTGATTCAGTTTCTAATAATACATATGCTTAATGCCTTAATTATTTGATGTGTGCCTACATAAAATATTTGCAGGTGTAAGCAGGGTTACTATTGATCACAAACAGAAGGGTGTTTGTACTGTGGAGGGGTCTCAGAGATCGGCAACAAATGTTACAGGGATTTTTGAGCCAACTGAACACTATGCTGCATCGGAAGGTAAAATGGAGTAACTACTCATGCCACATTTTTAAGGGAGCCTTTATGTACAATAATGCAAGCAGTAAACTTTTTTTGGAGCCTGAAGATGCAGTACGTTATTGGCTGTTGTTTCATTTAGTTGATACACACTTACCTGTACAGATTTTTCATTCCATGAAGATATTTGTTATTTTCAAACAGGTGATGAATATTCCGATACTACATGCATTTTTGAGCTAGATGAACAAGAGTCGATATTTGATGATGATGATGAGTCCAGGATTTACCGTGGCCAAGGTAAATTATTTGGATAAAATAATTGAGATAGATGTAGTCTGATATCAAATTTGCAGATCTATTTTTGACCTTCATCTTTTATATCTTGGCAGGAGATGTGTTCGATTCGTGGAGAGTGACAAGTGGTGTTGCTTCGAGTAACCAGAATGTGGATCCTTATGACTACGTGTACCACAATCTACCAACCAAGCATCATGTTTTGAGATCAGTACCAGATTGCAATCACTGTGGGGCAATAGGTTCCAGTATGAGGGTCCCGCGTTCTGTTGCAGAAAAGGAAAGGTCAAGATAGTTACCCCTGAAGTTCCTGCAGAGTTGCGCCGGTTGTTTACAAGTCAGGTTGATGATGATGCAAAATATTTTAGAAAGCACATAAGGTATTTCAACAGCCACTTCTCTTTCACAAGCCTTGCGGTCACCCTCGATCCTAGGGTCAGCAATGCGGCGAGAACCGGTGTATATACCTTCTGTGCACACGGGGCATTGTACTATAAGGCGGATGATCTGGTGCCTGGTGGTCAAGGTCCTAGACATCTGCAGCTCTACATCTATGATACTGATGAAACCTTGGAACATAGAGCAAACGGTCTCCAGATCTTGATATAAATCTCATACGGAAGATTCTAGAGATACTTAAGGACAACCCGTATGTGCAGGTTTTTAAGAGCATGGGCTCTGTTCCAAATATAGAAGAATATAAGATTTCATTGAACACGGACATAAGGCTGGACCAACGAAGGTACAATGCTCCCACGCTTCCCAGGTGGCTGCGATGTGGGTCGAAGGGAGCGATCCACAAAACACTTTTGATAGGCAAGTTGTCTTGCATGGCAAAGGTGATCGTCCCATATACATCAGAGCATACTATGGTTGCTATGATCCTTTGGCGTATCCATTATTCTTTCCGGGAGGGGAAACGGGATGGAACCGTTGGATGCCATATGACGGAGAGGCTCCGGTTGTTGAAGAGAACAACGAGGATGGGACCGAGGGTGAGGACTTCCCAGTTCTAGATCGTACTTCAAATGTACATGATGAATCAAACACGGATGATGCAGCAGGTAATTGTCCTGATGCTTCTAACGTGTTCACGTTTTTATTCATTGATCTTACTGATGAGTTCTTTTTTGAACCGTTCTAGATGGTGAAGAGGACGAGGAGGATGGTGACGATGCTGGAAAGTCCAGAAAATTTGTCAGCGCAAGGGAGTACTACTGTTTCAAGCTACAATGCAGGAAACACCTTTTTAACATTATATTATTTGGTGCACGCGGTTCCAGCAATGGGCTGTTGACATGTATATCAAGATGGAGACCATGAGACTTGATTTCTACTCCAAGCCGCAGAATCAGAAGCTCATTCGTGCCGATCTATACCAGGTATCATAACGTACATTGAATAAAAATGTGGATCAGCTAGCCTTCCAACAAGAAACCTTTTCCGTTTACCAGATACTGAAGTTTTGATTCATCTGTTTGTTAGGGTGTTGTTGACGTCATGGATGCGGGCGAGACACGTGGTTCTCAGGTTGGCAAGAGAATTGTGCTACCGCGGACTTTTCCAGGTGGTGACCGAGACATGCAGCGAAGATTTCTTGATGCGATGGCGTTAGTCCAGCGGTATGGGAAGCCTGATTATTTCATCACCATGACTTGCAACCCGCACTGGGAGGAGATTACATCCAGGCTTGAACCCGGGCAGACACCGCAAGACCGTCCAGACCTTGTGGCGAGAGTATACAGGGCCAAATTGCGTAGTATGAAAGATCTTTTGATCCAGAAGAAGTACTTTGGTGAGGTTGCTTCATATGTCCATGTACTGAGTTTCAAAAGAGGGGCTGCCACATGAACACATGCTTCTGATCATGCGCTCGGACAGCAAGCTAACAAACCCAGACGAGTATGACAAGGTGATATCAGCAGAAATCCCTGACATGGATAGGTACCCTGTATTGCATGCTCTGGTGGTGAAGCATATGCTACACGGTCCTTGTGGTGCTCTTCGGAAACATTGTCCTTGCATGATAGATGGTGAATGCCGATTTCGTTATCCTCGGCAGTTCTGTGATGCTACGCAGCAAGGAAAGGACTCATATCCTATCTACAGGAGGAGACGAGATGGTCCTGTAGTGAAGGTCAGAGGAGCTGACTGGATAATAGATGGGTTGTCCCATACAACCCTGGTCTGCTTATGCGGTACAATTGTCACATCAATGTTGAAGCTTGCTCTAGCATCAAGGCAGTTAAGTATTTATTCAAGTATATCTATAAAGGACATGATCGAGCGTCATTCTCAGTCGACCCAGCAGCTGATGTAGATGGTGGAGTAATCAATGAGATTAAACAGTACAGAGATGCTAGATTCGTGGGGCCACAAGAGGCTATCTACAGGATTTGTGCTTTTCCAATGTTCGGTATCTCTCCTTCTGTTCTCCAACTTCAGCTCCATTTGGAAAATATGCAGACTATTGCATTCAAAGAGGGCGATAGTCTACAGGATGTCATCAGCAGGCCTGCTTCTTCCAGACCATGCTCACTGAATATTTCAAGATGAACCAGGTGGACTCTTGCGCGAGGAACTTCTTGTACAAAGAGTTCCCGGAGTTCTATAGGTGGATTAAGGGTACCAAGAAGTGGCAGCGAAGAAAACTAAGGGGGCGGGGGCAAGTTGGAAGAATTGTGTATGCGAATCCTGCTGAAGGTGAGAGGTACTTTTTGAGAGTGCTCATGCATCATGTCAGAGGTGCAACATCATTTGAGGATTTGAGAACTGTGCATGGCCAGCGGTACTCTACTTTCAGAGAATCGTGTGAGCAAGAGGTCTGATAGAGACTGACAAGTCCCTTGATGACTGCTTGACCGAGTCTGCTACTTTCCAGATGCCATATGCTCTAAGAAGGCTTTTCGCAACCATTCTGGTGTTTTGCGAGGTGACCAAAATCCGATCATTGTGGGAGAAGCACCTGAGGCAATGTCTGAGGACTACCGTCGTAGCCATCCAACCTGGCTGCAGTAGAGCAGATGGTCCTTAGAGACATTAGGGATCTGGTGCATTCCATGGGGAAGGATATAAAAAGTTATGGCCTCCCAGATTTGGATCCTGTTGATGACGAGCTTTCTAGCGGTCACTATAGAGAGGTTCAAGAGGAGTTGTCGGTCATTTTCGAAAGCCGACGTAAATTTGTTTACAACTCTTAACACAGAGCAGCGTGCTGGTTTTGATGAAATCCTCTCTCATGTCGTCAACAACAAGAGCCGGATTTTCTTTGTCGATGGTCCGGGTGGCACGGGAAAGACGTACCTATACAAGGCCCTCCTTGCTAAGGTTCGTTCCTTGGGGAAAATAGCTATTGCAACTGCAACCTCTGGTATAGCAGCATCGATCATGCCTGGTGGACGCACCGCCCACTCCAGGTTCAAAATTCCAATTAGGCTCACCGACAGCAGCACGTGCAATTTCACCAAGGAGAGTGGTACCGCAAAGCTGCTTTAGGGCATCTTTGATAATCTGGGACGAAGTTGCCATGACAAAGCGTCAAACAGTGGAGACACTTGATAGGTCCCTACAGGACATCATGGAATGTGATTTGCCATTTGGTGGGAAGGTCGTGGTGTTTGGAGGAGATTTTAGACAGGTCCTTCCCGTGGTGACCCGTGGGACGAGAGCGCAGATCACTGACGCTACGCTACAGAGATCTTATTTGTGGGAGAAGGTTAGGAAGATACGCCTCAAGCGTAATATGAGGGCACAGACTGACCCGTGGTTCTCCAGTTACCTCCTGAGAATTGGTGAAGGGACAGAAGAGACGATCGGCGCCGATTACGTACGTCTTCCAGATGACATTGTTATTCCTTATGCTCCCACTGAAGAACCAGTCAATAAGCTTATCGAAGACATCTTCCCATTGCTTCATGAGAATGCCACATCCGGGTCATACATGAGCTCACGTGCCATTCTTTCAACCAAGAATGAATATGTGGACGATCTGAATAAAAAGATGATCGATAGGTTTCCTGGCCGAGAAAAGATATATTATAGCTTTGACTCCGTCGAGGATGATGCACACAACAACTACACAATTGACTATCTAAACTCCATCACTCCAAATGGTTTGCCCCCGCATATATTGAAACTCAAAGTTAATTGTCCTGTCATTCTTCTCCGAAATCTCGACCCTCACAACGGGTTGTGCAATGGAACAAGATTGATGATTAGAGCATTCCAAGATAATGCAATCGATGCCGAGATTGTTGGTGGACAACATGCTGGATGTAGAGTGTTCATACCGAGGATCCCTTTGTCGCCCTCGGAGGACATTTCACTTCCTTTCAAGTTCAAGAGGAAACAGTTTCCGATCCGGTTGAGTTTTGCCATGACCATCAACAAAGCCCAGGGTCAAACGATTCCAAATGTTGGTATTTACCTCCCGGAGCCAGTGTTCTCACATGGCCAGCTTTATGTTGCGCTGTCCAGGGGTGTGTCAAGGCAAACCACTCGGATTTTGGCCAAGCCAAATAAAGACATTGATGACACGGGAAAAAGCACAAAAAACATTGTGTACAGGGATGTGTTGCAGGGATGAAACGGTTTTTTTCCTTCACGCCGGTATGTCTTAATCTGTTATATTATTACTATCTTCATGATTGCTGAACGATTAACTCTTCTAATGTTCTAAAGCGTAATATAAGATCTAGAGGTTAATTATATTAAATCTGTAAAATGGAGCGATCTCTCTGTTATATTAAATCAGTCATTTCTTGTCATATTTAATCAGATATTTACAGTGTTCTACCTGACTAGACCATGTGCTCATATCATTCGGAAAATATTTGAGCCAATCTTAATTTATCTTTGAGATTTTCGGCCAGTATAATATATTTTAGACGAATGCGATTTTCTTTGTTCTGCAGGCTACTAACTGGTTTGTTTTACACAGCTCTGTAAAGGTTCATGACGATTTCAGGACGATTTCAATGCTGCTAACCAAAGACATAAGGATGATCAGTACTATAACATTGTTGAAAGAATCAGAGACATGACACATGTATCATGAATTGGGCACGGTATGCTTTCTGCCTCCCATTTCCTTATTGATTAAACCTGAGTAGATGGCTATTTTCAGTTCCCTTTCATAGCCTG
Organism: Poa pratensis; assembly: GCA_947311845.1. Taxonomy (NCBI): domain Eukaryota; kingdom Viridiplantae; phylum Streptophyta; class Magnoliopsida; order Poales; family Poaceae; genus Poa; species Poa pratensis. The sequence continues at coordinate 20,205,125 of CAMZMU010000077.1, read as the reverse complement.
AACTGTAAGCATATGCATGGTTTGGTGACACCTGAAAGTAGAATCTGTGCCTAACCATATGGATTGGCAGATCGTCACCTTGGATAGTATCTAGCTTTTTGGTAATTATAAATAGTCTCTCCCGAGCAGGTCATGCCCCATTTTCAGTAGCATGACAGGGCGTGATCATGGTTAACAAAAAATACCACAGTATATGTATATCATCAGATGTTATGCTGCCAGGCAAGCATTACGGAATCATGACTAAAATATTTTTTGTATTCATCATGATTCCTCTTCTGAATTGGTTTCTTGTGCAGATCTGACCAAAGGGTTGTGTTACTAATACTATCAGTTTCATAATGGGGCTACATGCTGAAAATAAGCCGCTTGCGGTAGAAGGAACATGAACAACAGCCGGAATAGGAGCTACTGGTGAAGAAGGACCGGCGAGATTGCTGCCTTGTAGTAGTCTGCGCCTGACTAGGAGAAGTACCTTAAGTGTTGGGGAGGGTGTCCAAAACAATCAACCGAGAAAGTATTTTTTTTAGACATGCGGGAGAGTAGCTTTGTGGTGTATGATCTATCCCTATTGTCAGCATGAGGAATACGTCTACTGTATATATTTTTGCCTTCTGTAAAATTACGCAATGCTCATGATACTTAAGACTGAATGTTTCATTCTTCATCGATATTTTATTTCATCATCTCCTTGGTTAATTTATTGTCTGCCATTTCATTTCATTCTAGAGACTATGGAAAATATTTCTCTAACTAAGATGATAAACTGCACTTTGTAAGATGTTCAATCACTCCATGGATGGAGTTCGTACTTTGCCACAACTCATTGCAAGCAGATTTTCAAGCAAACATGCGTGCACCTTCGTTCCTGCATGGTTCTTCGCACTATTGTTTTGCAATCACCTGAAGAATCTCATCAGAGTGCATTCCTACCATATTTTTAATAATTTTGTAGACTGTGTGTGTCAAGGCTAGATATGAAGAAGATGCATACTTTGTGCTTCACTGGTATCGGCATGTTATATGCTAAAGCTCAAACACAAATACATTCTACTTTTGTCACAATTTTGAACTAAGAAACAAAAAAAATGATATGATTGGTGTTACTTTAATCTGGTGTAGTCTCCTGCTTAACGAGCTTGGAGCTAAATTAGCTTGAAAATTGAATAAGAAATATATTCATTAAGTATGTATAATTTTATCATTAGTTGACACGTGTATTACACGTGCACGATTACTAGTTTTGAGTAAGTAGAAGAAGAATGGGAGGAGATTGGGTAGCAGTGGATTGGATCCAGAGCAAGGGAAAAAATGATTGACCTTTGCGCACAGCGAAGCGGCGGGGATCTGTGGCAGCGCCGACCGGCCGGAATCCTGGGCGGACAGGGTTCGTCGCGTGGCGGCGGACGGGAAGCTCCGCGCCGTGGAACCGAGAGAGGAGGAGGAGGCGGTGTCGTGGCGGTGGGAGGCGGCGCGACGACTCGCCGAAGCAGGCCGGGATCGAGCGGCGACGGGAGGCGGCAGAAATGGGGCTGCGGCGGCGAGCTCGGGGTCACGAGGGAGAGAGAAGAGAGGAGGGGAAATGAGTTGGACGCTTTTCTAGATAGGTCTCTGGGGTTTGCTGAAATTACTGATTAGTCCTTTGCGGGGGTTTTCTGTAAGTAGGTGCACAGTAGCGCGACGTGGCCGTATGTGATTGGTAGAAAGTCCGGAGCTACAGTTACGCGTGGGTTTGAGGCAATCTGGACCGTTGGACGGGACGATCGGACAACCAGCGTTCAAAGGGCGACGTGGACAGTGGATTTGAGGGTGAATCTGACCAACTTTCATATATAGTCGGGACGATCGGACGGCCAGCGTTCAAAGGGCGACGTGGACAGTGGATTTGAGGGTGAATTTGACCAACTTTCATATATAGTACCTATGAGATAAAAGAAACAGTCAGTTCTTAAGAAAAATGCCTAGATCCAAGTCCAACACTATTCGCAGCGCTCAAGTACGGCTTCTAAATTCTAATCCTTGTAGTTGAGCTGTAAATTCCACTTTGAATCAGACGTTCGTGGCATTGTGACACTGGACAAAATGTTAACTTCATATCTCCAAACACCACACTGAGCTAGATTTCATCCAGACATAAAGGTTGTATTGGTTTTGACAATATGCATGAGCTCATGTTGTTAGAACCCAGCCAACTCTTAAACCGGTTTCTGAATCCTCACAACGACTGAAATATATGGCTTGCAATTCTATTTAATGTTTTTATGTCCGTATACAATCTAGGGAAGCATAGCCTCTCTAACTCGTGTGATTCTGATTAAACATGCAACTCTCTTCTTCTTGCACTGTAATGTGCAAGAGCTCCTCGATTGCTTGTCGGTTTTCGCAACAGCACGGAGAGAGCAGCCGGCGAGGGCAGCCCCTAGAAGATACATGTGAGAGCATCTCCACCGGAGGCCTCCAAATGACCCTCCAAAGGCTCAATGGGGGTCCGGACGCCAAAATCGGTCACCAGCGGCACCCCCCAAAGGGACGGGCCGAGCGAAAACGTGTCCGGCACCCCCGAGAGGGCCTCCAAACCTGGAGGCCCTCTCGGGGGTGCCGAACATGGGGCGGACATGGCCTTCGACAGGGGTGGCCCGCCCGTCATACTCACAACGACGGCGCGCCCAATTCCCCTTCATCTACATTGCCGCCCCCAGCGCCGAAATTCTGGATCTTCCCTCCATTTTCAAAACCCTTGCGCCGTTGCCGCGACCTCCCTCGCCTTCCGCCACCATGCCGCCAATGCCCGTCGGCCTCTCGAAACCGAAGGGTCGCAAGCCGCCGACGTCATCGCAGTCGAAGAACAAGGCAATGAAGCGGGAGCCGCAGGAGCTTCAGTTGACGGTGGTCAAGGCGCCGCTGAGCCAGGCCGACCTGCGCTCAGCCGCTTCCCACCTTCGGCAAGTCAGGCGACTGAAGGCAAAGGACAAGGGGGCGAATGAGCCCTCGCCAAAAGATATGGCCGACATGTTGATCACCATGAGCCAAAGTAGCTCTAGCCATCTTTTGCGGGTCACCGTCTGCCCCGGCCTACTTCGACGACGCCTACTACCAGTCGCAGATTTCGCGGCAGTCCATCTCCTCCGAGGAGCCGTCCATCGATCTGAACGAGGCGTCGTTGTTCGCCGACTCGCCGGCGATGCGGTGGACGACATCCAAAAGCGGCGACGCGACCGCTTCCCGCGGCCACCTCTTCGGGCATGACCAAGGCGCCAATGCGTCCGACCCACTCGGCCAGGTGCGTGCTATTTATCTTGTTGATCTGCTCATTTATTTTGTTGCCCGGCGGATTGTTGTTGTGCGCACTTATTGCTGCCGCCAGATGCAAATTGTTGGCGCAATGAACTTATTGCCGGCGTCGGATGCAAATTGTTGGTGCAATGAACTTATTGCCGGCACCGGATGCAAATTGTTGTACACTTATTGCAATGTGTGTCGCTGTTTTGTGGCGTAGGATGGTGACGCCGAAGTAAACGTCACCCCGAAGCGACACGGCGGCGGTTGCACGTCCACACTAACTCTGTGTTCCGACGCGTCGCGATGGTGAACCGGCGGCGGTTCCTGTGCCTGCAAGGTGTTCGATCTAATGCTCAAAATTAGAGTCGTTTGGGGGGCGGGCCTTTGAGGTGCGCAGTTGTGGGCTACACCCTTCACTTAGACGGACATGTGTCCGACATCTCCAATTGAACCGATGTGGAAGACGCCCGGTGGAGATGCACGTTTCCATTGCTAGTTCTTGTATGATGCCTTGTTGCATGAAATTGATGCAACTTTCCGTGCGTAATCCTTATGAAAAAACTAAGATTGTCCACTGATTTCTTTTTGAGTTTCTCGTGGCTCGAATCCACTATTTCCCCGAGGATCAAAGTACAGAACTGTCTGGTCGAGAATCTCAGGAGCACTGGACGGAATCACCCATTTTTTGCAACGCCATGTCCGTCTTCTTCCTCTTGGTCCACCGGGCACAGTGACCAGCCGGCCAATGGCACGTCGCAGTCACATGCATTGCAAGAACCGGTTGGTTTCGTGGGTGCCTGCTTACGCAAGGAAATCCAAGGGCAAGGGAACTCCAATCCATCTCGTTATCCACGTAAGATTGCAGAGTCACATCCTACTACTACCTCACTACTGCCTACATGCATGCAGTAGCTACATGTGGACCTGGAGCCGCTAGCACTTCTGCACTTTCCCTTCCTGTTCTGGACCTTGTGTGTGTACCCCCACACACAAATTCATTAGTTGCTCTTTTTTGGAACTTGTAGATTTTCATCCAAGGTTTTAATTGGGGATTTTCATACAAGCTTTTTAAGCTTATATGACCATAAAACTCTTAGGCCCTCTTTGGATTGTAAGATTTTTAAAGAAATTTTGAAGATTTCAATCCTATAGAATTTTTCCTATGTAAGCCCTTTGGATCATAGGGTTGCGCCTACCAAATTCCTATTTAATCTGTTCCTATGTTCCAATTCTATAGGAATCTCAACATGAGTTCAAATCTCATTTTAATTTTCCTTTGACAAGTCCAATGCACTTTCACCATCTCTCACACTCTCTCTCATCAATCCTCTAAAATTCATGAGTTTATTTTCATGTGCACCATCCAAACACATTTGTTGCAGAATCCTATGTTTTAGAATGTCGTAGGAATCCACCTCACATGACATTTCAATCATCAATCATGTGCGTTTCCAATTCCTATATTTCTAGAATCATGCAATTCAAATAAGCCATAAATACTTGCCTTTTTTTCTTGTTTACGAAAATCACGCAGTACCGACAATTGCGGATTTTTGCGTCGACTGGAGAACCCCCTTTTGGAACACAAAAAATTATATGCTCAGGTGAAGTTTTTACAAAGCTGGTACTATGAAACCCAGAATTCTTGATACTTTTATACGTACATTGGTTCTACAATCTTGTGGGCTGTGTTGGATCCGGGTCTCTTCTTGGCATGGTTGATCCTACTCGCTTCGCACGTCACTCAATTTACATGGAATCGAAACCTGATCAAAAAAACTACTGTACATGGAATCGAAACCCAGCTAGCTCACGTGAAAGACAGGCAGGCAGGCAGGCAGAGGCACGCTCATGCAGCTAAGCCAAAGCCAGGTCCATCCATCCATCTATCTCTCACATCGGCAAAAGTGGCAGCAAGCTTGAAGCGACGCGAGTATAGACCGGAGAGAAACAGCCTCAGAGATGACCTTTGTTTAGAGCATCTCCAGTTGGGGCGTCCAAACGGCTGCCAAAGCCGTTTGGGGCGTGCCGGACACAAAATCGCGCCCACTCGCAGCGTCTAAACAAGAGTTCGATCCGGCGCGGCCCAGTTTTGTGTCCGGCACGCCCAGCCCACGTCCTCAACTTGGGAGGCTTGAGGTGGCCCCGGACGGAAGGAAACGCGACGCCACGTCGGCTCCCGACGCGCGGGCCACGCCTGACAATGAGACAAGAGGCTGCATTAATGCCGGACGGCGTCTCGGTTTCCCGGCCGGGCGCAGCGACGCGTCGCTTCGCTCTGCGGCGAGCAAGCGTCTGCGCCACGGCGGCGTCAATACAGGCGAGCCGTTAATGGTGTGGCAGGCGAGCCGTTGGACGGCCGGAGTTAAGGCGACCTCATCCGTTCGCCTCCCTGGCCGCTATATAGAGCGGGTTCCTCGCCGTCTCCACCATCTCACACAGCCATCTCCATCCCACACCTAGCCATGGCCTCTCCCCGGCGCATCACGGAGGAAGAGAGACGAGCGCAGACGGAGGCCCGTCGTCGCCGCCGTGAGAGCGCCATGGCTCGCCGCGGCTGGCCATCGCAGGAGACAGGCTCGTCGGCCGTCAACGCTCCGCCACCTCCTCACCGCCACCGGCGAACCAACTCACGGAAGCCGAGGCGCGCGAGCTCGTCCGCACTAACACGCCGGTGCCGGCGAACTGCGTCCTCCCCGAGGGATGGGCCACGAACCCAGTGCACGTCCCCGTTGCACCCATGCTGGCCGGCCAGGCGCGGCTCGACTACGTCGCCTCGTGTATGGGGACGATGGCGCCGAAGCTGCACGACGACCCCAGGTTCGAGCCGAACTCGGCGTACTGGGACAAGCAGGTCGAGCTCGAGCACGCCTGCCGCCTCCACTCCTTCTTCGCCCCCGAGCCGCCTGCGGACTGGCGCGAAGACTCCGACGACGACGGCCTCACCAACACCACTGATGAGGACTTCGCAGCGGGCATGGAACGGGAGAGGGTTCGCTACGAGGCGGTGGAGCAGGCTCGTCGCGCAAGATCGGAACGAGGCCGCGTGCAACCTCCTCCGCCGCAACCTCAACAAGAGGCGGAGGAGGTCGATGGTGATGATTATATCTGGCCATCTCCAGCCCGGCCCGACCAGCCCGGCCCGAAAATACAGGGCCTGGGCCTGACGGGCCTAACCACTGGGCCGGGCCTGGGCCTTGAAAGGAAGCCGAGCAGTCAGTCGGGCCGGGCCTGGGCTTCAGTTTTAGGCAGAAAATAGGCCCGGCCCGGCCCGACCTAAATGTGCTGGTCTTTTTCTTCCTTCTCCACTCAGCCCAACAAGGCAACAACGGCCCAGGCACCCAGCAAAACGCATCGAACAAGCCCTAGCCTTATCAAAACTGCACGCGCACAGCACGGCCGCACGTCCGCCACTCGCCCTCCCACCTCTGTCCTCTCTGCCTTGCGAAATGGCGGCGCATAGCAACGAGCACGGTCGAGCGCCGCAGCAACGAGCACGGCCGAGCGCCGCCGCAGCAACACGCACGGCCGCATCTCCATCCTCGACCTTGCTGGCTGCGCACCAGCCCAGCGCTCGCCTCTCCTTCCAATCTCTCTATAGCGCGCAACAGCTATGCTCACGTCGCGTCTATTCCCAGTTGAGATGAATATGTATTGTTCTGTGTGTGTGCGTCCCCCGTCTCTGATTATTCATTTTTTCATCGATCGATTGAAGCTTGCAGTTGTATGGAATATGGATACGTAGCTCCTTGATCTGATTGCTAGGTGTATCGATCTGATTGCTAGATCTGATTGCTAGATTGTATGGAATATCGATCGATCTGATTTTTTCATCTGATTGCCAGCTTTGGTCGGGCCTCGGGCTTTCGGGCTTTGCCTCAGGCCGGGCCTGGGCCTAGCTTTTGGTGAAATTCCGGGCCTCGGGCCGGGCCTGGCTTTTGGGGTTCGGGCTTTTTTAGGCCCGGCCCGAAACCCGGCCCGGCCCATGGCCAGATATGGTGATGATGACGGCTTAGGGGACTGGCCGCCGACGCCGGAGTGGGATCCCGGCCACGTGCAGCTCGCCATCGAGGCCGACATAGCCTCTGCCGCCACCACCTCCACCACCGGCAACCTTTGCTGCCTCTGCTCGGACTGCCGCCGGGGTCCTGTGCTCGCCGCCGCAAGGGCCGGCGCCTGCCCCAACTGCGGGTGCCCGGCGTGCCACCCTACTTACTAGATCTAGTATAGGTCTAGATTTAAATTTGAATGAATTATGTTAGTTCGAATAAAATTTCAATGAAATATATGCATTTTCGTATCAAAATTTCATATATGAATAATGTTTAGGCGTCGTGAGTGGGGAGCGAGGGCGTCCAAATGAGCAAGACAGTTTAGACGGCGCCCAAAGTGCCTGTCCGGACGGCCTTTGGGCGCCATTTGGGCTGGAGATGCTCTTAGCTTCTCTCTCCAAGCAGTTTCCATGCCTGTGCTGTATCTACTTGTCCTGTTCCAGTTTTTTTTTGTTTGCTCCCCATTGCTGTTTCAGGTTAAATCAGACATACAAAATTAAATCAGAAGTTGTTCATTTTGTCAACTGAAATCCAGTGTGATTCTACTGTGAAAACGAGTAAAATCCACTCATACCTTGCGCATATGGCTACTGCAAACCTGCGCCCATTTCGTTTGCTCAAAGCTAGAATCAAATCAAATGTGCAGCTGGGGAATGTGAAAGGTGTACGGCGTTCCTGCGAGGCATCGTGCGGCTAGCTGCAAAGCCTGCAAGCGCCATGAACACAAGCAAGCAAAGACACGGTAAACCAGTACAAGTGCTTACGGTTCACGTGTGGTAAGCTGACGTGAGAAATTTAATTCATGGCAAGGCTCCCAGGCAGGGGGTAGCGTGTGAAACAGCGATATATGCAGTTGCAGTGCAGGCATTCACTGTGATATATGCTCTACACTGCAATGTACGTCGTACACATCCGTGAGTTGAGCCCGCGGACGTGTTTGGTATGTACCACAGTACACGGAAGATTCGAGCCAAGACCCAATATCATACTAGTTTAAACTAGTACAAAATAATTTAGAAACACGTGTATGCCTCATAAACTGAAAGAAAGTAACCAATAGTGTCAAGATTTTGATTGGCGCACCGCTTAATGTCCAGCGCAAAAACTCTTGTTCTGACTTTTATTGGTCGGGCTCATCAGCGACCAAGTTGTGTCGTTACCTTGTTGAATACGCCGTCTCCTTGCAGATGTGATATCCTTCATTAGTTGTTCTGGGCAAGCTGGATGAAAATAATTGTCTAGCTGTTCAGCCAGATGTGATGACGGCAACACGAGGATATATTTTCCTTTTTTAAGGCGTTGATGCGGAAAAGGTCGAATTAGTCGTAGATGTTTATTTTATATCTTGTAATGGTTCTGACATACTTGTATATGTTATGTACTCTACTTGTGGAAAGTTTGTTCAATTTGTTTGAAAGTTGCTATATAATTTTTGGCAGAAAGTTGACGTTTCTGAGTTTGAAAAGCTGAAAGTTTTAAGTATTGTAGTGGAAGCTGAAATACTTTATGTTTCAAATTGAAGTCATAATTCTTTTAGACGGAGACATCATCCTAAAATTCCGTAGATCACTTGTTAATTTGGGTGCAGGGCACTTCAAACAACAGAGTCAGTTACTAAAAGACCCTTTCGTCAAAATAGCAATTGGAACCAGTCGCAAATAGGGACATGCACCTTGCGCATTTTACGCAGGTGCATAGAATGTGAAACAGTGGACGTAGTTGTATCCTAAATCTCCTAGTAGATCCCTTTCTGAATTTGGTTCCGAACTTTTCTAGCATCGGATGCACCCTGACGATAGTATGCAAGTTTTCCATTCCTGGCACCGGCCGCCCACGCGGCAAGTCGCGAGAAACGCTGGATCGCGGAACGCCTCGCAGCCCTTGCAATTCACCCGACCCAAACCGCAGAAAACGAGGAGCAACGGATGGCCGGCCACCAGCGCGTCCAGGAGGAAAAGCACCGCCGTCACGCGCCGCGCCCGTCGAGTCCCGTCTCCGCCGCCCCGCGCTGCATGAGCCGTCCAAAAAAGCCAGAGAGAAGAGAACAAGAAACGCTTGCACTATTGCTACGTAGTAACGCTTTTGGTTTGGAGCCGCGCGCGCAAAGGGACGAGGGAGAAGATAGATAGAGCGGCCCCGTGGTCTGTCCACGAAACAGGCTTTCGCCCAGCTTTATAAATAAAGCACCGACCCACAAACAACCGCTGATACAAACTCGACACCACACAAGCTGGGGCAGCAGCAAACACACACAAACGCCCAAAAAAAGAAAAACATAAAGAAATGGTGACAAAGGTGGATCGACTAAACTACGATGACCCGCAACTGTTGCGTCCTCTCCGAAGAAGTACCACCACGCTCCTTGCGTCGAATCATCGAGTACCAAGCAGCCCCTTCAAGAAGGGAGATATTGCCGCCCGGACCAGCAAACTGGTCCTAGGGTTTCCCCCGGCACACTCAGGGAGACGGACACAGATAGCCACGACGCCCTTCAGGAAGGATGATGCCACCCAAAGATGGCACCGCGTCGGTGTCGGCCAAGCCAACAAGGATTTCTCCCGAATAACCATGTCCGCAATCCCGAATGATCCGATGCACAGGAGCCCGCGAGGACGAGGCCTCGCCGCCACCAAACTCACCACCCGCCAACATGCGCCACCACAGCTACCAAGTCATCATCGTCGTCTCCCGAAGCAACCGTCACGAGACCAGCAGTACGAAGGCAGAGAAAGCTAATACCGGGAAAAGTAGAGATCGCGGCCGCGCGGGAGGGAACTACCTCCACCGTCGAAGACGGTAGTCGACCGGACGCGACTACAGAGCATACCAGTCCCCGTTAGATCGCCCCGTGGTCTGTCGCCGGCGGGATCCAAACCAAAAGCAGCAGCAGCAACAGACCGGAACCTGGAGAATCACTGTTTACATAAGCAATCTTCTTTTCGTTTTCTGAGTTCTTGGTGCCTGATTTGTTTCTATTTAAAAATGGCAGACTTACGAGACTGGCGCCTGGGCGACGGGAGGGAGGTTCTGTGCCCGTGATGGCACCTCGTTCCTCGTGCATGGCTGGACTGGAACGGACGAGGAGTAACTGCAGGGCTGTGGAGTGGGAAAATGGAGAAAACGAGGCGCTGCTTGCTGACTGGCCGGGAGGGCCACCACGCTTCCCGCATTTCTCTCCCAAACCGGTTTCGGCAACTGCTTCGTCCACGCAGCCCCGTGAACCCAGGACCAAAATGATGTACTACTGGCAAATCCACGGGATTTAAAACTAGCCATTGTATACAACGTTGTGTTAACTACGTACCGTATTTGGTCAAATTTGATCGACTGTTTCCGTTTTTTCACGTCACTAATTTCCCTCCAAGGTTAGCTATTTAGCATTTATTACTCTTTTTTTTGGTTTATTTGAAGGAATCCAAAGACCAAAGTCACTTTTTTTGCGGTCTTTGGATTCCTTCAAATACTAACAAATTATATAATCAACTCGTAAAGTCATTTTGACTCCAAAGTTCTAGTGATCCTTCTATTGAAAAAATAAAAAAAATTCATTTTATAAGTTTTTTAAAAATTCAAAAGAAATACTGCATTGTCAATGACTTATCCTACAATCGTGTAAAATCTCGATTTTAAATACAATATATTCTGAGATAAAAAAACCAAATCTTGTTTATTTTGGAGATATGAAAGTGTGTATATTTAGATCACACTTTATGTATCTCATAATGGGATGTATTTTAAATCGAGATTTTACACGTTTCTAGGATATATCATTGACAACATGCATGATTTGTTTTGAATTTCATAAATATGATTTATGATTTTTTTCATAATAGACAGAGCATTGGAGTCCGGGAGTCAAAAAAAAATCTCTACTCCAACCGTTCTTCGTTAAAAATAAAGCTCTTCATTTGGAAATGTTTCTATCATGCAAATCAAAGACGAGCACAACAGTTATGTTGAAATACACTGTAAGATAACTTAACCAACCGATACTACTTCGTGAAGGTAGTCATAATACGATAAAATTTCACCGTAGAGGCTCTATTTAACGAGAATTGAACGAAGTAGGTTAATTGTTTCCTTTTGACATATGTCTGCAAAATTGGTTTTTATATGCCAATAGTTTTTTTTTGTCGTAGTTCCATTGGCTTCACTTCACTTCTTTAATGGGATTCAAATCCGCCGCCATCTTGCCAGCATAAATTATTGCTATCCGTTAGCCGATGACGCACTACGACATCTGTCGCTATCTAAAACGACAAAGCACGTTGACATGCGAGATATGGAAATCAACTATAGAATGACGGCGCCGTTACGCGCCACTCAATTCAACATTCAAACTCGGTCTATATACTACGTCCTCCCCGCCAACGGTCGACACACATGACATATGACCTAGCGCCGACGGCCACGCATGTGGGGTAGCACACTTTGGGTCCCTAGCCATTACATTCACTCTCCTTCTCTACTGATCTCACTCGGTGCAGCAGTCCCGTCTCTTTAGCCAAGAGACAAAACCATGGAGGCTTCCAAGTCTGCCACCACAAGGCAACTCCCTTCTTAAAACCCCTCTGCCTCTGCCTTTGCCCACACTCCCCACTCTCTCCACCCACCAAGCCCACAACAATGGCTGCCCTCTGCCGCCTCCTCCTCCTCCCCCTCCTCATCGCTCTCCTAGTTCTACTCCCTCTCCATACCGTCGCCTCCTCCGACGCCGCCCACCTCCTCGCCGCCAAGGCCCAGCTCTCCGACCCGCCGGCGCCCTCTCCGGCTGGGATGCCCGCTCCAGCCAGTCCCTCTGCGCATGGCCGCACGTGTCCTGCGCCCAGAAATCCACCACCGCCGTCGCCGGGCTCCACATCTTCAACCTCTCCATCGCCGGCGTCTTCCCCGGTCGCTCTGCTCGCTGAGGTCCCTGCAGCGCCTCAACCTCGCCGGGAACGACCTCGTCGGCCCCCTGCCCGCCTGCCTCGCCGACCTCCCGGCGCTCGTGGACCTCGACCTCTCCGGCAACGACTTCTCCGGCGAGGTCCCGGCGGCCTACGGCGGCGGCTTCCGGTCGCTCGCCGAGCTCAAGCTGGTCCAGAACTCCCTCTCCGGCGATTTCCCGGCGTTCTTGACCAACCTCACCACCCTCCAGGTGCTCCAACTCGCCTACAACCCCTTCACGCCGTCGCCATTGCCGGAAAAGCTCGGCGACCTCGCCGGCCTCCGCCAGCTATATCTCGCCAGTTGCAACCTGACCGGTAAAATCCCTTCTTCCATCGGAAACCTTGGACATCTGGGCAATCTGGACCTCTCGTATAACAGCCTCTCCGGCGAGATACCCGCAAGTGTTGGGAATTTGAGTTCTCTGTTCCAGATGGAGCTCTACAGTAACCTGCTCTCCGGGAGGATACCGGAGGGCTTGGGGCGGCTCAAGAAGCTCCGGAACATTGACATCTCCATGAACCTGCTCACCGGCGAGATACCGGAGGACATGTTCGCCGGGCCAAGCCTGGAGAGCGTGCACATGTACCAGAACAAGCTGACCGGGCGCCTTCCGGCGTCGCTTCGGACGGCGCGGCGCCTCGTCGATCTAAGGATGTTCCAAAACCAGATCGAAGGGCCGTTCCCGCCGGATTTCGGCAAGAACTGCCCGCTGGAATTCTTGGATATGTCGGACAACCGGATGTCGGGTCCGATTCCAGCGACAATCTGCGCTTCCAGGAATCTGACGCAGCTCCTCCTGCTGCACAACCAGTTCGAGGGCGCCATTCCGGCGGAGCTGGGGCAATGCCGGACGCTAGAGAGGATCCGGCTCCTTAACAACCGCCTCTCTGGACCCGTGCCACCGGAATTCTGGGGTTTGCCTCTTGTCAACATGCTCGAGCTCAGTTCCAATGCTCTGTCAGGCACGGTTGATCCTGCCATTGGTGGTGCCAGGAACCTGTCCAACCTGCTCATACAGGGCAACCGATTCACTGGTGTCCTGCCTGCCGAGCTGGGGAACCTGACCCTTCTGCAAGTACTTCTGGCTTCAGATAACAACTTCTCTGGCCCGGTGCCTCCGTCGCTTGTTGAGCTTTCTCAGCTTGCCGTGCTCGATTTGAGTAACAATTCCCTCTCGGGGAGATCCCACGGGTCATTGGACGGTTCAAGGCGCTGGCACGATTGAACCTTTCGCATAACCACCTCACTGGAATTGTCCCTTCAGAGATTGCTGAAATCGGTGGGATGATTTCTTGGATTTGTCAGACAACGAGCTTTCCGGTGGGGTGCCTGTGCAATTGCAGAATCTCAAGCTGAGTGATTTCAACCTATCCTATAATAAGCTCAGTGGACCTCTGCCTCTTGTCTTCACTACCTCAGAGTACCGACAGAGCTTCTTGGGTAACCCTGGCCTGTGCTATGGGTTCTGCACAAGCAATGGCGATCCCAATGCCATCAGTCGTGCCCGTGCCAACATGGTTGCCTCCATCCTCACCTCGTCCGCGTCATCCTGCTCATCGGTTTAGCATGGTTCACTTACAAGTACAGAAGCTACAAGAAGCGTGCTGCTGAAATCAGTTGTGAGAAGTCAAGCTGGGTTCTCACATCCTTTCACAGGGTGGATTTCGACGAGAGGGACATAGTGAACAGCCTCGATGAGAACAATGTGGTTGGCAAGGGTACAGCAGGAAAGGTATACAAGGCTGTCGTTGGGCCTAGAAGTGAGGCTGTAGCTGTCAAGAAGCTCTGGGCAACCGGTGTTGTGGGCAAGAAGGATGACAGTTTCGAGGCTGAGGTGGCGACGTTGAGCAAAGTCAGGCACAAGAACATCGTCAAGCTCTTCTGCTGCGTGACGAACAGGACCTGCCGGTTGCTCGTGTATGAGTACATGCCGAACGGCAGCCTTGGGGACTTGCTCCACAGCGCCAAAGCTGGCATCTTGGATTGGCCAACGAGGTTGAAGATCGCAGTCCACGCTGCTGAGGGCCTCTGCTACTTGCACCATGACTGTGCGCCCTCGATTGTCCATCGAGACGTGAAGTCAAACAACATCTTGCTTGATGCCGAGTTTGGCGCAAAGATTGCAGATTTTGGTGTTGCAAAGACTTTCGAAGATGGGCCGGCCACCATGTCGGTCATTGCTGGCTCTTGTGGTTACATTGCTCCTGGTGAGTTCTTGGTGCCTGATTAATTTCGTACAAAATCTTACATGCTTTATAACTGCTTATGGTCTGTAAAAGGTAGTTGTTCAGATATACTTGGAACAATATTCAGAATAGCTCCTAGCTTCATTTTGTTCCCTTTTACTTGCTGAAAGTACATTTACATGACATGTTCTGTATTAACTTTTAACTTGTTGTGCAGTGGTGCTATAGCTATTTTTTGACAATTTAAAAGCTTTACTGAATCGTGTGTGTGATCCTTTGTGCATTGCAGAGTATGCCTACACTCTTCATGTAACTGAGAAGAGCGACGTATTCAGCTTTGGTGTGGTCATTCTGGAGCTTGTCACTGGCAAGAGTCCTATGGCACAAGAGATTGGCGAGAAGGACCTGGTGGCGTGGGTGTGTGACACTGTTGATCAAAGCGGTGCGGTGTCTGTTCTTGATCAGAAGCTTGTCAACCAGTTCAAGGATGAGATGCGAAAGGTTCTGAACATCGGCCTGCTGTGTGTCAACCAGTCCCAAACAACCGCCCACCAATGAGGTCTGTGGTGAAGATGCTGCTGGAGGTGGAGGGAGAGAACAAGCCGAAGGCGAAGAAGGCCCCTGCCTTCTGATCTGGGGGCGAAACCCCTCTGAAGAACCATGGATAGGAGGAATAAATGCTAATTTGTGCTCTCTTGGATCATGTACTTAATACCATTAGCAGCTAGCTAGCTCTGAACCATTAGTACTTTGGTAAACTCAGAACTTGGAAGCTAACCTGTCGCTCTGAAATGAATGAAATGTGCAGTTGCTGTCAACCAATCTGTGACAGAGATCTGTTTTTCTTGCATGTTTGATGCTTTTTGTCATGGCTGGTTGCAACTTTTTTGTTTCCATTTCCGATCCTGAAAAGTGCATTTGTTATGTTGCTATCAACGTCAAGATCTCGAGATACTTTGGAACATCTTGTGGAGATGCTGGCATGCTTAGTGAGCTGAAGCACTCATGTATCTGAGTGGGACTATAAGTCTGGAAGTCTTTGTAAAGTATGCTATGATAGCTCAGTATGGATGATGATTGAATTCTCATCAGCGTCAGTGGTTAGTAGTAAGTACTAACTTGGCACATATGTGAACTGTTTTTCTTCAATGCAACCATGTTAAAGTAAAAGACACTGGTGGCAGTGATTGGATTTCAGTAGCCTGTTGTCCCCATTTGGTTCTTTCGGTTTGTTGCCTTTTGCTCGTGCAATTTGTCCTGGTACGTAGACACTGCCTAGTCCCCCAGTTTCCATGGCTGTTGTGGACTCCTGGTAGGACAGGAACAGAAGCTGCACAACCATTGCCTGCTTCCTTCTCTATTCTTGGTCTGGCCCTATTTCGATCACCTGCTCTACAGTTCTTTTACCTTCTTCGATCTTTGCAATTTGCTGTTCTTTTTATCAGGTGCATGCAAGTCGCCAGGACAAGTAACCTGCACACAAAAATTTATAAAGGACAAGAACTTCATTGGAATGCAGTGCTGAAGCCTATGTTCAGTAGAACAGAAGACAATAGCCCATCTATCCTTGGTAGGACCGATGTAACTAGGTCTGTGAATCTAATTTCGCATGTTTACATTGGATTCATTAGGGTGTGTATGTTCCATATAAAAAAACTTCTCACTGGACGAGTTGACATGATGGTTAAGCAATGACAGTACGGCGCCGGCACTCATATCTCATTGGCCGCCGAAGAGACCAAAAAGGGTGGAAAGAATCACCCCACATCCCGCGAGCCGCCTCACCCCAAATTCACGTCCGTCCGATTTGCGCGATCCGACGGCCAGAGAGTGCCCACGTCGACCCCCGCGCGTGCTACTGTAGACAGCTACAGTACCCGCGAATTTCTACCAATCGCGTGACGCCACGCGTCCCGATCACCGTCCGGTTGCTCCGGTTCCAGCCGGTCACCCCCGCGCACGGTTTTTGGCGCAGCAAATTTAGCAGAAAACCCCCTACCAAGGACCTTTTCGTGAATTTCCAAAAACCTAGGGCCCGCCGTGCAAAACCGTGCACAGACCCCCCCTCCACCTTCTCTCTCCCGCGCGACCCGCGGCGTCGCCGCCGGCACCGACGCGCTCCGCCGCCGCCACGGCCCTCGCCGGTCAGATCGACGGGCACGGCGTCCTCCGCCGTCGCCGGATCTCCCTCCTCGCCGCAGATCACGTGTCGGGACGCCTCGCCGTCGCCGTAATCGCCGCCGCCGCGCCAGCGGGCCGCCGCCGCGTCCGGCCGCCGCCGGTCATGCTCCGGTGACCTAGGCGAGGCGGCGCCGCCACGTACAGGTCCCTCGCGTCGAGGCGCGTCCGCGGCGCCCAGCCGCGCGTCCCAGAACGCGCGGGTTCGCCGCCGGCGTCGACGCCGCCGCCGCATCGGCTCCGCCTGCTGGTGACGTCAGCGTGACGTCGCGGCGGCCTGGGCTGGGCTGCCGGGCTGCTTCGTGGGCCGGGCCGGCTGCTCCGCGGCTGGCTCGGCCCTTTTTTAGTTCTTTTTGTTCTGTTTTATTATTTTCCAAAAAAATTGTAACTTTTCAAATACAGCTCCAAATCAATTCAAACCAATTTTCAAAATTTTGTAAAAATCAAAATAGCCGTTTCAAATGCTTTGGGTCCTTCTCCAAATTATTCCAAATTTTATTTCCAAAATAAATATATTTCAACCAAAAAAACAAAATTCAAAAAAGATCGTGCTTCAAAAAATTTAGAACACTTTGTAGATACTGTTTTACGGTACTTAGACGATTTTGAAAAATTACTAAATGCTACAAAATCTAAAACTTATACAGGTGAATATTTGGAAATAATCCAAATTCAACTCCTCTAATTATGAATTGAAAACACTTTGACTGAACTCTCTCCAATTATTTTTACCTCTTTTTGTTCTTTTTTTTCAATTTTTCAAAACTTTCGAAACTTTTCAAATACAACTCCAGAATAGTTGAAACCAATTTCTTAAAAAAATGTAAACAACGAAACAGTCATTTCAAATGCTTTAGGACCTTCTCCAAATTATTTCAAACCTTATTTTCCAAATAAATATATTTCATCAAAAAACAATTTTTTTTTAAAAAGTGCGTCAAACAATTTAGAACAATTTATAGATACTGTTTCATGTTATTTAGACAATTTCGGAAAACTACTAAATGCTACAAAATCAGAAACTTATATAGGTAAATATTTGTAAATAATCCAAAATTCAACTCCTCTAATTATGAATTGAAAACAATTTAACTGAACTCTCTCCAATTATGCACATAAATTTAATAAATAATAAAAATAGTCAATATTCTGACATAACAATAATGTCTTTCCTCTTTTTATGGTACTAAATAAGAAAATTGTAGCAAAACTGAACCATATTTGATCATTTCATTTTACCTAACATTTCTAGAAGGAATATAACTTACATTCCTCTAATTCTGTAGTTACACTTAAAAAAAATGTTTGTTCAAATGAATATTTCGAGAAAATACAAATTCATTTCCTCAAATTATGAATTGAGTTTAAATTGAATTCATAAAATGCTCAAGCAATGTATTTCGTCCGGTTATTGAGTTAAATTAAATATTTAAGATAAGACACACACATGTCATATCAAACCGACTAGGTTAACATTTACAAATAATATAACTAAACTCGCTCCAATTATGCAATTTAGTTTACTAAATGTTCAAATTGAACTTAATTCTCTCTACCTACGTAATTAAATTTAAATAATGCTTTATTACATGCACATTTCAGGAAATCTCAAATTCTTTTTTCTCTAAAGATGAATTAAAATTAATAGCTGCTAATACAGTACATTCCCTCCAATCAAAGATCTAAATTACATATTTACATCGAAATACAAACATAATATTTAGACATAACCATAATGTATTTCCTCTATTTATGATGGTAAATAAGAAAATTACGGCAAAATGGAACTACATTTCATCATTTCAATTTAGCTAACACATTTAGAAGTAATATAACTAAAAACTACCTAATTATGTGCTCACATTAAAAAAATGCTTAATTAAAAGAATATTTACAGAAAATGCAAATTCATTCCCCCTAATTACGGATTGATTTCAAATTGAATTTCAGCTAAATACATTACACAAATTATAACTATCGCCTTTCCTTACAATATATATATAACGCAACAAAAAATACACAAATTATTATAAATTATTCTCAGCAAGGGCGTGGCTTTTTTTACCTACTTTCCAGACGTATTTTCCCAACTGTATTTCCCAACTTTTAGTAAAATTGTTACGGTCTTAGAATTGCATAAAAATATGGAGTTTCCCATATTTTGGGTTTTAATTTCGTAATTTTTGTACCACAATAACAATTAGGAAGAGTTTTAAAATTTTAGACAAAATCCTACTTACTTAAAATGCAAACATTTCTTAGACAATTTAAACATGATGTTCACGTCTGCAATTTAACTAAGTTTCCAAATTGTCCCATAAATGTTAATCTATTTTTTTCTTCTTCAAATTAAATGTTAATCTAACTAAATTTATCGCTAGGGACGCGGCATGTCATCGAACTTTTCTTCTCAACTACTAGGCAGCAATTCTACGTCACGTCTACCAGCCTTTATGATGGTGGTTAGACTATGTCTATTTCAATATTTCTTTCCCATTTCCCACCACATTTTCTAACTGTATTTCTATACCTTAAATTTAGTGTCGATTTCCCGACATCCTCGACGTGCATGACATTAATATATATTTTTAGCGCCTTTTTCCTTATTTTTTATCTTCATTTCTCCAACGTTATTTTTTATTTTAAATTCAATGTTAATTACCTAACCTCTTCGACGGTAACTTCTAACTGATGATATTTAACCATAGCATTGCTAACTACTTATGGCATACAATCAAAATTCAAATATGAATATTTTAAAACTTCAAAACATTTGAAAATACGTACATTTCCAAAATTGAAATTTACCACACGAGCATGGTGTATGCCTTGGGGAAAAAATATATTGAAATTAACACAAAAATACAAACTTTCGAAGTACAAACAATTTTTAACAATAAACTTTATTTACACAACAATTTCCAAACATGCACAATTTTCAAATGGGAACATTTCCAAATTTGAATTCTACCACACGTACATGGAATATACATTTGAATAATTCAAAAAATTAAATGCCTTCCAAATCTACCCACTTTACAAATGTAAAAAGAATTCAAATCTGAATAACTTCCCAATTTAATTAAATTTTGAAATCTTAACCATTTTTAAACGTAATTTTTCTTCGCATTTCAAACAATTTCAAATATTCACAACTTTTACATATCAACATTTCCAAATTTGAATTTCACCAAACAGGTGCGGCATTTGCCGCGCTAAGATCTCTAGTAACCCATATAGGTGTAGTAATCTAGTAGATTCGTGGAGCCCAGAGGCAAGAAGTTCTACGGATTTCATTTCATCTGGGTGTCATCTCAAAGCGTCCATGTATTCAGATCCCTGATCTTCAGGGTACATTGTTTCTCCATAAAGTTTACACTTCATATCGCTTGCTGCTCAAAGAGGTGAAAATTGAAGAGCAGAGTTATGTCTTTTCAGTGTCAATTTCTGCGTACTCCATTTGTAAGAATCACATGTATGATATGGAAGTATATACTTAGCTGGCAACATAACATTGCACGCCTCTCCTGCCGTAGATTCCTTAGAAAAAAAATAACATGACATTGCATGCTTTTCTTTTTTTCCTCCTTTTGTTATGCACTCGTGCAAGACAGCTCTGGGTCACAAAGGTTAAAAGGAACATCCATGATCGCAAAGCAAAACCAGAGAAAGCAACACCGAAAAAGGTTAAACACTGATCGAACACGCAGCCACGGCATGCCGGTCAAAAGCAACAGAAAACAAAAACGAAATAACAAAAGGCAAATAGCAGCAATATGGTTTCAGACGTAGGATTGTGCAACTGAGAAGAAAACCGATGCAGTGCCTTTTACCCCTTTGTGTATGTTTTGACATGCATAGAACAATTCAAAATGGTGCATGCCTACAATATGCCATTATTTTTCCTCGAGAATCCGTGGGAGGTCTGTGCACCATTAAACTCCTGTTGGTTGACAAGGCTACAAACAGCAGAACCCTGAAAGGTTTGTAGAGAAAAGACATCTAAGCTCTTATTTGTTGGTGAAAGAAGAAGAATCTTGCAAAGATGTGAATATGTACTCGTACACCGGGCCATGGTACTTGTTCCTCTTGGACACACGGTTCAGCTCCATGGTGGCCGAGGTCTATGGAGATGATCCCCTCACCATCCTCGCCGCTGACGACTTGCGTGGCGTGCCTCCGGGCAATTCTTCCGGCGGTGGCGGCGACCCTAGTCAAGGGCTTTTGTTTGGACCGTATTGGGTGGCCCGTTTTGGCATGTTGGTTGCTGCGGTTTCCAGGATTACACCACTTGCTCGGCCCGCACCAAAAGCCTTCGTCGTTTTGGTTCCGGGCCGGTGGAGCTTTGTATCAAGCGGGCCTAGGATGCCTGTTTTTGTTTTTGATGCCTGTTTATTCTGGAGATTTTATACAAGTCTAATCATCTAACAGAGGCCTGAGGACCGAACGTTCTCCACATCAGCCGTATCTGGTGCGGCCAGTTAACGTGAGCAATTTTTATAGTTCTAAAAAATTTGAGAAAAAAAGTTTACAGAGTTATAATTGTTTAAGGGGTTTGAAATAAATATCCATATGAGAAAATAAATGTTCTTATAGTTCAAAATAATTGATCGTGAGTTTAAAGAAATATCCATATGCGAGAAAATATGGCGCACGGTATAGAAGAATAGTTCACGAGGTGAAAATTATTCGTGTATTGCATAAAAAATACCCAAATGATTGTATTTCAAAGGAAAAAAGAAAAATATAAAAAAAACTTGAACAACAATAGAAAAAGGAAATAAAAAGAAAAACACAAAATCAGCGAAAAGGAAAAAATAAAAGAAGAAGAAGGAACTCACCTAAATGGGTCGGCCCGCTAGGGCGCAAGGTGTGGCATCGTACACTTTTTGACGCAACGAGTGTCAGTTAGGGCTTACCCACATACAGTAGGGTGCGTTTGAATACAGTGGTTATCCCAGTGGGACATTAACAGAAAAAAAAGTTCCACCAAAAAGCATTTCAGCGTAGGAACAAGAACCACATAATTTAGTTGATGCTCCGTGATGCCTCGGTGATGGAGGATGTAGTCTACGGTTTCTATACCTTGTAGATACCATACAGATGATGGCTCACGATCTATACCTGCAACTACGTACTATATATTTGCGGCAGAGGGAATCAAAGGATGGATGTACTACAAATTGTTCCATGCGACATGCGAGTAACGAGGGAGATAAATTCCCATCTAACGGCACCTTATTTAGAAGGATAAGTGAAGAATGTTACTTTCCCATTGTGTTTGTATACAACTAAAACCTAAAGGGCTCCGCTTCCATACACCCCCAAGAGCGAAGGGTTATCTTGAGGAGAAACACAAGGACGACTGAGATTTAATCTCACAAGGAGCCGAGCCAACTAAGTCGGCTCGAGCCAATCTGATCGGAGCCGAGACTGGAGGTCTGAAGATTATTTAGCTTAAGCCGGATCACGGAAAAAATTAAAGAAATTAGGTAGTTGCCAGGTTCGAACCTGGTCTGTCGGATAGATATATCCGGAGCAGAACCGATCGGCTACAGCGGTGCCTGTGTCAAGATTTAAATCGGACTTTATATATACGTACGGGGAGAGGTTAACTGAATTTTAGAAGGAAAAACTTCAGACGGCGACGAAGATCGGCGACGGCTAAGAACGAGCGACGCGTGACACACCTAGTACCCATCCGCAGCAGCATCTCAAGCCGACCACCTGCAAGTAGGCACCGACGACGATGGCATCACCAGAGACATTAAATGAGGAGCTGAAGGGTGTACATCACCTATGCGAGCGCGGCATTAAGGCCCTCCCCGCCCGCTACGTCCTCCCACCATCCGACCGCCCGGCACCTACTGCCGTCCGCGGCATCGATATGTCGTCGACGTGGCCCGTCTCCGCTCGACCGTCCCTTCCGAACGCGTCGCGGAGCTCGCCGCCATGGACGTCGCATGTCGTGACCTGGGCTTCTTCCAGGTGGTCAACCACGGCGTGGATAGAGAGCAGGTGCTGGACGTGGCGCGGCTGTTCTTCGAGCTCCCACAGGAGGAGCGTGCTTGACACATGTGACGGTGTGCTCTGCTCGCGGGACTTTCTCAAGCTGCTCTGCAATCCGTCCAGGCTAGACGAGGTCGTGCCCTCATGGCCAGGCAACCCCGCTGACCTCAGGTCTTGTGCTACGTAGACAGTAATTAATCACTCACTTGCTAATTTGTTGTCTTATAATTTGCGCAGCTTATGCAATCTAACAGTAAAGATTAAACTTAATGTGACGATGCATGTGCCATGCACGCAGCTTCTTGTCGAAACATTCTTGTCTACCCACCGAAGCTCGGGCGCGAGCTCGGCTATGACGCATGGAGCTTCGGTGACAATGTTGTATGCATCTTATTAAATAATATCTGAATTTTCCGTGGAGCTGAGTGTACACAACATACATGTCCTAACTACACAAAGAAGATTTCCACCATTCTTCGACTCTGAAATTGAGCATCAAATCATTCAAAATTAATTTTAGAAAATTACTAACATGAAAATGAAATATAGATTAACCCATTTTCATGAAAAAATTGATAATTATAGCAAGTGTTTTTTGACTTGCTCGAAATGACCTATTATTTTTTCCTCGTATAGTATGACCAAATTAGGCACATGTACTTTTAGTTGTGACAAGTTCAACCTATTATTAATTTTTTTCTTGACAAATATGTCAAAAAAGGTATTCTCACACGTGCAACGAAGTTTGCGACAACTCATATCCATAGCACATTTTGGATATGTGGACCCACATGCAGCACTCATATCCATCTAAATGTATATTTGTCATCTTTGGAACATGTCGACTCGTATGTAACACCGCCTATATAGTTTGACCTAGCACATTTAGGCATCTGGACCCATATGCTACATTCATACCCATCTAGTTGTATATATACCATCAATGGGACATGTGGAGCCACATGAAACACTCCTAACTATGTTGCATGTTTTGAGAACCACGTGATATAGTGGTACGCCAATCTGTCCACATGTCCCAAGGGTGCTAACAGTAGACCTAGATGGCTAGGAGTGTTGAGGTGGGACGACATATATCCCAAAAAGTTATAGGGGCAGATCTATCTAACAAGGAGAATTGCATTGGATCCACACATGTCCCGAAGGTGGTAAGGGTAGACCTAGCAGGTCAGATAGGAGTATTGCAAATGGGTCCACATGCCCAAAGGTGGTAGGGGTAGATGTGTATGGGTCCAAATGTCCCAAGGGTGCTAAGCGTGCAGAATTTTGGGACCCACATAATAGTTCTAGATCAAACTGTCTAGGGCTGGTGTATAAGCGTCCAGATGTTTAGTAAGTCGTACATATGTGTCTACCACCTTCGGAACATGTGGACCCACATGCAATAGACCTAGCCATCTTGCCCTAGCACATATGGGACATGTGGACCCACACGAAACTCATAGCTATGTCCTTAAGGGTCCACATGACCCAAAGGTGGTACGGGTAGATGTATGTGGGTCCACATGTTCCAAGGATGATAGGGGTAGACATGTCTAGGATCCACATGTCCCATGGGTGCTAAGCGTAGACCAAGCTGGCATGTGGACCCGCATAAAACACCTCTAGGACATGTGGACCCGCATGAAACACTCCTTCTTGATATTGATATGTTCGCATGTTGTGGGACCCACATGATAGTTCTACGTCAAGCTTTTTAGCACTAGCGCATGTGGACCAAATGTCTAGTAGGTCCTATATTTATGTTTACCTTTGTTACACATGGATCTACGTGCAACACCCCTAGTCATCTTGACAATCTGGGACATGTGGACCCAAATGAAATACTCGTAGCCGTCTAGGATGTATATCTACCACCTTTGGAGCATGTGGACCCACACTCAACACTCCTAACTTTGTTGCAAATTTTGGGACCCACATAATAGTTCTAGATCAAACTGTCTAGGGCTGGTGTATAAGCGTCCAGATGTTTAGTAAGTCATACACATATGTGTCTACCACCTTCGGAACATGTGGACCCACATGCAATAGACCTAGCCATCTTGCCCTAGCACATATTGGACATGTGGACCCACACGAAACTCATAGCTATGTCCTTAAGGGTCCACATGACCCAAAAGTGGTACAGGTAGATGTATGTAGGTCCACATGTTCCAAGGATGATAGGGGTAGACATGTATGGGATCCACATGTCCCATGGGTGCTAAGCGTAGACCAAGCTGGCATGTGGACCCGCATAAAACACCTCTAGGACATGTGGACCCACATGAAACACTCCTTGATATTGATATGTTCGCATGTTGTGGGACCCACATGATAGTTCTACGTCAAGCTTTTTAGCACTGGCGTATGTGGACCAAATGTCTAGTAGGTCCTATATTAATGTTTACCTTTGTTACACATGGATCTACGTGCAACACCCCTAGTCATCTTGACCATCTGGGACATGTGGACCCACATGAAATACTCATAGCCGTCTAGCTAGTTGTATATCTACCACCTTTGGAGCATGTGGACCCACACTCAACACTCCTAACTATGTTGCATATTTTGGGACCACATAATAGTTCTATATCAAACTGTCTAGGGCTGGTGTATAAGCTTCCAGATGTTTAGTAAGTCATACACGTATGTGTCTACCACCTTCGGAACATGTGGACCCACATGCAATAGACCTAGCCATCTTGCCCTAGCACATATGGGACATGTGGACCCAAACGAAACTCATAGCTATGTCCTTAAGGGTCCACATGACCCAAAGGTGGTACGGGTAGATGTATGTTGGTCCACATGTTCCAAGGATGATAGGGGTAGACATGTCTGGGATCCACATGTCCCATGGATGCTAAGCATAGACCAAGCTGGCATGTGGACCCGCATAAAACACCTCTAGGACATGTGGACCCGCATGAAACACTCCTTGATATTGATATGTTCGCATGTTGTGGGACCCACATGATAGTTCTACGTCAAGCTTTTTAGCACTGGCGCATGTGGACCAAATGTCTAGTAGGTCCTATATTTATGTTTACCTTTGTTACACATGGATCTACGTGCAACACCCCTAGTCATCTTGACCATCTGGGACATGTGGACCAAATGTCTAGTAGGTCCTATATTTATGTTTACCTTTGTTACACATGGATCTACGTGCAACACCCCTAGTCATCTTGACCATCTGGGACATGTGGACCCACATGAAATACTCATAGCCGTCTAGCTAGTTGTATATCTACCACCTTTGGAGCATGTGGACCCACACTCAACACTCCTAACTATGTTGCATATTTTGGGACCAATAATAGTTCTAGATCAAACTGTCTAGGGCTGGTGTATAAGCGTCCAGATGTTTAGTAAGACATACACGTATGTGTCTACCACCTTCGGAACATGTGGACCCACATGCAATAGACCTAGCCATATTGCCCTAGCACATATGGGACATGTGGACCCACACAAAACTCATAGCTATGTCCTTAAGGGTCCACATGACCCAAAGGTGGTACGGGTAGATGTTTGTGGGTCCACATGTTCCAAGGATGATAGGGGTAGACATGTCTGGGATCCACATGTCCCATGGGTGCTAAGCGTAGACCAAGCTGGCATGTGGACCCGCATAAAACACCTCTAGGACATGTGGACCCGCATGAAACACTCCTTGATATTGATATGGTCGCATGTTGTGGGACCCACATGATAGTTCTACGTCAAGCTTTTTAGCACCGGCGCATGTGGACCAAATGTCTAGTAGGTCCTATATTTATGTTTACCTTTGTTACACATGGATCTACGTGCAACACCCCTAGTCATCTTGACCATCTGGGACATGTGGACATGGATCTCCTCAATTTCACCCCACCCCTACATAGGAATATTATGATCGTCTCCAACTTTTTTCGAGTGGTCCCGACGCATACTATAACAGATTGTTAACAAACCATGGTGATTTGTCTGGTGTGCGTCATCTACTTCGTGGAATGATATCGAAGAGGACAGATCAATTGGGTTTGGTCATTAATTGTGTAAGAGTTTAAGAGTAGGCCATACAAGCACTTTACAAACTGACATGGAGTCTCAGTCGTCGCAACATTCGTTGCACCTATCAGAATGCCCTTTTCTGGCACATTTGTTGAGCAAAAAAACTAATAATATGTTAGACTTTTTAAAAAATAAAAATGTTTGTATGGGATGCCTAATTGGTCATACTATACTAGGAAAAAATAATGGGTTATTTTCAGCTGGTTGGAAAATTCACTTGCTATAAATATCAAGTTTTATATGAAAATGGATTCATCTAGATTTCAGTTTCATGTTGTTAATTCTATATAATTGTATTTGAATGATTTGGTGCTCAATTTCAGAGTCAAAGATCGGTGAAAATCTTCACCGTACATGCACATGTAGTGTACGCTCAATTTGTGTACCATGATGATCGCTTGTTCCATTATGTACCCTGCTATTCGTTTACAAACACAGTCCCAGCCATGGGCTAGTGGTTGTTCCCTTTGTGCCGATCCTGCTAGACGCAAGTTCGATTCCAGGCGTCTACAATTTCTGTTACTTTTTCTCCGTCTGGTGATTCGGCTCTCTCCGGATCCTGCGAGACGCAAGTTTGATTCCAGGCGTCTACAATTTCTGTTACTTTTTCTCCGTCTGGTGATTCGGCTCTCTCCGCTCGGCTCGGCTATATGCACCCCAAAGTCGGTCGGCTCGAGCCGAGCTGGTACAGTTATGTGATTGTGAGGTTGGGGGTGTATGGAAGCAGGAGCCAAACCCAAAAGAAGTCACCCTAAAGCACCGGGGTTGACGGCTTCCCGTCTCACTTGTTCTGATCGTATTGGGATCACTCAAATCACATGAGTTGTGCTGAATATCCTAAATGGCATCGTGTCTCCTAAATCAATTAATTTTTCTTGTCAGGTGCTAATCCGACGAGTGCAGAGCCCCAAACAGCTGACACAATTTTCTACCAATTAGCCTCTACAAGGTGATCTTGAAAATGGTCTCAAAGGTCCAAGCCCTTGCCTAAATGGCCTCGGCTTGTACACCGCCCGCTCGACTACATAATGTTGGTGACAACGAAAAAGGCATGAGAATACTAGATTGAAGGCCAGCCAGCAAGGTTGTCCTCGTGTATTGAATAGAAATCAAGGAACAATCTGGAAGACAAAGGTTTATTGTAAAATCCAGGTATTTTCTATGGCGCCTTGCACATCAATCCATCTCATATCCTTCTGCTTGGTAGGAGAGGATGTTTGCGACATTTATTGCTAGATTGTACCATGGCACATTGTGTTTAGGAGTTTATGGATGAGGAGCTACCAGAGAACATTTGAATCAATCCTGGAACTTCCGAGACTAGATTTTGTTCCTCCCATAATCTGTTCTTTTTGTGGGCAAAAGTTTTGCCTTCGCCAGAATTTTATCCAAATCTTTTACACCAGCGATCACCCACATGACCCCTCCCCTCCACGATATGATAGGAGATGATCATTGGAGGAGCGAGCTTGTTGTGGGAAACCCTCACGTTTCTTTCATTCCAGAGTTGCAAAGACACGAGCATGACGATAGAGGCAATGGACTTTCTCAGAGAGTTTGGGTTGGACGTAACATGAAGCCACAAACTTTAGACGGTTGCCACAAACTTTAGACGGTTGGTTCGGCGGCCAAAAACACATTGTAACTATGTAACCATAGAAAATCCTTGAGTGCGTGATTCAAGGTGTTGGCATCTGGCATCTCCGGTGAGAGCGTGACCAAAGATAGGAGGGTCAAAACCTCAGTGGACTACTGCAAGTGATCTAAGGAAAGCCCGACATCCAATCTAGTTTGTCGAACCCATGCACCATCATGAAGCATGTCCACGGTGTACCAAATTTAAATTTTGTTTCAGGAAATGGCATAGAAAACTGGTGCAATAAATCGCGATGCATTGGTTGCACATTACAACCCAATGGCCAAACCGAGTCCCAAAGAGGCCTTCAAATCCATTACAGCGGCGATGCATGGGTTGCACATTACCACCCAAGTCATGGTTTATGCCACCCATTTGAATCATGACAAATGGAGGCACTAGCTCGTGCATATTTATCAAGGGTGAGAAGGCCTTGGGTGAGAAAGCCAAGGCCTCCCAAATACTTAGGCCGACCTCCCGTCTACCCCTGGATTTTCTTGTCTCCCACTCACATGAATGGGCATCACACCGACGGAGGAAAGGGGGGAAGAGACCCATGCCAACGATTTGCTCGCCCCTTGAAAAGTTTAGAGAGATCTCTTTTTTTGCCCTTGAAGGCAAATTTGCATTGTATTGTGTTGTGTTCAGAATGTACAGTTCTATAGGTGTGTAAATTTGCAAGTTCAAAGTCAAAATTATTTAGAAGATATGAAGATGAAAAAAATCATCAATAAATAGTAGCTGTAAATTATGCTATTTATACTGAATTTGTCATTTTTATAGCTCCTCAAAATTTCGAGTTTCAAATTGCAACTTTACACGTCTATAGAACTCTACATTCTCAACACAATGCAATTTTGGTCCACGAAACAGGCTTACGCCCCGCTATATTAATGTAGCAACCAACCGATACAACTGCGATACCACCGCTGGGGCCAAACAACACAGATCAAGCCCGAAAGAAACAAAAAAGGAAAAAAAGAGAGAAAACAATGCCGACACCGGTGGTTCGACGAAAACAGTGATAACTCTCAACCGCTGCGCCCTCCGAAGAATTTCCACCACACTCCTAGCGCTCCGAAACGCCACGAACCAAGCAACACCTCCAAGAAGGGAAGCGACGACTACGACGCTGCTGCCCGGACGGTTCCATGGGTTACCCCGGGTACACATCCTAGGGTTTCCCCCGGTCAGTAACTGGGGTGGGAAGAGATACACCCGACGCCCTTCAGGAAGGAAGGCAACACCCGTAGGCGTCACCACGTCGGTGCCGAGATGACAGGGATTTCTCCCGACCTTTAAGAAACCACACCCCTGGGCACTCTGGGACGCTCCACCGAACTTGCCACCCACCAGCGCACGCCACCATGGTCTTGAGGTCATCACCGCCGTCTCACCGTGGCCCACGACACGAGGCCGGTAGAACCGAGAAGCAAAAACGCCGGCGAGGGTCAGCGGTACAACGGCACACGGGAGGAACTGCCTCCATCGTCGGGAGGCGGATGCCGACTGGATGCAGCAGCAGGTCAAACCAAGCCCTCACTGGTCCGGCCGATCCCGATTGGGTTCGTGAAGTCCCGCCGCCGCACTGCAGCAGGGGCACCGCCGGCGCCGCCAACCTAAGCACTGTCTTTGCTCGTCAGCCACCGAAGGAGGCGCCACCATGCCTGCCACGGCCCGCCCAGGCCCAGATGGGCCCCAAAGGGCCTAGATCTGGGCTGGCAGGGCATCGCCGGCCGTGAGCACGCTACCACGCCTCCCAGCGGCCAACGGCCGCACCGCCGCCTCGCACTCCACCCGGACGCGGGAGTTCATGCTGCCGAGCCGGGCCGCCGCCAGCCCCGCGCGGAAGAAGCCCGACGGTCTACACCGGCGGCGGCGGCGGCAGGGAGAGGGAGGGGGAGGGGACCGGGGGAGGAGGAGAGGCTAGGGCTTGCCCGTCGCCCGTGGGAGGGCGAGCGAACGAGCTTGTTTCATATGACGGTCACTCATGCAATTTTGGTCATAATGTTTAGAACTTTTAAACATGAATTTTTTTCGTGGTTTTCACCGGTTTCCACCGAAAGTTGGTTTCCCCTGGATACTTTCTCCGTTTCTCCAGGAAAATATCCGGTGGAAACTAACCTTTGGTGGAAACCGGTAAAAACCACAAAAAAATCATGTTTAAAAGTTCTAAAAAATTATGACCAAAATTGCATTGTGTTGAGAATGTATAGTTCTATAGGTGTGTAAATTCGCAAGTTCAAAGTCAAAATTATTTAGAAGATATGAAAATGACAAATTCATCAATAAATAGTAGCAAAATGAATAGTAGCTATTAATTGTCGAATTTGTCATTTTTACAACTCCTAAAAAATTTTGAGTTTCAAATTGCAACTTTACACGTCTATAGAACTCTACATTCTCAACACAATGCAATTTTGGTTATAATTTTTAGAACTTTTAAACATGATTTTTTCGTGATTTTCACAGGTTTCTACCGAAAGTTATAGGTTTCCACTGGATACTTTCTCACATCTCTCCCCCCTGTCCGTGTGTAACACAACGTAAAGCAGCCTCCAAATCCTCTATTCTAAGCCCATTTAGACAATTAGTATTATGAGTCCACGTACAAGACAATAACTAGGCCCATTAATTAGAAACCCATTAGAAAGACAAGGCACTATGAATTGACAAGGGATCACCCAGGCACATTCAGAATCAGATCGATTCAGTTATGGCTTTTTGTGCGCCTGACACCTTGCTTGCGAGCCGTCACCGAGGGCTCTAATCTAGAACATCAAAATTAGAGTTGGGATGAGAATTGAGAGCCGAGAAGGGGCGGCCAACCGGCAATCCACAGAGCAAAGCCTAGTTGCACTGATATATGACCTGACGATCGGCCGACCCCGCTGCGAGCATGAGCTACGACAGAAGCAGAGGCGAAGCTTAGTGTATCTCAGGGGGGCCACGCCCCCCCCCCCCCCCCCCCCCCCCCCCCTCCCCCTAAGATTATTAGATTTGTCAAGGGATATTGTTTTTGCGCCAGCCTAGCTGTTAACAGCACGCTTCTCTCAGTGATCTAGTTCTCAGAAATTGGGATTACAAGTCATGGATCATCAGGTTCTAGCCATTAGAGAGAGGAGGAGCAGGAGAGAACAGGAGAAGACCGAAGCGAAGGAGGCCGAAGCCGTCCAGTTCCAAGCCAAGTCCTCCAGTAGCCGTCCTCTCGTATAAGCAGCTGGTGCCCTATGTGGCTTCGTAGAAGCCCAAGCCCAATAGAGGTAGAGCATGGCCCAGCCCACGGCATAGTAGGGAATGGTCGCTAACACTAGCACATAAAGTTTTGCAAGTTTTGCTGCCCCCAAGAACTAAATTATGGCATTTTGCCACGAACTTTAGTAGGCTCCACCACTGGACAGAAGGAAGAAAGGTTGTTCGCTTTGTCTCTTGATTTGATCATGTCTTAGTTAATTCTTTGTCCTCTTCTCTTTGTGCCTTTAAATTTTTAATTAGGAAATTTTGGATTGTTCTCAATACAGTTAGTCTGCTATATCGATCTGATCTCCCGATTTATGATTTTTCATGTTTGATCGACTTTAACCTAGCATTGTTACTTGTTAGAACCTAGAAGAGAGTAAATTTGTTGATATATTATACCAATTAGTATTTATTGAGTTGTACTTTTGTGGAGTTAAAGAGTAAGAGAGCGAATCGGGATGTTGATTTAAACATTTTTTCTATGGAACTAGCGGCAACTAGACAAAGCAATGCATCCCCACAAAAATAAAGCCATCACATATATCCTACTCTCGTGTGTACTTTTTGTGATTTTTCTCTTTGACATGATTATACAATGAGAATAAATCTTAAAGGGGCCATGGTAATTTTTGCATAGGCATATTTTAAGTAAAACCACCGGTGAAACCTTGTTTAGGCCTTTTATTTCGGCCACGGTTTGCTAAGCTTTTCAGACGGTTTGACTTTCTGGCATGCTGCCCCTGCCATGCCTAAATCCTGGCTGCGTTCCTACGGGACATCCAAAGAAGAAGGGTAAGTAGGCAGTGATTTGCCGATTTCACAATGGAGAACGACCCGCCACCGTCACGTTGCCACCATACCACAGGCGAATTTTGTCTAGGTACTTGGGTGTACATTTTTACACCCATTATTTTAGGGGAAAAGCTATATCATGTGTATACTCAACATTAAAACTGTTAACAATTCAGAGTAAGTTTCACTATTTCTTAAACCATGTATACCCAATATCTGAAATTTGGCTTCCCCAATGGAGCGGATTGCCGGAAAGTTGGCAAATACATCATCAAGTAGAACTCCTTGGCAAACAATCAGAACGAAACGTCTCTTCTGAAAATTGGTGCATAGGGGCATGAGCAGGGTTCAGCATTTCGATTCGCAAAAAAATTTCGCCCCCCTCAGAGATTCGGGAATTTCGAGAAAATAACGAAATTTCGAAGAAAGTTTTCAAAAATTTCGTCCAGATTCAAATTCCGACGTCTAAAATTATTTAGCAAAAAATTATGTAATTGTAAGGATTCGAACACGCGACCCAACAGATCACTGTCTGCAGCCTATACCAACTGACTGTAACGAGTTTGATGATGAAAGCATCATTTCTTTGTACTATCAGTGTTACGTATTGGATTTTTTCAAATGTTATCGAAATATTCGGGCGATATAAAGTTTTCTCGCTCCACATAGAGAATCGTTAATTTCGCGAATTTCGGTCGAAATTTCGTCGAAATTTTTATCACTGGGCATGAGCTCGCCAAAAGAATGTAGTATGACGAAACTTGGCTGCTCAAGACATCAACTACCTTGTACCAATGACCATCGAGTAATAAAAATGAGTCGCTAACCATATTTTTTTTGATCGAACTGGTACTTTGTAACGACACAATTTGTGTAGAGAAAGAAAGCAAACTAATGAGCAGTAACCATAAAAAAAGATATTGATCGAAGTGGTTCATTTTTTACGATTATCTGTAGACGGAACAGACGAATATATCCCATCCTATGTCAAACAGCAAGGCCGCCTTTTCATAGTACTTTGACTTAGATGTGTAAGTAGAAATTAATACGTTTTGCTTGATGTTAATGACAAGTAGTCTGGTTGGTGTAGTTGGTTATCACGTTAGTCTCACACACTAAAGGTCCCCAGTTCGAACCTGGGATCAGACAAATTTTTTGGTTTTTGCAGATGTTCCCTTTCCCATTTTATCAGTCATATCTTGCCAATTGCCATATCGAGGAGTAAAACCTTTACACAGCTGACGAAAAAAGAGTTTTGCCCCGAATCATTTAGTACCAAAAGGGCAGGAAAAGCAAGCTCATAAGTTCGGTTTTTCTCTACTCGGCATGAACAGAACAGATCTCTCTGATCTGTTGGCTGAATACACCCGCCACCAGCCCACCAGCAACACCGCTCAATCTTCCTTCTGGACAGGTGATGCGTGTCGAACCTGCCGTTGTGACCGAGTGTCTACCGCTCGCAGCGCCACCAAACCATGAGAGAAAACAGAGGATGAACCAGAGGCCAACACCTGGTGGAAGAAGAAGGAACATATCCCACCAAACCGTGAAGGGTTGGGGAAGCAGCGGGTTCCTTGCATCTTGCTCCACTGTCACCATTTCACCGATAATAACAAAGGCGAAAAGATCCGTCCTCCTCCCGTTGTTAGACGCAAATCGCGGCACGGGATGTTTGGAGTGGACGATTTTTCTATGCCTTCCTCCTCCTCCAGCTCGATCGATCACCTCAATCAGTGAGCGACATACTCTTCTTTTGTCGAGGTGTGCATTTGCCCCCAGCTGGACCGCAGAGTCTCTGGCTCACAGCAGCTGGGCAAGCAGGTGTCCTGCTTCCAGATGAATCGAACAAGAAATATCTCGGGCGATCTTCCTTTTCTTTTTTCACGCAAGAATCAGGAATCGAAGCAGATCTGTCCTCTTTGATTTCATCTCCTTCAATGTGAAAAATATCTCATCAGCTTTGACCTCATTTTATATTGAGCCCATATTCTGTTGTTCGGTGCTCCGGTTGCACTAGAACCTTCTTGCTCACCGAGACAGTAGTAGTTCATGTGCTTTCAACGAGCTATCATACCATGCATGAATTTCACACTGACCAGATCGGTTGGAGGTAACAATTTGTAGTATTCAGGAACTCCCGGAGTCAAGATTTGAGGAACTATGTTCAGTCCGAACTGACAAAAGTATCTCATGCAAATCGATGCTACGCAGCACAGATCTGAATCCAACCATTTCAACAGACTGGCTCTAGTACTCTGCCTCACTAAAAATACCTCCTTTTGTATCAGATGAACTTCTGTTTCAGTTTCAAGAACGAAGTCTGGTGACACGAATTGTTATTCTTCCCACAGCCGATCATAAATATATGCACTCCACTGAACTTGATTCAGGGAGAAGTGTCGCAAGAGAAAAATGAATCTAAGAAACTAATCAGTAGAATCACTAGAGCTAATTTTTTTATTCATCCTACTGTTACTACTACTACGACGAGTATAATGCTATGGAGGATCGCAGCTAGCAGCTGGCGACCGACTCTCCCTACAACTGATTCTTCCGCCGGAGATTGACGACGACAACGGAGATGTTGTCCGTGCTGCTCTTGGTGAGAGCCAGCTTGGTGAGCATGGCCGCGGCCTCGGCGCACCACCGCTCCCTGCCCCTCCGGAGGCAGGCCCTTGCCACCTGGCACGCGGTCTCGTTGGTGACCACGTCCCAGAGCCCGTCGCTGGCCAGGATGAGGCACTCGTCGCCGTCGGCTCTCTCGGTTACCGTGACCTCCGGGACGGCGGTCACGAAGGGCTTCAGGTAGCCGTCCCCGATGGCGCGCGACATGGCCAGGACGCCCAGCACCCTCGCGCCCTCCCAGAAGATGACGCGTCCCCCGGCCGCCTCGATCCGCTCCAGCTCGTCGGGCCGGTCCGGCTTGTGGTCGGACGAGAGCGGGACGGGCGCGCCGTCCTTGCGGCAGAGGATCGCGCGGGAGTCGCCGCAGTTGGCGACGACGATGGTCTGGTCCTCGATGACTGCGACGACGGCCGTGGACCCCACGTGGTCGCACTTGTGCGACTCGCAGCGGCAGCTCGCGCCGCCGCCGCGCCCGCTCGACGTCACCTCGGCGTCCATCCTCGCGAAGCTCCGCTCCATGGCGCCTGTCCAGTAGGACTCTGCGCCGGCGTTGGCGGCGGGGAGCTCCTCGGCGACGAGCTCGTGCATCCGGTCCCGGCACGCGTCGGCGACGTGCGAGCAGCCGTGGCCGTCGAACACCCCGTAGAAGTCGCGGTTGGCCTTCCCGGGCTCCGAAGTGAAGGCCTCCCGCACGGAGACGGCGTCCTCCATCTCCCTCCTGCGCCCGGTGACCGACGCGAACCCGTGGCGCTTGGCCGCCACGACCTCGCCCCCAGCCGCCGCGCGCCTCTTCCTCGTGGCCGCGGCCTCCTCCCCGCTCTGTGGCGGCACCTCCGCCGCGGAGATCTTCCACCTGGCGGCCGCGGAGTCCCCGGCTCGGCGGCGGCGCCTGCCCGCGCGCGCCCTGGCCCTGGCCTCCGCCTCCGCCCCCACCACGACCGCGGACGTGGCCGAGTCACAGCACACTTGCGCCATCGACATCAACACTGCACAAACCCCGTCTGAAACTTTCGCTAGCTTAATTATGGGCTCGGAGCAACTCGAAGAAGAAGGACATGAATGGGGATGGGAATGGAGGAGAGGCGTCCGTGGTTCCGTTTTTAAAGGGAAGCTCTCCCCTCGTCGTCTCTCAACCGCAGGTGTGGATGGGCATCTGTGAGGCGGAGGCGACACATGGTGGCCGACGGTTCATCCGGGCCGTCCACGAGTCGCGCACCACGACACGTGCATGGCTCCACCCACCCACCCTCCCGCGCAAAAAGGAAACTCTCATCTCGGAAGGACACGTGACGCGCGGCCATGATAGCACCGTCACTAATCTAATCTAAGTCTAGGATAGGAAAGTAGTAAGTAATATGGGTAGCCAAACCCGCAACTCGGATGGGGTTGAATAATGCGCGATGGATGGCGACGCGGCAACGTGTCCCGTTTAGCCGGAGCAGAGAATTCCAACTCGGGGGCAAGGCAAAAGCTTCCGTCCGTCGGGTCTGATCTGATGCCGCCAACTCGACGTCGTCGTAACCAAGCCTAACCAAACCTCCATGCTCACTGGTACTTGGTGGAAAGAAATTCAAAAGGTGGTTGCCGTGCCGCGCTCCCATTGGCCTTGGGCTGGAAATGACTGACCTCGCATCTCACGCATTTCTTCTAAGTAAAACCTGGGGGAGCAAGGGCGTGACACCTCACGCTACGTGCCGCTCGAATCATGGGGTAGGGCCCGCCCCCGGTTCTGTAGTCGTGGACACGTACGCGCCGGGTGGTGGGGACGCAAGGAACAGCGAGTGGACGTCGTGGTCAGCTCGGGGTCCCGCGCTGCTATGGAAAACACAGCGGGGTTTTTCGGGGTGATCCACGTATTGGGTTCGGAACAGCGGATGGCGGGACCCGTCGGTGTTCTCGTTACGTGGGCGAGCCGGCGGCTGGGGCAAGTCAAC
Organism: Poa pratensis; assembly: GCA_947311845.1. Lineage (NCBI taxonomy): Eukaryota > Viridiplantae > Streptophyta > Magnoliopsida > Poales > Poaceae > Poa > Poa pratensis. The sequence goes on along the minus strand of CAMZMU010000077.1, from coordinate 20,168,206 downwards.
ACATGGCAAAGTCTGACCAAGTTTTAAATGACAACCAAGTACTACAACCATTATGTTACATGCATGGACAGCGTATGAAAACATATTTCATTACGTTTATAAAAACTAGGTCAAATTTTAAACGGTATGGCTTAAAGGATACACCTTTATTTTATGGAACGCTGAAATTATTTTGATATGGAGGACTGAAAACGATTCACTGTTCCGCGAATAGTTCTACAAAGGGGAAAACACTTGCGATAGGTTGATCTAAAGCACCCTCGCACAATTCGATTCACTCTTCAAACCATACTCTACAAGTTTTTGCAATTGTACTTACCTAATAATACACTAGAATCGCTACAAGGGTATTTGGTCGGCTCTAGGCTTTAACAATCTATATCATAATATTTGAGGTTATGAATATATATACATGGAAAAACATACATGTGTATACACTATACAATCTGTTCAACCGTGAAAAACTACCCGAAGAAAAATATTATGGCAATATGCAATTCAAACTTAGCTCTACACATACTTTTCAACGATATAATGTATATATAATGTATCGCAAATAACATACAATTAATATTTTTAAATATTCTTATGGTTTAAATATCTCATTTAAATAATAGAAAACATACACATTAATTATGACCATAGTTTGATGAAAATAAGTACAAAAGTTTAGTATAATTTTTGAGATCTCTGACTGTACATCGTACTATGTAATTAGGGGTGTAGTACATAGTTAATCCGACGGCCACGACGCCTTGAGCTGGTACTGGGCTTCACAAGATTCTGCCCGTCTTAGTCCGCCAACGCAAGAGTAACGATTATGTCTACGGCTATATCAATGGCTACATACTACGCAGAATCAGTGTAGTATATTTAACCTAGATCGATCTGATCTAAATTAACGACTGGTAATTCAAATTATTATCCCTAATTATAACTGCCGCCTCATGAACCCTCCTTAGCGACAAGTTTCTTTGTGTTTAGAGTGTTATTTTGACACTAAGATTTGAAAGACAAGTTCATATCTTAGCTTGGAAACGCATTTGGTAATAATCTTTTTTTTTTTTGCAAGCCTGCGTACATCAAGGAGTACTACATACCAACGTATGAAGTACAAGAAGAAGAACAAAGCCCACGCAGGGGAACAAAGCTAGAACAAGCGCCAGCAACATCGCCGGCGAGGGAGACGAGGACCACTGACCTCCTTCTTACCACGCCCCAAGGGTATATCTGTTCCTATCAAAGAATAAAATGCCTCAGAAATATTTTCTATCATGTGCCAGACCAAGGAAGCCAGTAAGATTCTGTTCTTACGAATTCATCCATTTATCTAGCCTCAGATTCAATCATAGGCTAGATCTCAACATCTTTTCACTTCACTAACACCAACACATGGTCAAAGTATGTATGCAAATGATCTATTGTTCACTAGCAACAGCCAGGAAATCAGAAGCATCCACAACATCATTTAAATGAGGAAATCATCACATTTCTCCTTCTGAAAGTAACCGACAAGAACAATACACTGAACCTTAACATTTCTTCAGTTAGTAGTAGGTGTAGTGGTCACACGATATCTTTTGTTCTAACCCTAACCAATGATTCATTTCAAAATAAATAAATTATTCCACGTATAGGTGAACTACGGTTCGGCAGCCCACCAAGTAGTGTTAAGAAACTACTCTCAAGATATTGTTTTTATGCAGACATAAACTACCGGAACTAAACGTAGTGTATTCCATCCAGAGATCCAAAGCATTCAAGATAATATCTCCCCAAATCCACTCCAGTTCTCTCCACCCTCTCCAATCCCCACTCAGGGTGAGAGGCGATAAATTCATGAACATAAATTAGTTTTGTACGATGTTGCCTACCAAACTGAATTGCCGGATGGAATCAGAGGGGATACTTCGAGATATGATGCATTGAAGATAAAAACTGCAACAAAGCACTGGAATCCTCTCGAATCCACCACCGAAGGGGATTAATCGAGCATGGCTTACCCGAGAAGAATGTCGCCAGACGGATCTGGATCTAGGGTTAAACCACCACCACCGACCAGATATCCATCGCCGCCGCCCACAGATCCACCACCGCCGCCCACTGATCTGTGACCGGCGCACAAAAATCGATGCTTTGACCTCGATGAGCCGGCGAGTGGGAGATGGAGAGCACGTTGGCGATGCGAGGAAGAGGGAGAGGACGGAGGCACCGGCGAGAGGGAGAGGACGGAGGCGCTTGGCGCCGAACACTGCCACCGGTCGGCCGAGCCGCTGGACGGGTTCAAGCCTAGAGCAGCTGGCGCGGGACGAGATCTAACCCTAGCGCCACCGACGATGAATGGATAGAATGATTAAGTGCAATGTCTAAATTGCCCTCTAATTTGAATTAGTGTAATGACTGGACTACCCATCAAAATGATCGTCATTTAAACATGTGTTTAGACGATATTACCCCTCATACTACCTCAAAAACCTGATAGTGCGTCCGCCGTGGTCCGTTGGATCGAGCCCCACAGATGGCCCATATTTTATTGATGCAACGTAGAAGATCCCTATTTTTTTAAATGAGTCCTGGGTCTAAAATTTGTTTAGACCGGGCCTGCATAGTTGTATAGTTGTCAAACTCTCACTCGTATATATATCGCGCTAGCTAGTTCAACTAACTCAGTATATTCCTGCTCTTCAACGAGTTGATCATGAACGACTCCAACAACGGCCGCTCCTCGCTGTATGATCCATCGGCTCTGTACAAAGTTGTAAGCCCATGATCGGAGGTTGAAGTTACACCAAAGGCTAACCTCTTAAAATGGGTCTAAAGAAAGATGAAGAAGTAAGAAATGGAAGTGGACGGCAATGGAAACACATATCTACTTCCTGAAAGCAGAGCGTGTCGCTGGTGGCCGAATCCATGGTAGGGGGAAGAAGGAAACCAAATGTCAAGTTTGACCAAGTTTTAAAAAACAACCAACAACAATTATATTATATGGACATCATATGAAAATATATTTCATTATATCTTATGATATTGATCTAGTATTGTAGATGTTAATTTTTTTTAAGAACCGGGTCAAACTTTAAACTGTACGACTCAAAAAATACACCTTATTTTCAGGAACGTAGAAAGCATTTGATATATATGGAGATCTGAAAATGATTTCATTGTTTCGCAAATGGTTCTATAAAAGGAGAACACTTACAATAGGTTGACCTAAAGCACCCACGCATGGGTCGATTCACTGTTCAAATTATACTCTAGAAGTTTTTGCAATTGTACTTACCTACTAATACACTAGAATCACTACAAGGATATTTGGTCGTTGTACGCGTTAACAATCTATATCATAATATTTAAGGTTGTGAAGATATATACATGTGTACAAATACAGATGTATAAACTATACAATTTATTCGACCGTGAAAAACTAGCCGAAGAAAAAATATATGGCAATATGCAATTTAAATTTAGCTCTACATACTTTTGAACGATATATATATATATATATATATATATATATATATATATATATAATGTATAACAAATAACCTACAGTTAATATTTTATGGATTAACTATCTCATCAAAATAATAGAAACGTACACATTAATTATGACTATAGTTTGATGAAAATAAGTATAAAAGTTTGGTATAATTTTTTAAGTTGTCTTGTGTCTAAAATTTGTTTAGAGCGGGCCTCCATAGTTGTATAGTTGTCAAACTCTCACTCGCGTCGATAATGAGAAACGAGCCCTAGAGGTTGACCAGCTACACCACATGTCGCTAGCGAGTTTCAAGGCCGCAACTAACTTAGTATTCATCCTCTTCGGAATAGAACGACAGTCGCTCCTCTTCGTCCGATCCACTGGATGTGTACATAGTTGTAACTAGATGATCGGTAGTTGAAGCTAACCTCTTAAAACGGTTTTAAAAAAACATGAAAGCAGAACAAATTAAGAAACGGAAGCACACGTCAATGGAAACCCATATCTACCTCTTGGAAACAACAAAAAAACCGAGCAAATAAGTTGCCAAATATAAGCTTCAGTTAGAAAATGTGTTTGTACACAGTTACTGCCTCATAATAAATAAGCGCGTACAAAATCAACGAGATAATCTAGCATTACCAAGGAATATGGAGAAGCAATATGGTTGTACACAATAATGGATAAATGCACATGATCTCATCAACACATATAGCACCACCGTTTAATAATCGGCACATGGATTGTTTACCAATTAACAACAAAAAGTAGCCTCATAATAACAATCATGCATAAAATTCTATGAGATAATCGAGCGGTCAAACTCCAAAGTACTTGGGATGTGGGGGGGGGGGGGGGGGGGGCATGAACACGCAATGTCCTTGTAAATGCCACCACGTACTGTCAGAGTAATCATTTGCATTTAACATTGCACAATTTTATTATCGGCACACATACATACAAAAGACCAGAGAAATGTTCAACACACATACACACAATTAAATATGTGCCTCATATAAACAGAGCACATCATGAACTTACAAGAGTTGCGTCTAAAAGACGAGAGAAATGTCCGGTTTTGACCTGGTTTGTGTGGCGTCCATGCAGCGACGGTCCTATCGGTAGGGTCGTGGCCTAGTACGGTTTGGGTGTCGTCCTGCTGCTGTGTGCAGGCAGCAAGACCGTCGACCCAGCTGGTTTGACTTCGGGCAATGCGAAATTTTGACCTGGTTGCTACACTGGGGCGGCGGTCTCGGATTTGGCTCAATGTTCATGGTCTGCGGACGGTCATCTTGGTTGCGGTGGGCTATGAGATGGTTGGATCGTGCGGTGTTGTGGCTTGTGTGCTGCTTTGTTGCCAAGTGGTGTAAGTCAGGGCGGCTGCCCTGGAGCCGGAGGTGTGTATTGGTGTTGTTTGGTGGACTAGCATCGTGTGCACGATAGGTGTCCCTGCTTGTGCGGGTTTTTGGCCCTGTTTTTCATATAAACATGGCATTGTATAATTTGTATAATTTTTGGACCCAGTTTTTCTTATATTTGGGTAAACTCTATTCTATCTAGTCGAGCGACAGGGATCGACTGCCTGTCCTTTAAATATAAGTGCTTCAAAAGGCTCCAAAATTGTGAGAAATGGAGGATCCTCTTCAAGAAGGGGGCTGGCAATGGTAGCATAATTGATGTAGATGCACCCTCCTCCTCGACGGTCTCGGCGGGACGCCCAATCGGGAACGAGATGGCAAAGACAAGTGTTACAACAACGACATCATCAGAAAGGGCTCAAGCATCGAGTGACAAGTGCCTCGTCGAGGTCTCAACGAAATTTTTCTTGAGAAGGCAAGAGAATGTAAAAGTTGGACGGTATTGATGGAGAAGCAAGACTAGAAGCTCAAGCTCAAGAAGGCAAGGGTTGCAATGAAGAAAAGGAAGGCGAACTACATGATCTTGACGGCCGATTTGTCGAACATGGATCCGGATGTGAGGGCGTGACATTAGATGAACAATGGCACCATCTTGTAGGGCGACTGAATAGCCAACATTTTTCATTCGATTTATCATATGTAATAGTTGTGGCTGGATTTTGCACCGTTTTGGTGGCCAAGATTTTAAATTTGGGCCAAAACTATGTGTGTTTTGATTCACATAATTTTCATACGCAAAATAGCAAAATATATTGGGAGAACCGTATTCAGAACGCCGTTTGTAGGCTCCCCAATACGACAACATGTGTCGACGCTTCCAATAACTCCTCTCGCATGGCGAAGCTGCCGGACTCGTTGTATTTGGGGCATGGCTGGGATGCTCCAACAGTCCAACCCGATAGAAATATGATAGTGTTACTTTTTTTGTTAATTCATTTTTACTGCCAGCAGCATGATTGACTAAATGACCCGTGAAACAGAACACGGCTGGCATACTACCTCCAGAGGAAATGATTAAACTCAACGTTGATGCGGCCTTTGATATTCATACTGGATCGGGGGGTTCTGGAGCTATTCTTCGAGATCATTATGGTGCTGTTATTTCATGTGGAAGGCGTGACCTGCATTCTGTTGAAGATGCGGCTACGGCCGAGGCTTTTGCACTCCGAGACGGACTAATACTTGCTGGTGAGGTGGGATGTAACAAGTTGTTGATTGAGTCTGATTGCATGGAGGTGGTAGAGACCATGCAGAACGGTGGAAACTCGGTTGGAGCAGCTGCGGCGATCTATGAAGAGTGTACATTTTTATGTCGTAGTTTTGCTCGTGTTTTCTCACATTGTCCTAGGGAGGCAAATAGGGCAGCTCATGAAGTAGCAAAAAAATTTGAGGTCAGCCAAGGTGTGTGGCATGGTGATACGCCTCTATGTATCCAAGCTGTAATTGCGGATGATGTATCCTTGTTTCCCAATTAATAAAGAACACCGCGATGGCTTTACCTCAAAAAAAAAAAAAAACTGTAACTGTCAACTTCCAAACATACATGTACAAATTTTAGAGGGAAAATTTGCTACTGGACACCGTTATTTCGTGTCCTTTGCGCAAACACACTAAACTTTTGTGTCTTTGCTGAGTACCATTACAATTTTGTGGTCATTTGCTGTAACACACTGCACGGACTAAAACGGAAAGGTTGATCTTTGTGCAAGATTTGACCGTTCTAAATCCTTAATCAAACCTTTTTTTGCTGGTTTCAAATGACGGCGCAACAATAACGGACTGAAAGTTCTTCCGCTTCATCACAGAACCCACTTATGCAACTTCCATTCGTTCTTTTTTCTGGTGCTTCATAATGCAATCCATCTCCACGATAAACAACATGACACAACAGGTTTTAGACACAAACCTGGACAATTCAGGATGAGAAACATTGCAGAACATAACACGCACGTCCACTGGACGGCATTGCATTCACGTCCAACAGAGCACGTGAAAATAGCAGGCAACATACGTCCAAATAACAAGCACGTCAAACATGGCTTATGTTCAGGTCAACTAGATTCAGTTAAACTAGCACGGAATAACAGCACATGTTCTAGTCGAAAGGGAACGACACATGCTTCAGTTCAATGGGGAAACATCACTACCTTTCGACCCTTTTGACTTTTAAATCATTTACAATGATTAATCTTTCCGTTTTAGACAGTGGAGTGTGTTACAGCAAATGACCACAAAATTGTAATGGTACTCAGCAAAGACACAAAAGTTTAGTGTGTTTGGGCAAAGGACACGAAATAACGGTGTCCAGTAGCAAATTTTCCCAATTTTAGAACATCAACGGCATGTCAATCCTCATGCGGCGGCGACCGGCCCCACGGTAAGCGTGCAAGGCAGGTGGCCATGGCAGCTCGTACTGGTACGCCGCTCCCGCGTAGCTGTTCCTCTCGTGCGCCCGCTCCACCTGCAGCGTTTGGAGGTCGACAGAGACAATCCAGTTTTCCTCCTCCTGCGGCGCCACGAGGATGTAGCTCGTATTCGCCGCAACGATCTTGGCAGCTGGTCCCTGGAAGTACGTCTCCCCGCACCCCGGCAGCCCGCGGGTCGCCTCCGGCAGCCTTACGAGCTTCTCCACCACCCACTCGTCACTTTCCTTGATATTCACAAACACCTTGAGGTCTCCGTTGTTGATGATGCAGACGACACGAACCTCTGCGCCGTCGACGTCGTGCCCGCTGATGACTCGAAAGGTCGAAGACGGATGCGCCATCCCCAGGCCAGCGTTGGGGAATGTAACGAGCGAGAACTCCATGGTGGTCTCGTCGAGAGCCAACACCACGTCTCATGCTCGATGCGCCAGTAGAGAGACGAACACGCACGCCCGACAAAACTGATCCAGCTAAAGTCTGGAACGGGGACGGTGCTGCTGGCCGCGATCTGCTGCCAGCCGCCGTCGCTGCCGGAGGAGAACACGCAGGCACCGGGAGCGTGCTGACCGTCCTCGAAGAAAAAGTTTTGGTAGACCACGACGAGCACCCGAAAGCTCGACATACTGATGCAGCCACTACCTGTCCCGTCGACGGAAACGCCGTCGAGCAGGAACACGCCGAGGCACCGGTGGGAGTTCATCTCCTCCCAGTTGAGGATCCCCTGGTAACGGCGTCTGAGCGGGTCGCAGACGATCATGTCAGGGAAGTGGAGCTCCATCGGGTACCCCGTAAGATTCCTCCTGTAGAGCAGGAGGAGGCCCCCGCGGCTGTCACCCAGCTCCAGTCGACGTCCGGGAGGAAATCGAGGGAGAAGCGGCGTCTGTCGAGGGCATCGGACGTCGACGGGCTTGGCACGAAGACCTGGTTGTTCCCGTCGGGCGGTAGCTTGTTGTGACTGGGGTCGACGATGTGGTAGTGGCCGAGGACGTGGGGAGCGTGGTGGAAGAAGCGGAACCAGGTTAGGAACGAGGTGTCCGCGATGATGCGGTGCCATCGCTTGCACGTGAACGCGGCACGGAGCAGGGTCAGGGAAGAGCCCACATGGACGAGGACGAGCTCGAGGAGGTGGTCGGGAATGTGGTGGATGCTGGTTGGCCCTGACGGTATGAGTTTGCTCGTCGACGCTCTCTTGGGCTTGGTGTGGCGGCGGCGGTGGTGGCGACGTGGTCCCTTGGTCGCTATTGACGGCGGGCTCGGGATGCACTTGCTTACGGGAGTATGTCCTCTTGACACGGATGGGGGTCTTATCATAAGACTCTTATGTAGTGATTCAGTGAGCAGGACAACAGCGCAAGCGTGTTGTTTACTCGTTAATACACACTGGCCACGCGATTTGGAGCATACGCGTCTGCGTGCTTCCCATGGAGTTCTGTTCCTTCGCTTTGTGAGGGAAAGGCAACTTGCCACCCACGGAACTTAACACTGGGTCACAGTGCTTTACCAAAAGACATTTATATGTTTTATCAAAAGACAACCTTTATTCCCTCACAACAGATACATCGTGCATCATGCGGAGCAACGCGGCCTCTCCACAAAGACAACCTTTAATCTTTGTTTGAGACTTGCACTGTACATTTTAGACGCACACCATGCACATGTATATTTTCCTCAACCAGTCTATGGCAGGCGCATCTCATCTTCCCGAGTCCTGCTTCTCTCTTTCCTCTCTTTAAAGATCATGAAAGAGCCGCGCCCGTTGAGATTTGATGAAGATAGTAAAATTATTCAAAACATTGAGATATCAAAAATATATGGTAAAATTTGATCTGCACAGATCGCAATGCATGTATGTAATCCATTTTAAGACAGGAACTTGAGGTATAGAAACGCTTGAGAAAATAACTGAGTTTCGTATTTAACTGCCTTGAAGAAAGTGGGACGTATTATTTGTTTAAAGCTTTTAGTGCTGATTCAGAAGAGGAATGATACCAGGTAAGTAATCATGGGGAATAAACCTTCAGAAGTAATTTGTTAGTCTTCGTTTAAGATACTATGTAGATATGGTATCTTGTTTTTTCAAAAGGGGAACATCGTCCCTCTGCATCGAAAGGATACACTCACACTGATTTTATTGCAAAAATTACGAAATACAAAGACTACATTTTTTTAAACAAAGGCAATTTTTTTGCTTATCCATTAATTAAGAAGAAGGTGCCCAGTTAATTAGCGAAAAACCGGGTGAAAACCATACAAGAACACCAGGGCCACGCCCACTCTCACCACACGGTAATGCCCACTCGAGACTCGAGAACACCATGAGAACAACCACACCCGTCGACAACGACCAAAGGCGCCAACCACACAAACACAAAACAAATGGTGACCCGCTCCACCGAGTGGAATACGGATAGGCGGTGACCCGCTCCACCAAGTACAATTTATGTATCACATAAGGTGGCCACATGGACCAGCCCAGTGGAATACGGATAAACCAAAGCTTCTATAACTTTTGCAATCAATTACAATGCCGCAAGCCACCAAGATAGCTCGTATAACCTCCGTCAGCCAATTGCACCAAATATTCATATGTTGCTGCTGCTCCACAGGAAAGAGAAATACCACATGTGGATGTTGTATGTAGCTCTGTGAATGACCCGCAAGAAATTAGCAGATTGTTTAACACCACATCATTTCGGCAATTCCAGATGACCCAAACTAAAGCACAAAATCCAAAATGAATTCAAGGTTTAGTTATCTTATCCATCTCATATAAGCAACTACCAAACATATTAGTTTATATTGGTTGGAGGTGGTGTATGACAAGTAAAGTGAAAGACCTGCCAAATTAGATAGACAAAACGACATGAAGTATAGACATGCTCAACTGAACCCTCTAAGTAAGAAAGCGTATTTGTCACACCCCGTCCATCTCCTTTTGGCAAGACTGCCCTTACTACGACGCAAATTTCTAAGGAACAACCTAAAGATTTTTATCTTAAGCGTGACATATGTAGCATGCCCATCATCAGCTCCAAGTACATTGATTTCCAAATGTAACAGCTGTATACAAATCCATTTGAAAGTATCATGCTTCTCCATAAGCAATACATTCATTAGTTTCTAAACTAGGTTCAGCCATGAAATTCACTTGTCACCACCTCTCCTGAGAGTTAAAACGTCAACAACATGAATATCATTATTTCACACAATATTATAAAGCGATGGATATTGAATAGATAGAGGAACATTATCAAGCCAAGGATCTACCCATAATCGAGACATTTGTCCATTACCACTAAGAAATGAACCTCGTTAAAAAACTTGGTTTACCCGCATTAGTTCCTTACAAAGGGGCGGGTCATTTGTCTTGAGTTGTATCCGACATAGCATTTTATCACCAACATTCTTATTGTGCAATAATTCATGCCAAACTCGTCTCATGGAGCAGGTTGAACACAATTTACTCAACAAACATTTGTTTCTTATATATAAAATCTCAATACCCAAGCCACCTTGATGCTTTGGTTGACAAACAATGTTCCATTTTTATAGAAGATACTTCCTTTTAAATTGCCGATTTTGCAACAAAAAAAAACGAGGACGACTAAAAAATCAGGATTTTCTGTACCCTTTGGATATTCCAAAAGAAAAGATAGCAAACAAAATCAGTGGGCTACCGATTTTACTCAGCCCACGACATAGTTTCCGCTTGAATCGGTCCCCTATGAGCATCTTACTCGGCCCACAACCTAGTTTTCGCTTAAAAAATCTTCTATCGATTTTCCTTCTTTATTCAGCAACTTACCGATTTTCATTCTTTATTCAGAAATTTCTTATAATGAATGCGATTCTGATATATTTAAAAGGAATAGAACAGTCCTCACATCCAAAGATGTGATTTGACTAGCTCAATACCCGTGCGTTGCTACGGGTAAATAGAATGTTCATGTCATGTATTTAGCAAAACAATTTAAGTTTGTTTTTACTAATTGGAAATGACTTCTTGTAGTTTGAAATTAAAACATGTTCACGCCAAACTGTTTTGACGAGTAGTTTATCACGTCAACATCTTATTCTATTATACTTTTAAGATATTTGTAGTTGTTTGCTTTTACACATGGCCACGTTGGTCGACAAGCACCAACTCATTTATCTGATTCTCCTGTTTATTCAAACTGTTTTTCTTAGATTTGAAGACCTTTGCGTCACTCTTAATTATTGACATGCCCTTCTTCAAATTAACCGACAAATCGTATTATTTTTTTGAAAGAAAGCGTGAACTTACCTGAACTTTTGATCTGATGTAACCGTATCGATTTTTTTTATGTAGGTCGATCGGGTTCCGGCGTATACTCATATTAGGCAGTTGGGCGTGTTCCTGTCGGATCTAGTTGCACGATCCAATATATGTTTTTGACAAAACAAATACAGCAATTCATGGCAGCGCACAGGCATGCAGCTGAACGTGTTCCATCTTTGCTTTTTAGTGCTTGCCTGGTTGTATGTCAGCCCGGCTAGACGATTGAGCCACAGAATAGATATAGCAGACCGAGATTAACCAATATCTACTTAGAAGATATTAGTTTCAGCCAGACACCAATTAGCAAATAGTGTGGTAGAGTTCGATTGGAATACGCATCAACTCCTACGCATCATACGATTGGTTCCGGCGGCCGGACTCGATTAGCAAATGACGTGGTGGACTCGGAACACAATTGTTTAAGATTGTTCTGGCTCGGCCCATGAATAAAAAGAGGCCCAACTATGACGTACCATCATCACCACCTTAGTCATATTATATAGTAGTGATTATTGTCAGCTTTCATACATACATGTACAGATTTTAAAACATCAACAACATGTTAATCCTCTTGCGGCGCTGGCGACCGGCCGCACGGCAAGCGTGCAAGGCAGGTGGCCATGGCAACTCGTACGGGTACGCCGCTCCTGCGTAGCTGTTCCTCTCGTGCGCCCGGTCCACCTCCAGCGTTTGGAGGTCGATGGAGACAATCCAGTTCTCCTCTTCGTGCGGCGCCACGAGGATGTACCTGGTATTCGCCGCGACAATCTTGGCTGGTCCCTGGAAGTACGTCTCCCCGCGCCCCGGCAGCCCGCTGGTCGCCTCCGGCAGGCTTACGAGCTTCTCTGCCACCCATTCGCCCTGCCTTCTAGCTTCACAAACACCCTGAGGTCTCCGTTGTTGATGATGCGGATGACACGAACCACGGCGTCGTGGCTGCCGATGACTCGGAATGTCGAAGACTCATCCGGCATCCCCACCACGGTATGGGGGAACGTGACGAGCGAGAACTCCATGGTGGTTTCGTCGAGAGCCAGCACCACCCCCTCGCGCTCCATGCGCCAGTAGAGAGACGAACACGCGCGCCCGACGAAGCTGATCAAGTGTAACTCTGGAATGGGGACGCTGCTGCCAGCCGAGCTCTCCTGCCAGCCGCCGTCGTTGCCCGAGGAGAACACACAGGCACTAGGAGCGCCCCGGCCATCCTCGAAAACATTGCTTCCGTAGACCACGACGACCACCCGAAAGCTCGACATACTGATGCAGCCACTGCCCGTCTCGTCGACGGAAACGCCGTCGAGCAGGAACAGGCCGAGGCACCGGGACGAGTACATCTCATCCCAGTAGAGGATCCCCTGGTAACGGCGTGTGAGCGGGTCGCAGACAATCATGTCAGGGAACTGGAGCTCGCTCTGCCTTATGTACCATGAAAAATTCCTCCTGTATAGGAGGAGGAGGCCCCCGCGGCTATCACCGAGCTCCCAGTCGAGGTCCGGGAGGAAATCGAGGGAGAAGTGGCGTCTGTCGAGGGAGTCGGCTGTCGAGGTGTCGGGCACGAAGACCTGGTTGTTCCGTCGAGCGGCAGGTCGTCGTGAGTGGGGTCGACGATGTGGTAGTGGCCGGCGACATGTGGGGCGTGGAGGGAGCGGAAACGTGTCAGGAACGAGGTGTCGGCGATGATGCGGCGCCAGCGCTTGCACGCGAACGCGGCACGGAGCAGGGCCAAACAAGAGCCCACGCGGAGAAGAACCAGCTCCAGGAGGTGGTCGGGAATGTGGTGGACGCTCGTTGGCCCTGACGGGATGAGCTCGCTCCTCGGCGATCTCTTGTGCTTGGTTTGGCGCCGGCGGTGGCGGCGACTCGGTCCCTCGGTCGCCATCGACGGCGGACTCGGGATGCTGTACGGGAATAAATCCTCTTGACACGAATGGGTCTTATATACTGATTCAGTGAGCAGTACAAAGTTCTTATTGTTGATTAGTTAATACACTCTCACAAAGCGATTTGGAGCATACGCGGCTGCGTGCCTCCCACGGAACTTTTTTCTTAGCTTTTCGAGGGAAAGGCAACTTGCCACCCACGGAACTACACTGGGTCACAATGCTTTGTGCTGAGTCAGAATAAATAGATGAATTCTTCATCAGAATAAAATACTTATGTTTTACCAAAAGATAACCATTATTCCTTACAATAGATATATCGTGCACCACATGCGCACCGGGCAATAAAATCACGCGGATCGCAAGTTTAGTTTTTGCAATAGGGAAGCAAATTGTGTTGCTGATTGTTTACGTTTCACTACCAGGTGTTTGGGTTAGTGATGCGCCTAGTTTTATTGTTTTCCTGTTAATTGACGATGTAACTACTATATTATTTAATTAATAAAGCTCACATTAGAGTCATGTTTGTTATTTTGTGGTGATCCAAATTCGTATATACTGATAAAGGCCGACTTATGACGAGGAGAGCGGAGCGTCCCGGAGTCAGAAGGAATCGATGCGAACTAAAGAGGGTTGAGTTGGAGCATGACATTTTATATGGGAAAACAAATCCGGGCCAATCTCCTCGTATGCCTCCACCATTTTCGTGCAATTATTTCTCGGGAGATAATGGGGAAGAGGAAGAACACGCCACAACGGAGATCATGGGGAAGAGGAAGCACCAATGGTCGTCGATTCACAGGCGGCTAATATGGATCACCGAAGGTAATGGGCTGTTGCGTGTGGGCTGAAATATTGGGTTGCATGTGGACTGGTCAGTCTAGTAGCAGAAAAACATTAGCGATCGTCGAACGGAATGGGACAGAACGGAATGGAACGACAATTTTCTTGGCTGAGGTGTCAGATTTGCTGAGGTGGATAGGCTACATGTTGAGAGAGCGATCGTCGAACGGAACGGGACAGAACGGAATGGAACGACAATTTTCTTGGCTGAGGTGTCAGGTGGATAGGCTGCATGTTGAGAGAAATAGTTAGGGGGATGACCTATTTAGTATAGGATTCTAAATGTTCGGACATACGCGCAAATGGAAAACTAGTACTCCCTCCGATCCATATTAATGGTCTCAACATTGTCTAGATACGGATGTATCTAGTCTCTAAACACTTAACTAGATACATCCGTATCTAGATAAATTGAGCCCATTAATATGGATCGGAGGTAGTATTGTTTTTACTATGGACGTCTTCTACAATTTCATATAGATCAATGTGGAAATAGAATCTTTACACCATTACCGCTGCAAAAATATTATCAATATGACAATTTGACACATATAAATAAAAAACCACACTGTATTTGAGGGAGTTAAACGAGCTGCTTATGAGCTAATCGCGAGTTGTGAACTAGTCAAGCCAAGTTGAGCGAACTTGTTGTAGTTGTTTGGTGAACTACACGAGCCGGGCCGGCTCGGATCGAATTCAAGGCCCAGTGGTGTAAAGAGATCGACTGGTTATTAACCAGGTGCAAACAGTTAAAGGTTGTGGTAAACTGACGCACAAGAGGAGTGATTTAGGAATGGCACAGGCGATTTGCAGCGATAACACTCTCGTAGTAGGAGCCACGAACAGGATAAAGAAACAGCGTCAGATTGGGTGCCAAAGGAAGTAAAGAACTAGTGCACTCCGGCGCAAGGAAAATGATAGAAGGAACAACTGCAGTAGATTACGCATGCCTTGAATTGGATTTATTCTCAGTTGCGATCCATCGAATGACCAACTAAAACTTAATCCTGCTCTTCCAGACGCTACAAAGTACTCGACATACCACTTATTATTATTCGTAGATGTAACACCGCTCGCTTGCAGTCGCAGGCACATCCGTACAAGTAACGCACACTCAGGGCAGGCAGTTGAGATATATATCTACTGCGTTCGTGCCTGGTCGAGGCGCTGCTGCCCAGTTCTTCACCTCGTGCGCCTTGGAGTCCAGCTTCGCGCCGGCGTGGTCCACCTTGTCGGCCCCCGGCGGCGAGGACGCCCCGTGCGACAGGTACCGGTACATCCACGCCAGCACGCCCATGGCCGCCGCGCCGAACGCCCCCGACGACACGAACCCAGTCGTCAGCAGCGCCACCGCGATGCCGGCGGGCACCAGCACCGGGCTGAAGATCACCATCAGCGGCGTCGCCACGATCAGCGCCACCACGGTGCCCGTCAGAGTCAGGGCCGACAGGAACAGCATCGACCCTGCAGCCGCTGCGGCAGCCACCGCCTTCCCGACGGTGACGGCCATCGGCTGGTTCTGGCCCTGGCCGTGGCCGCCGTAGTTGTAGTCGTCGCCGCGGATGGCTCGCATGTAGTCCTCCCCGACGGCGCCGCCGCCTCCGTGCGCCCCACCCCGGTGGTGCCGTGCTCTGCCGCCATGCGCGTAGATGCACTAGCTTCTGCTTCACTACCCTGAAAGTCTAAATCCTGAGCCTTAGCCTGCAGATGTGCAATAACCATTCGTCGAGGAGATGGGTGTGGTTTATAAGATGCGATGACAGCAGGAGGACGATGGAGGAATCCTCGGACATGTGGATGCAGCACAGGGGTACGTGGCGAGGGACAAGGTCTGCATGGATAGCGATACCTTGCATCGCGCCACGTAGGTGCCAACTTGCAGGCTCCCGGCATACGTGTTGCAAATGAAACCTCTTTCCAAGAGAGCTGCTCGACCTGCCGCCTCAGGACATGGTTCCAACTCGATCGTGTGGTAAATTAAAAAAAAAAAAACTCGATCGTGTGGTCGTTCTCTTGTTTGTCCACGAGCCTAGAGTTGAGCCCGACGCCGCTTTACAAATTTCCACGCAGAGGCGTTTTGTGTAATTGTAAAGCAGAGCAAATCGGGGATCTTCACTTAACAATTTCCAAATATCAACTTCAGTTTTTCACGTCAGTTTTCACTGTTTTTAGTGTCTCGTATGATAAAAATCTACTTTACTGCCGGTCAAAAAAAATCTACTTTACTACGGAATACGTAAAAAGAGGTCGGGCTTCATGAAGTCCAATATTTGAAAAAAATGAAAATTTAAATTTAAAGTTTTAGAAAAATATGAAAACACACATGAATATATACAATGTTGTATTATCAATCTGCAAAATTTATAAAAAATATGTCATATTCTGTGACACGCAAAAATAATAAAATCTGACCGATTTGGAAGAGTTAAAATTTTACCCTCTTCAGTATTTTCAAATGTCAGATTTGTCGTTTTTATGCAGCCCAAAATATAAGATATATCTAGTGAAATTTACACGTTGGTAAAATACAACAATATCTACATACAGGAATTTTTCACATTTTTTGAAACTTCCAAATATGATTTAGTATTTTTCAAAATAAATAATCCGTGGAGCTACTTCTCCATTTGTCGACTCTCATACTACTACCTCTGAGTGATAATTAGTCGCTCCTTTAATTTGTTCTCAAACTTCCAGATATGGGGGGTTGGATGATCTTACCTGATTTTTTTTAGATAAAGAGTATATATTAATATCGCGGAGATACAAATTACACCTAGTCTCTGCAACAACGCAATAGCCAAAACCATTACGGATGCACACAGCCAAAAGACAATAAGAAGAAGAAATAAAAAGAAAAGTTCCGCTACAGAGTTACAGTCCTTGCAGCAGCCGCACAACCACCACTGACAAGGGTATACATCTCGGGTACCCTACCGTGAGGGTACCTGGTGCACGTGACGACTAAAGACCCAATAGCGAAGAGACAACTCGAAGGCCAAGACAGGAGGCCCAACAAGATGGAGTACCCTCCAAGTTTAGACATAGACATAGTCGGTTTGTACTTTCCGTATGTGTAAACTAGGTCGGTTACAAACTCCCGGGACCCAGCCCATTTAAGGGCTGGGAGGGTGCCGATCTAGAGACAAGCCATACTCAAACCACCAAATCTCTTGCGAGATTAACATCTCGCCGGAGCCACCTTGTAACCTCATAATCTCACACGATCAATAACAAATAGGCAGGAAGTAGGGTCTTTATCTCCACCCGAGGGGCCTGAACCTGGGTAAATCTTTGCCTCTGCTTGTCAGCCGACGAAACTACCAGTACTACCACGTTCTCTCCCCATAATCTCAACCCTAGGTCCTTAACCATGGGATTTGATGAGTGTACCCTCGTCAATTGGCGCCGTCTGTGGGAAAGAATAGTGCTGGACTCGCGGTTTTTTCGGTTCCATCGGAAAACAGCGACTCGCCGATCGAATCTACAAACGGCAACTCGCCGGCTGCATCAACAAACCAGAACTCGCCGACTCAGGCGGCACACGGCAACTCGCCGGTTTACTCAACAAACGGCAACACGCCAGCTTAACCCGCAAAAAGCGCATCGGATCCTCTGATGGATTTCGAGCCACACTCGCCAGGATTCCAGGAGGCCTTCTCGATCTCGAGTCAGGTTTGGGTTTAACCGTTGTTTCGTTCAATTTTTTCGTCAACAAGCTTGGTGTGCAGGACATGACGGATCCACGCCAACTCGCGACTTCCGCACCCGAGGCTCCATCGCACTACTGGGAAAACAGCTATCAGTGGCGCACCAAATTAGAATTCTGTGGCGCACCCCCAGAATTGCTGGGTGCGCCACAGAATCCTCGCCACTAATTTTTTTTTCTGTGGCGCACCATGGCGTGCGCCACAGAAATCCACATTTCTGTGGCGCACCTGCCTGGTGCGCCACAGAATTCTGAAAAAATTCAAAAAATTCAAAAACTGAAAGAAAAAAATTAAAAAGTTTCAAAAAAAATCAGAAAAATCAAAATATGAAATAATATGAAAAATCCTAATTATGGAATTATTTCAGATTTTTGAATTTTATGAACTGAAACCTTCACGCTATACCTTCCCGCTAGGTCACCCATCCTCAAATTGCTCCAACTCTAGCACGCTAACTTCTAAGTTCCACCCACACACTATCCTTGTGCTACTCAAGTTCTTATTGATATATATATATATATATCATATGTAATCCTCTTAAGTCTGTATGTGTATATGTTATAAAGTGTGTTTTTAAATTTCAGATTTTCAAAAACTTCTAAACTTTCAAAAGTTTCAAAAGATCCAAAAAAAATCAAAAAACTTAAAAAAATTAAAAAAAATCCAAAAAATCCATAAAAAATCTAAAAAATATAAAAAATCCAAAAAAAAATAAAAAAGTCAGAAAAGTCAACAATCTTCTTGTTATACATTTCTATGTCTTTTTGGAATTTTTGAATTTTTTAATTTTTTTGATTTTGCTGCGAAAAAAACGTCTGTTTGAAATAACTTTATGATTTTCTGTGAATTGCTGACCGGGTAACCCTGGTGGATTCGAACTCGGAATTTTTCTCACGATTTTTTTGACATATTATTTGCGTTATTTCGACGTCGTATGCAAAAGTTATGGCCGTTAAAAGATTTTTTTTTCCTGGTTTGTTGCAAAAAGGTCAGAATTCATATTTCAAAATTTCTATACCTACTAGACACACTACGTAGCTACATGTCAAAGGATTTTATTTATGGATATTTTTTATCATTTTCTTTTACTTCCTGCAAGACAAAAAAGGCAATCCGCGGGGGGGGGGGGGGGGGGGGGGGGTGGTGGATTTTGAAAAAAATAATTCTGTGGCGCACCTGGCACGTGCGCCACAGAAAGTTGACATTCTGTGGCGTACCTGCCATTTTTTTAAATTTTAAACCCCCCGGATAACTTTCTGTGGCGCACCTGGCCATGTGCGCCACAGAAAATGTTACTTTCTGTGGCGCACCAATTAAGGATGCGTCACAGAATGTAACCTACCTATATGGGTTTTCCCAGTAGTGTCGGTTGCGGCTTATTCGACTGCGGACCCCTCAACTATGTGCCATACATCGTCAACCCTCCCAAGCTTGTTCGTCTGCAACATCCATGTCCAGTCCACACGAGAGATGCGCGAGCTCATTGAGGAACTCCAGGGCGAGGAGGCCGAATCAGCATATCGCACAAACGATCCCGAGCTGGATCTCCCACTCGAGGATAGTTTCGACTGCGGGATCTCCCTCAGCGACTTCGACGAACCTAAACTCATATCGACAACCACGTCGACTGAGATCTGCACCAACAACAACAACCTCGACTTCGAGATTCATAACAACTTCGCCGACGCCGAGATAGCATAGCGATGAGGCATCGACAGCGAGATCCGTCCAGACGGACCACTCGACGGGTATATCGACTCCGACATGAGCCTTGATGACGATTCGAGTCCATGATGGACTCGAAGACACACATACATACCCGGGTGATACCCGCAGGTCTACGTCGCCATCGCCGCAGAATCATCAGATGCTGCGGCCAGCCGCAGGCCTACAGAATTCCCGTGCACAGTTACTATGCCGGACGAGTCACAACTCTCACAATCACTGCTGAGATGGCAGCAAAAGCAGATAAAGTTATCAAGGAGTGCACAATGATGCCAGCAGACGCAACACAAGAGGATGTTGACCTTCCAGTACTTCAACTGGCAGGAATCACTTCGACTGAAGCAGATAAGCAACACTCGAAGAACGCAAAAAGCAAGCTAGCTTGTCGAGTGCGCGCAGAAGACAGCTCTCCCTGAGCTCCACCGGGCGAGCAGACACAAGACCCAGATCAAGGCTGTCACACCTCTCGCGGAGAAGGGCGGCACTCACCCGCAACTTAGGCAACTCTTCATGACATACGACGAGGAAGGAGTGCCAGTACCCAAAACAGCTGCGGGTGCCTCTTCACCGCTGCAGCATACCTAGAGGCAATCAAGCCTCCAGCTGATGACCCCAATGCAAAACTACATCGCCAACAGATCAAATCACTCGCCTTAGCGGCGAAGGCCATACGCCAAATTCCAAGAACTCCAGGTGGGAGTCGAGACCGTGCCCTAGTCGACGCGTCGAAGAGCATAATCACAGTGGTCGCCGCCACCACTCGAAGGAAAGAAGCTCACGTCGGCGCAGGTCCAGGAGCAGATCACGCAGATCTTACAGTAGCGACTCATACTCTGATCGAGAGCCTGAGCCACATGGAGCTCTGTGCTTCACTCGACGCGTCCGCGAGACACGGATGCCCAAAGGGTTCAAACTCACATCTGAACAGCCCAAGTACACGGGTCGACAGGAACCTTCGGGTGGCTGGAAGATACAGGCTGGCTGTCGCGTGCCAGCGAGGCACAAACACCACAGCCATGCAATACATACGACTCATGCTCGAAGGCACAGCCCGCGACTGGCTCAAGGCCCTACCTCCATCAACATACGACTCGTGGGATCACTTCCGCAGATTTCATCAAAAACTTCGAGCCTCTATGTGAGCGCCCAAAAACCGAGGAGCTGCGAGCCTGCGTTCAACGTTCAGACGAAACGTTGAGGTCATACATCAGACGATGGACTGAGATACGCAACTCAGTTGGAGTAATTTCAGAAGATATGGCCATGGATGCTTTCATGGGCCTCGCCAGGCGAGACTTCAAAGAAGCACTTGGTCGCAAAAGCCAACCTCTGTGCTAACCTCTGAGATCGCGACTGAGTGGGCAGACGGAGAAGACATGGCGCGCACCACACGCGGGTCCTCACCCCGTGACAATCATGAAAGTGGCAGTCGAAGCCGCAGAGACTCGTATAGAGACGACCGAAGGCGCAAACGTTCAAAACGTCACGACTACGATGACGACAGACCCGAATTCATGGCGGCTGGGTTCTCCACACCCCGCAACGACCAGAGACAGAAGCGACCGACGGTCAGAAGATCGCGAGACAGTCGAGATGATCGGCGGGACAGTCGAGATGATCGCGGACAGTCGAGACCGCGGCCAACGCAGTGATAGCTACAAGAGGAAGGACTGGCGCAAGTCACGGGCACAATCTGAGCGATCATTCGAAGAAAAGATGGATGCTGATTGCAGATTCCACCTGTACAAGGGGGACGACGGAAAACTGCGCTCCAATCACTCGATGAGAAACTGCAGGGAGTTCGACCAAATGGCGACTGATTACGTAAATCTCAGAAAGGCAGCAGCCACACAAGCACCTGCACCCGTGCCTCAGCCAAACAATGTGCCTGTTCTGATGGCACCACCTCCACCACCACAGCCTGCCGCAGGCGGAAATCTCGCGGGTGCCATACAGCCCGTACCTCGGGTGGACGAACCAGTACCCTCCGCCCCAAGGGCAGATGTACATGATACAGAAAGGTCGCCTTCCAACAGGGAGCAAAAACTTCGCACTCGACAAGTAAACATGGCGGTCATGTCACCTCCCTGTAACTGAATTCTTGAAGGGTTCTGAAACCGCAATAAGCTTCAGCAGAGGACCACCCTCCATCGGTTGTTCGTCCAGGGCACTCTGCTCTGGTACTCGACGCGCAAATTGGAGGCTACGCCATGTCCAAGGTCTTCATGGATGGTGGCAGCGCGCATAAACATCATCTTCGCAGATACGCTCCGCAAAATGAACAGGTCAGTCGAAAACCTGCCAAGATCTTCAAATACCTTTCACGGTATCGTCCCAGGAAAAATAAGCCCAGAAGGCACCATACAACTCGACGTAACGTTCGGGGACAAGAACCACTTCAGGACAGAATCGATTGAGTTCGAAGTTGTCGACTGGAAGTCACAATACCATGCTATACTTGGACGCCCGACGTTCGCTCGATTCATGGCGGTGCCACACTAGCATACCTCCAGCTGAAAGATGCCTGGACCAAAAGGAGTAATCACAGTCAAGGGAACTTCCAAAAGTCTGACTCTTGCGACCGAGAGTTTAGCAAAATCTCTGAGATGTTTGGCATGGAAGCAACACTCGCTGATCTAGCGGTCTCCAACGATCGAACACTTATGCCAGAACACAAAAAGGTGGCAGTCGACAGAGCATTCAATGCCACCAATGACACAAGATCGCATCAGGTGCACCCGACTGACCCGACCAAGACAGTCAATGTCTCGTCGAGTCTGCCTATCGCATAGGAAAGCGCGCTCGAATTCCTCCGTGAGAACTGGGATATATTTGCATGGTGTCCAGCCGACATGCCAGGTATTCCCAGGGAATTCGCCGAGCACTCTCTCCAATTATTTCCAGATGCTAAACCAGTCAAGCAAACAATGCGCCGCATATCCGGCCCAAAAAGAACTGCAGTCGAAGCCGAAGTCGACAGGCTACTCGCAGCAGGATTCATCAGAGAGATCAAGAAATCACAATGGGTGGCCAACCCCGTACTCGTAGAGAAGAAGCACACAGATATCCTTCGGATGTGCGTAGATTTTACAGCACTCAATAAATGTTCCAAAGGATCACTTTCCACTACCTCGAATCGACCAGATCGTCGACTCCACCGCCGGGTGCGCTCGCTTGTCCTTCCTGGATGCTTACTCGGGTTACCACCAGATAAGGATGAAGGAAGAGGATGAAGAAAAACGGCGTTCATAACCCCACTCGGGGTCTACTGCTACACCACAATGCCTTTCGGGCTCAAGAACGCAGGCGCAACCTACCAGCGCATGATGCAAGATTGCCTCAAGAAGCAAATTGGGCGAAACGTCCAGGTCTATGTAGATGACATCGTCATCACCACAAGAGGAAAACACACTACTCGATGACTTGCGAGAGACATTCGCAAACCTCAAACGCTTCCACATCAAGCTCAACCCGAAGAAGTGCACGTTCGGCGTGCCAGCCGGGCAACTCCTCGGGTATCTAGTCTCAGCTCGAGGAATCGAGGCGACCCGGAGAAAATACAGGCCATCTTGACGATGCAAAGGCCTTCAAAGCTCCATGACGTGCAAAAGTTGCGGGTCGAGTGGCAGCACTCAGTCGATTCATCAGCAAGCTAGGGAAAAAGCACTCCCGTTCTATCGACTGATGAAGAAAGCAGATAAATTCGAGTGGACGCCAGAAGCCGAAGCAGCCTTCACGGACCTCAAGCGAGTCCTCACAAGCCCTCCAATCCTCGTCGCACCAAGGGAACGCGAGCCACTTGTACCTATATGTCTCTGCAACTAACAGGGTGGTAGCACCGTACTGGTAGTCGAACGAAGGGAGGAGGGACACGCCCAAAGCATACAACGTCCAGTCTATTACTTGAGTGAAGTGCTCTCCACATCAAAGCAGCGGTACCCGCACTATCAAAGCTGGCCTACGCCGTGTTCATGTCCTCAAGGAAGCTGACGCATTACTTCTCCGAGCACCCGATCACTGTAATCAGCACCTCAGGGATCGGGGACATCCTCACAAACCCCAACGCAACTGGGCGAGTAGCAAAATGGCTCATCGAGCTAGCACCAAGAGACATCAAGTATGATTACCCGAAGGCCATCAAAGCACAAGTTTACCTGACTTCCACACCGAGTGGATCGAAGCTCAGCTCCAGGAGCACCAGATGTGTCCAACTCATGGACTATGTACTTTGACGGCTCAAAGAAAAACGAAGGCGCAGGCGCAGGTGTCATCCTCATATCACCAAAAGGCGACAAGCTCCGCTATATCCTGCAAATGGGATTCGAGTTCCCATCCAATAACGAAGCAGAATACGAGGCCTGATCCATGGCATGAGGATGGCCAAAGCCCTCGGGTGCACTCGACTGATGATCTACGGTGACTCGAATCTTGTGGTGCAGCAAACAATGAAGGCCTGCGACGCAATCGCAGATAACATGATCGCCTACCGTGACCTGTACAACATCATGGAGGGCAGCTTCGAAGGCTGCGAGTTGCGGCACATAGGGCGTGAGAGCAATGAAGAAGCAGATAAGTTAGCCAACATTGGTGCGACCAAAGCACCAGTGCCACCTGGTGTCTTCTTCGAGCGCATCGAGCACAGATCCATCAAAAAAAGCGAGCAACTCCTACATCAGCCGCACCAGCCAAGAGCAAAGCACCTAGCACAGAGGACCCACCAGTCGAGGTACTCCTCATCGAGCCAACTTGGACTCAACCTTTCCTCGCATACATACTCCGCGGCGAGGTACCCGAAGACATAACAAGTCAAGACGCGTCACTCGACGATCTAAAGCATACACTGTCATCAACGGTGAACTACAAACGCAGCATATCAGGTATGTTCCAACGTTGCATAGCATTTGAAGATGGCCAAGCCATCCTTCGTGATATTCATGCAGGTACTGCGGGCATCACGCCAGCAGTCGATCACTCGTAGCCAAAGCCTTTCGCGCAGGCTTCTACTGGCCCACAGCACTCAAAGACGCGGAGGACATAGTCAAAAGGTGCATCGGCTGCAAAAATTCGCCACAAAGCCGCACGCACCCGCATCGGCGTTGAAGACAATACCATTGGCCTGGCCCTTCGCCCAGTGGGGGCTCGATATGGTTGGGCCACTCAAAAAATCCTCCCATGGAGGGCATACTCACCTTCTGGTGGCGGTCGACAAGTTCACCAAGTGGATTGAAGCAGTACCTATCACAAGTTCGACTGCCACTACAGCAGTCAATTTCATAAAATCCATCATATACCGCTTTGGTGTGCCAAGTAGCATCATCACTGACAACGGTACAAACTTCACGGCTGAGGAATTCAAATCCTTCTGCAAAGAGCAAGATATCACGCTCAATTATGCATCTGTGGCACACCCGCAATCTAATGGCCAAGTCGAAAAGGCCAATGGACTTGTGACAACGGAATCAAGAAACGCCTCCTGGTGCCACTCAAAAGGGCCGCGGGTGCTTGGGTAGAAGAGCTCCCGTCTGTGCTATGGAGCCTACGCACAACACCCAACGCCTCAACGCAATTCACTCCATTCTTCATGGTCTACGGCGCAGAGGCAATCCTGCCATCAGACGTAAGGTTCAACGCACCAAGGTCGAAGCATACAATGAAGACGATGCAGATGAAGCACTCGAAGATGCAGTCGACTTGCTCGAAGAAGCACGCAACACGGCGCTAGCACGCACAGCTGTCTACCAGCAAGATCTACGCAACTATCACAGCCGTCGACTGCGTACCAGGTCCTTCGAGGTTGGCGACTTGGTACTTCGACTGAAGCAAAAGAAGGTGCATAAACTTGCTTCTCCATGGGAAGGACCCTTCATCATCACCGAGGTCATTGGTGGTGGAGCATACAGACTGAAGCACGCGAAGACAGGCGAACTCTCCATAATCCTTGGAACGTTGCGCAGCTGCGCCGTTTCTATGCTTAGATTGCTCAGTCGCATAATGTAATAGGCACATATGTCGGATGGCTGCAGGTTTCAGACGCGCTCTTTTCCTTACCAGGGTACCTAAGGGGACTGGAAGGTTTTTAATGAGGCGGCCTGCAGCCTAACATTCATAAATGGAATATAGTCAATAATTCCTCATATTTCTCCCGTTTACTACTCGCACAACCTTAGCCTCACCCGAATACTCGGGGGCTGCGCTACTTCAAAACGTGAGCTCTCGCTCCTTCAAACATAATACCCAGGCACTCGAATACTCGGGGGCTGGGTCGTACAAATCATACATAAACCACAAGGTTGCTCAATAACATGAGTTGAAGCTTCAAACACCGTAAAAAATTCACAGCCTCACTCGAGCACTCGGGGGCTGTAAATGCATGTTCTTACAAAGTGTTTTTCATAAACCCCACTCGATACACTCGGGGGCTGCATACATACAAGTGAACAAATATGTACTAAGTACAATTGGCAAAATTTACACTCGGGGGCTGTTCCCTATACAAAAACCCTAATCTGGTTCGTCCTTTGCTGGAAGAACAGGGCCCATAAGTTGAGCATGATAACAATCAACCAACACCCTCGCATGTCGAATGTATCGTCAAGATGCGATGGGACAAAGATCCAGGCGTGGTAGCTGCAAATTTGGACGTTGACTTCGATATATGCCATTGTTGCGTTGGCCCATCCACAAGCTTCTGGGATAAAGCCTCGAATGGAACCTGTCACCGAAGAAGCCGAGCAAACGTGGATTCCTTGAGGTTGCGGCCCAGTCGGAAAAAGCATCTGGTTGATTCGACTGAAGGCCGACCTGCATAACTCAAGAGCATAGTGCTCCGCCACACTCGATCCTGCAGTCGCGAGTATCGTGCTCGGTGCTTATCCAAGCGAAAGTGCTGACGGCCAGTCGTGGGTTCGTCAGTCGCATGTTCAACTGCTCATCTACAGCCTGCTCCGCCTGGAAATCTGAACAAAACCTGCAACAACACAAGTTGGTGAACAAAAAGGACAGTTGTGAACTCAAAAACAAGGCAGTCATGCTTACACTCGAGCTGTCTGTTCACGATCTCCATTCGCCAAGCACATACTCCTCCCGTTGAGTGGGTAGGCAGGCCTCGCCCTCATCCTATCCAGCTCACTTCGGGCACTCCCCAGCTCTTGCTCCAGTTTCGCGAGTCGGGCCTTCATATAACGTATTACTGCGGCATCGTTTGCCACCTGAGCTCGAGATCGAGTAGGGGCACGATGCCGCGACGAGCTGGATACAGTGGCGGCTGGCTGTTTCTGTTCCAAACATCATAAAAGTTTCATAAGAAACTCATCACAAAGCTTAGGCGAGTAACAACACACAGCCTTACAAGCAGAATCATAACGAGGAAAATAAATTCATACAAAGGTAGCAAAAGCACATGCATACTCGCATGGTCATAAGTTTAATTACAAGGCATAAAAAGGCGCGGCTGCCCTACTTCTCAGACATCGACTCCGACCTAGCCCTACTCGCACGGGCGGCGACCTCTGCTGCCCGGCGCTCCATGGTAGCCATAAATATTTCAGCCAACTTCGCGGCTGGCTCGTTCACATGCTTTAGGGACACCAGCTTCCCGCCCGGCTTGCGAGGAAGTCAGACAGAGCGGCTTTGAAGTCACCCTCTATCCCATGACCTAAAAGGAGTTTGAGGGTGGTCTCTGAGCCGCGTACCGTCAAAGCGAGCAAAGTTCGTCATAGTCGAAGTTCCCGGGCCCAGGACGTCGGCGAAGCCATCCACAGTCGAAGGAGGTTGGCTAGACGGGAACACGTCCTTGTACACGGCGCCGAGCGTGCTCGTAGACTTGGCGAGTGCATCCTTGGCTTGGGTGGAGACGACATCCAGGTCGCCGATCGCGCGGTCAAGGGACAAATCGCCACTCGACTGGTCTACAGGTGCCGGTGCGCCAACAGCTCCTTCAAAAAAGCAGAAAGAACAGAAAATTTTACACAACATTCAGTGGCAAAAAGAAGTAGACAAAAAGTGAAAATTCAACTCACCTCACGCCTACGTCTCGGGTGAGGCTCGCCAAGCTCAGCATAATTTTTCTCGCGCAAAGCAGCGGAGTTCTTGGCATCATCCAAGGCCTTCTTCGACTCAGCGCGCTGTTTGGCGAGTGCGTCTTCTAGCTCTTTAACCCGGGACTCAGCGGTTGCCTTGTCACCTGAGATAGATGGACAGATGTCATTCACAATCGACAAAGCAAAGACATACAGAAGTCAAACACACTTACGGCTGAGTTGCTCCATGATAGCGCGCAGATTGTCCCTCTCCTGTTCAACCTGGACAAACGCCTTGCCTGATTCCACCAGGTTGAGGTAGAAGGGCTGCATGCACATGGAACAGCATAAGCTATACACAAATAGTCCCAGAATGAGGACTCGACACAAACGACACTTACGTGTTCAACCCAAGGCGCAGGCTTGGCAGCAGAAGTCCCAATTTGCGGAGTCGACGCACTCGCGATCTTGGCGGCCTCAAGGGTAGTAGCCGTGGCTACTGTTCTCACAACCTCAGCCGCAACAGGGGAAGCTTCTGGCTGATCTGGAGTCGAAGCTCTCTCGGTTGGAGGAGTTGGAGGTCGCACAGTCTCAGCACTGCGAGCGACAGAGGAAATACAGCATAAGCAAGACTATCAACAAGCAGAAATTTAAGTACAAAACGTTCAGACGCAAACCTGTGCTCTTCTTCCTCCTCACTGTCGGGTCGTCAAACATTGGGCCTCAAACTGCAGCTCCTCACCCGACTGGGAGAGGAGGAGCTGAGCCTCAAGGGCACATCCAAGGAGCGGCTGGGGTGTAGGAAGAGCGATCCGTTCATCTCTCACTCTTCCCTTTGCGGGTGAGCTCATGAGGAAGACACAACTTGTGCCGCCCGACGGCGCTTGCGAGTAGGACCTCGCTCACATCAGTCTTGTCCTGTTTTCTTCAACCCTTCCTCTTCAACCTCTTCTGTGGGAGAAGTAGTAGCCGAAGGAAGAGGCGGTTCATCTCCTCCTTCGCTTCTACCGTCACCTCTGTTTCATGAGTTGGGCCATCTTCGGGAAGAGGAGGAAGGGTTGAGGTGGTCGAGTGGCCCTGCATACAAAATACAGCAGTCGAAGTCACAAAGATGCATAGCAGAATAACAAAAACAGGAGATCATAAACTTGATGATTCACTAACCTCTGGCAAAGGCTTTTCAGCCAATAAGGAGCGAGGGGCAGTCGACGTTGCAGGGCTCGCTGGATTTTGTGCTGGTGATGGACCGCACATGTGCCACCAGCTCGCTCCTAGACAGCTCCTCCTTGTTCATCCGAGTGGAGTCGAGAGGGCCTTCATACTGCCACATAGGGTGAGCTCGCGCGCGGAGCGGCCACACCCGCATCTTCACAAAGGTGGCAATTAGATGCACACCAGTGACGCTGTTAAGCAGCCTCCAATCGTCTCCAGCAAGGCGCCGCTTCCGCCTTCTCTTCAGTCGAAAGCTCATGGTCCCAGGCTCTTCGTCCTAGCGGCTATACCCAGCAGTCGAAAATGCTGGGACCCCTTCCTGGTCGACAGCACATAGAACCACCTTTTCCTCCACCCTTGCGCCGACGACTGGCTTCAGGGCAAAGTATCGGGTGTCGCTGCGCACTTGGATCTGCAGGCCTCAACTGGATAGGTTCGGCCGCCTCGGTTGTTGGCCGACCATGAAGATAGACTTCCAAAGAGCCCAGCTGGGAGCAACTCCCAGGAAGCACTCGCACAATACCATGAAACAGGCAATGTGCATAATGCCGTTCGGGGTGAGATCATGGATCTGCACCCCATAGGCGCATAGCAAACCACGAACGAAATCGTGGAGGGGAAAAGATAGACCCAGGCAAGAACTCCGCAAAACATACGCGCTCGTTTGCGCGAGGTTCGGGAGTACCTCTTTTGATGGCGCGCGGACGGTAAGCTGGTCCCCGGCGGCAGCAATCCGTCCTCGCGGAACTTCTCGAGATGGGCTGCCTTGATTGTGGACTTCATCCAGTCACCGTCGCTCTTCTTGAGGTCGACGGCGGCCGAGATGCGCCAGCCGCAGCTTTCTTCCCTTCAGAGCGGCCGCGTCAGTCGCGGGCGCGTCGGTGGCAGAGGCTTTCCTCTTTGCGCCATGGCGGGTGGCTAGGGAGAGCAGCAAGAGCTTGGGGCAAGAAACAATGGAGCAGGAGCGCGAGGAAGAAGATGGAACAGGGCGGCGCAGAGCAAATGGCTAGTTAAAAACAATGCCAGCGCCGTTTCCCCTATTTACCTCAAATCAAAGGCAATCACAGCCATTCAGATCCTAACCGTGCGCTACGCACGCAATCTCACCGTACACGTGGCAAACGCGGAGGGCAACCGTCGCCGGCCACTCCGCCCACTACGCACGCAAAAAGAGGAGCCATATCACCTCTCCGGAAAAAAGGGGCCCGAGTGGTCAAATCAAGTCCAAACTGCACCCTTCGGTCAGCTCTGCACAAATGGGCCCACCTATGTGTCACGTCCCATCCATCGCAGCATAACGCACGCCACGCGTGTCAGACGGCGCAGTCGCCACAAAAACGTCATCCATGACGTCGTCACAGAATTTTGATCAAAATAATTCGAGTCCGCTCAACGCGTATTGGTCACTCGATTGCCTTGTGGTTCGGGTGATGAAAAGCAATGATAAGGCAAAATTGGTCACTCGACCGTTTCTTTCGGTTGATTCCATATTACTCCTCGGAGCGTATCAAAAATTTCTTCGACTAAAGATGCTCAAGATAAAATGATTTTGAGATTATCCTCCATTACAAGTAATAAAGCACAATCTCGGGGCTACTCCCATCGGGAGCGCTTTCGCGCACCCGATAGAATAAACGTCAAAAGGTCAGTCGACAAATATATCGACTCCGTTCATATACGAAATCATACTCGAAACATTCCTGAGTTGCGTCCGTCGCAAATAACTCGGATGCTGCACGCATAGTGCAAAGGTAAGACCCCGCGAACTTTCGAGCGGGGCTAAGGACCGTTCCAGCAACGTCAATCCTTATACTTTCCGTGTCAGCAGACATGATGAAAAATCCCGACGGACGCGTTGGGTAAAATTCAAAGTTATACTGCAGATCGACTCTGTAAGACCTCAGCGGCCTAGTCGAATCTGACCAGTTTTGTTCCAGATTCGAGTCCGGGACTCGAGTTTGATTGAAAGATAGTAAGGTTTTTACCTAATGTGTAGATAACCAGTCCGATCCGTCGAGTGTACTGTGCCTGCTAAGTTATTATCCCTTAATCATCATAAGCAAAAACCACAGTCGATGAAATACTCGACATAGCCACCATGT
>CAMZMU010000077.1:19873282-20137078 GCA_947311845.1 Poa pratensis | reverse complement strand
TCTCACAATCACTGCTGAGATGGCAGCAAAAGCAGATAAAGTTATCAAGGAGTGCACAATGATGCCAGCAGACGCAACACAAGAGGAGATGTTTGACCTTCCAGTACTTCAATGCAGGATCACTTCGATGAAGCAGATAAGAGCAACACTCGAAGAACGCAAAAAGCAAGCTAGCTTGTCGAGTGCGCGCAGAAGAAACTCTCCTGAGCTCCACCGGGCGAGCAGACACAAGGCCCAGATCAAGGCTGTCACACCTCTCGCCGGATGAGAGGGCGGCACTCACCCGCAACTTAGGCAACTCCTTCATGACATACGACGAGGAAGGAATGCCAGTACCCAAAACAGCTGCGGGTGCTTCTACACCGCTGCAGCATATCCGAGGCAACCAAGCCTCCAGCTGATGATCCCAATGCAAAACTACATCGCCAACAGATCAAATCACTCGCCTTAGCGGCGAAGGCCATACGCCAAATTCCAAGAACTCCAGGTGGGAGTCGAGACCGTGCCCTAGTCGACACACGTCGTGAAGAGCATAACCACAGTGGTCGCCGCCACCACTCGAAGGAAAGAAGCGGCTCACGTCGGCGCAGGTCCAGAAGCAGATCACGCAGATCTTACAGTAGCGATTCATACTCTGATCGAGAGCCTGAGCCACATGGAGCTCTGTGCTTCACTCGACGCGTCCGCAGACACGGATGCCCAAAGGGTTCAAACTCACATCTGAACAGCCCAAGTACACGGGTCGACAGGAACCTTCCGGGTGGCTGGAAGATTACAGGCTGGCTGTCGCGTGCCAGCGAGGCACAAACACCACAGCCATGCAATACATACGACTCATGCTCGAAGCACAGCCCGCGACTGGCTCAAGGCCCTACCTCCATCAACATACGACTCGTGGGATCACTTCCGCAGGGATTTCGTCAAAAACTTCGAGCCTCTATGTGAGCGCCCAAAAACATTCGAGGAGCTGCGGGCCTGCGTTCAACGATCAGACGAAACGTTGAGGTCATACATCAGACGATGGACTGAGATACGTAACTCAGTTGGAGTAGTTTCAGAAGATATGGCCATGGATGCTTTCGTCATGGCCTCGCCAGGCGAGACTTCAAAGAAGCACTTGGTCGCCAAAAGCCAAAATCTGTAGCTCATCTCTTGCAGATCGCGACCGAGTGGGCAGATGGAGAAGATATGGCGCGACACACGCGGGTCCTCACCCCGTGACAAACATGAGAGTGGCAGTCGAAGCCACAGAGACTCGTATAGAGACGACCGAAGGCGCAAACGTTCAAAACGTCACTACGATGACGACAGACCCGAGTTCATGGCGGCTGGGTTCTCCACCCCGCAACGACCAAGACAAGCGATCGACGGTCAGAAGATCGGCGAGACAGTCGAGATGATCGCGGGACAGTCGAGATGTCGGGACAGTCGAGACCGCGGCCAACGCAGTGATACAAGAGGAAGGACTGGCGCAAGTCACGGGCACAATCTGAGCGATCATTCGAAGAAAAGATGGATGCTGATTGCAGATTCCACCTGTACAAGGGGGACGGGAAAACTGCGCTCCAATCACTCGATGAGAAACTGCAGGGAGTTCGACCAAATGGCGACTGATTACGTAAATCTCAGAAAGGCAGCAGCCACACAAGCACCTGCACCCGTGCCTCAGCCAAACAATGTGCCTGTTCTGATGGCACCACCTCCACCACAGCCTGCCGCAGGCGGAAATCTCGCGGGTGCCATACAGCACGTACCTCGGGTGGACGAACCACAGTACCCTCCGCCCCAAGGGCAGATGTACATGATACAGAAAGGTCGCCCTTCCAACAGGGAGCAAAAACTTCGCACTCGACAAGTAAACATGGCGGTCATGTCACCTCCCGCTGTAACTGAATTCTTGAAGGGTTCTGAAACCGCAATAAGCTTCAGCAGAGGACCACCCTCCATCGGTTGTTCGTCCAGGGCACTCTGCTCTGGTACTCGACGCGCAAATTGGAGGCTACGCCATGTCCAAGGTTTCATGGATGGGGCAGCGGCATAAACATCATCTTCGCAGATACGCTCCGCAAAATGAACAGGTCAGTCGAAAACCTGCCAAGGTCTTCAAATACCTTTCACGGTATCGTCCCAGGCAAAGCAATAAGCCCAGAAGGCACCATA
The DNA here is from genome assembly GCA_947311845.1 of Poa pratensis. Classification (NCBI taxonomy): domain Eukaryota; kingdom Viridiplantae; phylum Streptophyta; class Magnoliopsida; order Poales; family Poaceae; genus Poa; species Poa pratensis. The sequence goes on along the minus strand of CAMZMU010000077.1, from coordinate 20,134,918 downwards.
CAACTCGACGTAACGTTCGGGGACAAGAACCACTTCAGGACAGAATCGATTGAGTTCGAAGTTGTCGACTGGAAGTCACAATACCATGCTATACTTGGCGCCCGACGTTCGCTCGATTCATGGCGGTGCCACACTTGCATACCTCCAGCTAAAGATGCCTGGACCAAAAGGAGTAATCACAGTCAAGGGAACTTCCAAAAGTCTGACTCTTGCGACCGAGAGTTTAGCAAAATCTCTGAGATGTTTGGCATGGAAGCAACACTCGCGTGATCTAGCGGTCTCCAACGATCGAACACTTATGCCAGAACACAAAAAGGTGGCAGTCGACAGAGCATTCAATGCCACCAATGACACAAGATCGCATCAGGTGCACCCGACTGACCCGACCAAGACAGTCAATGTCTCGTCGAGTCTGCCTATCGCATAGGAAAGCGCGCTCGTCGAATTCCTCCGTGAGAACTGGGATATATTTGCATGGTGTCCAGCCGACATGCCAGGTATTCCCAGGGAATTCGCCGAGCACTCTCTCCAGTTATTTCCAGATGCTAAACCAGTCAAGCAAACAATGCGCCGCATATCCGGCCCAAAAAGAACTGCAGTCGAAGCCGAAGTCGACAGGCTACTCGCAGCAGGATTCATCAGAGAGATCAAGAAATCACAATGGGTGGCCAACCCCGTACTCGTAGAGAAGAAGCACACAGATATCCTTCGGATGTGCGTAGATTTTACAGCACTCAATAATGTTGTCCAAAGGATCACTTTCCACTACCTCGAATCGACCAGATCGTCGACTCCACCGCCGGGTGCGCTCGCTTGTCCTTCCTGGATGCTTACTCGGGTTACCACCAGATAAGGATGAAGGAAGAGGATGAAGAGAAAACGGCGTTCATAACCCCACTCGGGGTCTACTGCTACACCACAATGCCTTTCGGGCTCAAGAACGCAGGCGCAACCTACCAGCGCATGATGCAAGATTGCCTCAAGAAGCAAATTGGGCGAAACGTCCAGGTCTATGTAGATGACATCGTCATCACCACAAGAGAGGAAAACACACTACTCGATGACTTGCGAGAGACATTCGCAAACCTCAAACGCTTCCACATCAAGCTCAACCCGAAGAAGTGCACGTTCGGCGTGCCAGCCGGGCAACTCCTCGGGTATCTAGTCTCAGCTCGAGGAATCGAGGCGACCCGGAGAAAATACAGGCCATCTTGACGATGCAAAGGCCTTCAAAGCTCCATGACGTGCAAAAGTTAGCGGGTCGAGTGGCAGCGCTCAGTCGATTCATCAGCAAGCTAGGCGAAAAAGCACTCCCGTTCTATCGACTGATGAAGAAAGCAGATAAATTCGAGTGGACGCCAGAAGCTGAAGCAGCCTTTACGGATCTCAAGCGAGTCCTCACAAGCCCTCCAATCCTCGTCGCACCAAGGGAACGCGAGCCATTGTACCTATATGTCTCTGCAACTAACAGGGTGGTAAGCACCGTACTGGTAGTCGAACGAAGGGAGGAGGGACACGCCCAAAGCATACAACGTCCAGTCTATTACTTGAGTGAAGTGCTCTCCACATCAAAGCAGCGGTACCCGCACTATCAGAAGCTGGCCTACGCCGTGTTCATGTCCTCAAGGAAGCTGACGCATTACTTCTCCGAGCACCCGATCACTGTAATCAGCACCTCAGGGATCGGGGACATCCTCACAAACCCCAACGCAACTGGGCGAGTAGCAAAATGGCTCATCGAGCTAGCACCAAGAGACATCAAGTATGATTACCCGAAGGCCATCAAAGCACAAGTTTTACCTGACTTCCACACCGAGTGGATCGAAGCTCAGCTCCCAGGAGCACCAGATGTGTCCAACTCATGGACTATGTACTTCGACGGCTCAAAGAAAAACGAAGGCGCAGGCGCAGGTGTTATCCTCATATCACCAAAAGGCGACAAGCTCCGCTACATCCTACAAATGGGTTCGAGTTCCCATCCAATAACGAAGCAGATATGAGGCCTGATCCATGGCATGAGGATGGCCAAAGCCCTCGGGTGCACTCGACTGATGATCTACGGTGACTCGAATCTTGTGGTAGCAAACAATGAAGGCCTGCGACGCAATCGCAGATAACATGATCGCCTACCGTGACCTGTACAACATCATGGAGGGCAGCTTCGAAGGCTGCGAGTTGCGGCACATAGGGCGTGAGAGCAATGAAGAAGCAGATAAGTTAGCCAACATTGGTGCGACCAAAGCACCAGTGCCACCTGGTGTTTCTTCGAGCGCATCGAGCACAGATCCATCAAAAAGAAGCGAGCACTCCTACATCAGCCGCACCAGCCAAGAGCAAAGCACCTAGCACAGAGGACCCACCAGTCGAGGTACTCCTCATCGAGCCAACTTGGACTCAACCTTTCCTCGCATACATACTCCGCGGCGAGGTACCCGAAGACATAACAGAGTCAAGACGCGTCACTCGACGATCTAAAGCATACACTGTCATCAACGGTGAACTTTACAAACGCAGCATATCAGGTATGTTCCAACGTTGCATTTTGAAGATGGCCAAGCCATCCTTCGTGATATTCATGCAGGTACCTGCGGGCATCACGCCAGCAGTCGATCACTCGTAGCCAAAGCCTTTCGCGCAGGCTTCTACTGGCCCACAGCACTCAAAGACGCGGAGGACATAGTCAAAAGGTGCATCGGCTGTCAAAAATTCGCCACAAAGCCGCACGCACCCGCATCGGCGTTGAAGACAATACCATTGGCCTGGCCCTTCGCCCAGTGGGGGCTCGATATGGTTGGGCCACTCAAAAAATCCTCCCATGGAGGGCATACTCACCTTCTGGTGGCGGTCGACAAGTTCACCAAGTGGATTGAAGCAGTACCTATCACAAGTTCGACTGCCACTACAGCAGTCAATTTCATAAAATCCATCATATACCGCTTTGGTGTGCCAAGTAGCATCATCACTGACAACGGTACAAACTTCACGGCTGAGGAATTCAAATCCTTCTGCAAAGAGCAAGATATCACGCTCAATTATGCATCTGTGGCACACCCGCAATCTAATGGCCAAGTCGAAAAGGCCAATGGACTTGTGACAAGCGGAATCAAGAAACGCCTCCTGGTGCCACTCAAAAGGGCCGCGGGTGCTTGGGTAGAAGAGCTCCCGTCTGTGCTATGGAGCCTACGCACAACACCCAACGCCTCAACGCAATTCACTCCATTCTTCATGGTCTACGGCGCAGAGGCAATCCTGCCATCAGACGTAAGGTTCAACGCACCAAGGGTCGAAGCATACAATGAAGACGATGCAGATGAAGCACTCGAAGATGCAGTCGACTTGCTCGAAGAAGCACGCAACACGGCGCTAGCACGCACAGCTGTCTACCAGCAAGATCTACGCAACTATCACAGCCGTCGACTGCGTACCAGGTCCTTCGAGGTTGGCGACTTGGTACTTCGACTGAAGCAAAAGAAGGTGCATAAACTTGCTTCTCCATGGGAAGGACCCTTCATCATCACCGAGGTCATTGGTGGTGGAGCATACAGACTGAAGCACGCGAAGACCGGCGAACTCTCCACAATCCTTGGAACGTTGCGCAGCTGCGCCGTTTCTATGCTTAGATTGCTCAGTCGCATAATGTAATAGGCACATATGTCGGATGGCTGCAGGTTTCAGACGCGCTCTTTTCCTTACCAGGGTACCTAAGGGGCTGGAAGGTTTTTAATGAGGCGGCCTGCAGCTAACATTCAAAATGGAATATAGTCAATGATTCCTCATATTTCTCCCTGTTTACTACTCGCGCAACCTTAGCCTCACCCGAATACTCGGGGGCTGCGCTACTTCAAAACGTGAGCTCTCGCTCCTTCAAACATAATACCCTAGGCGCACTCGAATACTCGGGGGCTGGGTCGTACAAAATCATACATAAACCACAAGGTTGCTCAATAACATGAGTTGAAGCTTCAAACACGTAAAAAATTCACAGCCTCACTCGAGCACTCGGGGGCTGTAGAATGCATGTTTATACAAAGTGTTTTTCATAAACCCCACTCGATACACTCGGGGGCTGCATACATACAAGTGAACAAATATGTACTAAGTACAATTGGCAAAATTTACACTCGGGGGCTGTTCCCTATACAGAAAACCCTAATCTTCGGTTCGTCCTTGACTGGAAGAACAGGGCCCATAAGTTGAGCATGATAGCATCAACCAACCCTCGCATGATCGATGTATCGTCAAGATTGCTGGGACAAGACGATCCAGGCGCGGGTGGACGTAGCTGCAAATTTGGACGTTGACTTCGGATATATGCCATGTTGCGTTGGCCCCATCCACAAGCTTCTGGGTGATAAAGCCTCGAATGGAACCTGTCACCGGAAAGCGAGCAACGCGTGGATTCCTTGAGGTTGCGGCCCAGTCGAAAAAGCATCTGGTTGATTCGACTGAAGGCCGACCTGCATAACTCAAGCAGCATAGTGCTCCGCCACACCATCCTGCAGAGTCGCGAGTATGCGTGCTCGGTGCTTATCCAAGCGAAAGTGCTGACGGCCAGTCGTGGGTTCGTCAGTCGCCATGTTCAACTGCTCATCTACACGAGCCTGCTCCGCCTGGAAATCTGAACAAAACCTGCAACAACACAAGTTGGGTGAACAAAAAGGACAGTTGTGAACTCAAGATCAAGGCAGTCATGCTTACACTCGAGCTGTCTGTTCACGATCTCCATTTCGCCAAGCACATACTCCTCCCGTTGAGTGGGTAGGCAGGCCTCGCCCTCATCCTATCCAGCTCACTTCGGGCACTCCCCAGCTCTTGCTCCAGTTTCGCGAGTCGGGCCTTCATATAACGTATTACTGCGGCATCGTTTGCCACCTGAGCTCGAGATCGAGTAGGGGCACGATGCCGCGACGAGCTGGATACAGTGGCGGCTGGCTGTTTCTGTTCCAAACATCATAAAAGTTTCATGAGAAACTCATCACAAAGCTTAGGCGAGTAACAACACACAGCCTTACAAGCAGATCATAACGAGGAAAATAAATTCATACAAAGGTAGCAAAAGCACATGCATACTCGCATGGTCATAAGTTTAATTACAAGGCATAAAAAGGCGGGCTGCCCTACTTCTCAGACATCGACTCCGACCTAGCCCTACTCGCACGGGCGGCGACCTCTGCTGCCCGGCGCTCCATGGTAGCCATAAATATTTCAGCCAACTTCGCGGCTGGCTCGTTCACATGCTTTAGGGACACCAGCTTCCCGCCCGGCTTGCGAGGGAAAGTCAGACAGAGCGGCTTTGAAGTCACCCTCTATCCCATGACCTAAAAGGAGTTTGAGGGTGGTCTCTGAGCCGCGTACCGTCAAAGCGCGAGCAAAGTTCGTCATAGTCGAAGTTCCCGGGCCCAGGACGTCGGCGAAGCCATCCACAGTCGAAGGAGGTTGGCTAGACGGGAACACGTCCTTGTACACGGCGCCGAGCGTGCTCGTAGACTTGGCGAGTGCATCCTTGGCTTGGGTGGAGACGACATCCAGGTCGCCGATCGCGCGGTCAAGGGACAAATCGCCACTCGACTGGTCTACAGGTGCCGGTGCGCCAACAGCTCCTTCAAAAAAGCAGAAAGAACAGAAAATTTTACACAACATTCAGTGGCAAAAAGAAGTAGACAAAAAGTGAAAATTCAACTCACCGCCTACGTCTCGGGTGAGGCTCGCCAAGCGCTCAGCATAATTTTTCTCGCGCAAGCAGCGGAGTTCTTGGCATCATCCAAGGCCTTCTTCGACTCAGCGCGCTGTTTGGCGAGTGCGTCTTCTAGCTCTTTAACCCGGGACTCAGCGGTTGCCTTGTCACCTGAGATAGATGGACAGATGTCATTCACAATCGACAAAGCAAAGACATACAGAAGTCAAACACACTTACGGCTGAGTTGCTCCATGATAGCGCGCAGATTGTCCCTCTCCTGTTCAACCTGGACAAACGCCTTGCCTGATTCCACCAGGTTGAGGTAGAAGGGCTGCATGCACATGGAAAGCATAAGCTATACACAAATAGTCCCAGAATGAGGACTCGACAAACGACACTTACGTGTTCAACCCAAGGCGCAGGCTTGGCAGCAGAAGTCCCAATTTGCGGAGTCGACGCACTCGCGATCTTGGCGGCCTCAAGGGTAGTAGCCGTGGCTACTGTTCTCACAACCTCAGCCGCAACAGGGGAAGCTTCTGGCTGATCTGGAGTCGAAGCTCTCTCGGTTGGAGGAGTTGGAGGTCGCACAGTCTCAGCACTGCGAGCGACAGAGGAAATACAGCATAAGCAAGACTATCAACAAGCAGAAATTTAAGTACAAAACGTTCAGACGCAAACCTGTGCTCTTCTTCCTCCTCGCTGTCGAGGTCGTCAAACATTGGGCCTCCAAACTGCAGCTCCCACCCGACTGAGGAGGAGGAGGAGAGCTCAACGGGCTCACGTCCAAAGGAGCAGCTGTGGTCGTAGGAGACGAGCCGAGTCTCCGTCATCTCTCACATCTGATCCCTTTGCGGGTGAACTCATGGAGGAAGACACAACTTGAGCCGCCCGACGGCGCTTGCGAGTAGGGACCTCGCTCACATCATCGTTCTTGTCCTGTGCTTCTTCAACCCCTTCCTCTTCAACCTCTTCTGTGGGAGATGTAGTAGCCGAAGGAAGAGGCGATTCATCTCCTCCCTTCGCTTCTACCGTCACCTCTGTTTCATGAGTTGGGCCATCTTCGGGAAGAGGAGGAAGGGTTGAGGTGGTCGAGTGGCCCTGCATACAAAATACACAGTCGAAGTCACAAAGATGCATAGCAGAATAACAAAAACAGGAGATCATAAACTTGATAGATTCACTAACCTCTGGCAAAGGCTTTTCAGCCGTATAAGGAGCGACGGGGCAGTCGACGTTGCAGGGCTCGCTGGATTTTGTGCTGGTGATGGACCGCACATGTGCCACCAGCTCGCTCCTAGACAGCTCCTCCTTGTTCATCCGAGTGGAGTCGAGAGGGCCTTCATACTGCCACATAGGGTGAGCTCGCGCGCGGAGCGGCCACACCCGCATCTTCACAAAGGTGGCAATTAGATGCACACCAGTGACGCTGTTAAGCAGTCCTCCAATCGTCTCCAGCAGAGGCGCCGCTTCCGCCACTTCTTCAGTCGAAAGCTCATGGTCCCAGGCCTTCGTCCTAGCGGCTATACCAGCAGTCGAAAATGCTGGGGCCCCTTCCTGGTCGACTAGCACATAGAACCACCTTTTCCTCCACCCTTGCGCCGAGTCGACTGGCTTCAGGGCAAAGTATCGGGTGTCGCTGCGTACTTGGATCTGAAGGCCTCCAACTGGATAGGTTCGGCCGCCTCGGTTGTTGGGCCTGACCATGAAGATGGATTTCCAAAGAGCCCAGCTGGGAGCAACTCCCAGGAAACACTCGCACAATACCATGAAACAGCAATGTGCATAATGCCGTTCGGGGTGAGATCATGGATCTGCACCCCATAGGCGCATAGCAAACCACGAACGAAATCGTGGAGGGGAAAAGATAGACCCCTAGGCAAGAACTCCGCAAAACATACGCGCTCGTTTGCGCGAGGCTCGGGGAGTACCTCTTTTGATGGCGCGCGGACGGTAAGCTGGTCCGCCGGCGGCAGCAGTCCGTCCTCGCGGAACTTCTCGAGATGGGCTGCCTTGATTGTGGACTTCATCCAGTCACCGTCGCTCTTCTTGAGGTCGACGGCGGCCGCAGATGCGCCAGCCGCAGCTTTCTTCCCCTTCAGAGCGGCCGCGTCAGTCGCGGGCGCGTCGGTGGCAGAGGCTTTCCTCTTTGGCGCCATGGCGGTGGTGGCTAGGGAGAGCAGCAAGAGCTTGGGCGCAAGAAACAATGGAGCAGGAGCGCGAGGAAGAAGATGGAACAGGGGCGGCGCGCAGAGCAAATGGCTAGTAAAAAACAATGCCAGCGCCGTTTCCCCTATTTACCTCAAATCAAAGGCAATCACAGCCATTCAGATCCTAACCGTGCGCTACGCACGCAATCTCACCGTACACGTGGCAAACGCGGAGGGCAACCGTCGCCGGCCACTCCGCCCACTACGCACGCAAAAAGAGGAGCCATAATCACCTCTCCGGAAAAAGTGGGCCCGAGTGGTCAAATCAAGTCCAAACTGCACCCGTTCGGTCAGCTCTGCACAAATGGGCCCACCTATGTGTCACGTCCCATCCATCGCAGCATAACGCACGCCACGCGTGTCAGACGGCGCAGTCGCCACAAAACGTCATCCATGACGTCGTCACAAGAACTTTGATCAGAAATATTCGAGTCCGCTCAACGCGTATTGGTCACTCGATTGCCTTGTTTGGTTCGGTGTGAAAAAGCAATGATAAGGCAAAATTGGTCACTCGACCGTTCCTTCGGCTGATTCCATATTACTCCCATCGGGAGCGTATCAAAAATTTCTTCGACTAAAGATGCTCAAGATAATGATTTTGAGATTATCCTCCATTACAAGTAATAAAGCACAATCTCGGGGGCTACTCCCATCGGGAGCGCTGTCGCGCACCCGATAGAATAAACGTCAAAAGGTCAGTCGACAAATATATCGACTCCGTTCATATACGAAATCATACTCGAAACATTCCCGAGTTGCGTCCGTCGCAAATAACTCGGATGCTGCACGCATAGTGCAAAGGTAAGACCCGCCGAACTTTCGAGCGGGCTAAGGACCGTTCCAGCAACGTCAATCCTTATACTTTCCGTGTCACAGACATGATGAAAAATCCCGACGGACGCGTTGGGTAAAATTCAAAGTTATACTGCAGATCGACTCTGTAAGACCTCAGCGGCCTAGTCGAATCTGACCAGTTTGTTCCAGATTCGAGTCCGGGGACTCGAGTTTGATTGAAAGATAGTAAGGTTTTACCGAATGTGTAGTTAACCAGTCCCGATCCGTCGAGTGTACTGGGCCTGCTAAGTTATTATCCCTTGAATCATCATAAGCAAAAACCACAGTCGATGAAATACTCGACATAGCCAACATGTGCTATTCATACAGTAATTCCAATTATAATATACAGAATAGAAAGCATATGACGTGCACTTACGAACGAGTCCATGCCCGATTCTTCGAGTCAACCAGTACTCGGGGGGCTACTGACAAGGGTATACATCTCGGGTACCCTACCGTGAGGGTACCTGGTGCACGTGACGACGAAAGGCCCAATAGCGAAGAGACAACTCGAAGCCCAAGACAGGAGGCCCAACAAGATGGAGTACCCTCCAAGTTTAGACATAAACATAGTCGGTTTGTACTTTCCTTATGTGTAAACTAGATCGGTTACAAACTCCCGGGACCTAGCCCATTTAAGGGTTGGGAGGGGTGCCGATCTAGAGACAAGCCATACTCAAACCACCAAATCTCTTGCGAGATTAACATCTCGCCGGAGCCACCTTGTAACCTCATAATCTCACACGATCAATAACAGATAGGCAGGAAGTAGGGTCTTTATCTCCACCCGAGGGGCCTGAACCTGGGTAAATCTTTGCCTCTGCTTGTCAGCCGACGAAACTACCAGTACTACCACGTTCTCTCCCCATAATCTCAACCCTAGGTCCTTAACCATGGGATTTGATGAGTGTACCCCTCATCAACCACCAAGACACTACCTGATGTCCAAATCTTCAAAAGCAACACCTTCAAGAAGAACAGTGCCAGACACAACCAATTAAGGCCAGACCTTGGGTTTTCACCCTGAAGATAGTCCCGCTCTCAAAACAATGTCTTCAGCAAGACCATTGCCAGGCACAACCAATTAAGACCAGACCTTGGATTTTCACCCTGAAAGGTAGGACTTCGAACTTCACATGTGATGTTGCCCCCACTAACATGCCGCTGCTCCGCCTCCTGCAACTCCAAGCAAGTTCCTCATCGCCGCAAAGCCTCCAATCGCCATATGCTAGTCCTTTAATCTCAGCTTTCATGACATTCCCCGCCTCTGACTACACCATGGATTTGCCCATGATGGCACAGAAACAGAGCTTCACGCCGCTCCCTCCGGCTCGACCAAATCTCTCCGATCCAGCAATCTCTAGGAATTAGCCCACGAAAGATCACCGGCGGAGCCTTCCGAAACTCGACACTCATGCCAGATCAAGGTACCGGCGTCAAGCAGATCTTCGTCTTCTCGCGATTTGGAACCCTAGGACCACCACCTTTATTCAAGCCAAGCAAGAAGCCCCCTCGCCTGCCGCCGGCAACCTGCGGAATCTGCCTCACCGAGCAACCGAGGGCCAAGACCATCGGTGCGTAAGGAGCGGCAGCGCAGGGACGATCCGCCACCGGAGCCAGCCGAGACAACCGCGGACAGTGATGGGCAGGCGGCAGGAGCGAACACCGACCACCCCAGCCCAACCACCGCCGCCAGTCAAGCGCCGCCGATGCGGACCTCCGCCTCCACCCCAGTCAGGGGCGCCGCCCTGACCGCTGCAAGACGCCACGGCGCCCAAATTCGCCCCTGCAGATCGAGGCAACGGACGCCCGCGTCCACCCCAGACCACCTACGGCGGCTGGACCCGCCGCCGCCGCGGCGAGGGCCGGCGGCAGCGGCGGCGATCGGATCCGACGGCGTGGGGAGGGCTGGCGGCACGGTGGGGAGCCCCGGCGGCGCTCAGGGGTGCGCCGCGGGAGTGTTAGGTTAGGAGTCTTTTCTGAAATGATCTTACCTGATAGCGTTGTGAATTTCAAAAGCATAATGTGATGTAATTTTCTTGATTGTATTTAAGGTTTCTGTGCTATTTTTGTGTGTTGGCTTTCATGTATTTTTTCCTAATTTGTTGGTGGCGCCGGAGAATGAAGACGGTAGTAGTTGGGCGGTGGCACCCCCACAAGGGAAGTCCCTTTTTGTTTTCCCTATCATTCATCTTCGGGCGCTTCGCCCAGGATCTATTTTGGGTTCTTTCCGGACTGAGCTAATAAGTCCAGAGTAAATTAACTTGTTTTCTATGTACATTTTCAAACACAAACTATGAAATTGTGGTGCCACAGTACACTAACTGACTAGAGGGTGTAGTTTAGGTCTACTCGGTCCGAATTGGTGTTGTTGGCTGCCACGCTCGATATCTTGGGCTTTGTTTCTTTTCGAAAAATGCCCCTGGTTGCCGGTGGAATCACTTAATTTGTCCTCATTCCCCTGAGCCCTCACAAATAGCAAAAACTGTTATGGAAAAGACGTCGTGTGATCGCCTTGTTTCTTTCCTTCCCTAAACAAGCACGAACTCGAGCGGCATCACGATAGGGAGCAGGTCGTCGACACCGATACGTAGTTGCGACTGTTGAATTCATCTCGATGCCGCTGGATACGCAGCTACGGCTTTTTGAACATGAGGATGCGCCAGACCACGGTACATTGTGACTGCAACTTCTCCCTGTCGCCGGTGGTTGGTTTGGGTAGCGTTTAGGTTTTGATGATCGCCAACAGTTTAGTTGTAGATTTCGGATGCAACTGGTACTGTTGGGTTCAGGTAGTGTTTATAGTTTGTTTTTAGTAGTATAGTGAACGTGCACGTGCAACGCACGTATCATAATTTTTATTATATAAACACATCTTTATAATAATATTTTGTTCAACGATTTTTGTACCGACCCACTAAAAGTACGTCTCATAGTACAACGATGTATGAGTGGCCTTTCTGAAAGAATTCCCATCAAATTTTATCGACGTTGATGTGGGGCACTTAAAAATGTATTTACCAAGCCACTTAAATAGGTTTGTCGTCCAAAGATGTATTATAGTACCGACCAAAATTTACCTGTTGAATTGTTTGACAAATATGTCCAGTGAAATATTCTATGAAAATTAACATCCACATACCACAAGATGACCTGCACTGTATTTTTATGATATATGAATTATAATATATTCAATTTTATAAAATGTTAATTTTATTTTGTATAGTAATCGTGCACGTGCAACACACGTCTCAAATGAACTAATGCATTTGAAATCTGGATCAACTCTGTGTCAATACTCATAATTCATATATATAGACATGTCTTTGAAGAATTTTGTGTTTTACCGAATTTTTACCGCATGCCCGTGTGTTGTTATGGAATTGAAAAAAAACATCTTTTGGTCGTCCACTCAAATATTTTAGCGTAAACATGTCATTCATGAATTAAACTTTTGTATGTAAAATGTCAGCACAACTGAAAATTTGCCCTAAATTCGACTGACGCATAAACCTTAACCTTAACACAACTATCCCCATACACATAATAATAACCTTAACTTACATGGTAAGAACACTAAATAAATATTTTGATGAATTACTTAAATAAAAATGTCTCATATGATTCTGATATAGACATAATTGTTTCTTCAATTTTTTAAGAGTGTATTTTATTCTAAAGCCAAATAAACCTTCACAAAATTAACATCAAGTTTCAACTCTGGTATTACCGCCCGCGCAATCCTCACACCATAATTCTGGTATAGACATAATTGGTTTTTCTTCAAAAAAAAAATAGATTTTGTTTTTTCTAAAGCCAAAGATTTAACATCAAATTAACCTTCACCAAATTAACATCTAGCACTTTACATCTAAGCTAACGGCAAGACGGGCATGTACAAGGCTACAAGCGAGCTAGCAAAGCAGTTGGTTGATCGATCAGGTGGACATGCAAGTATTGGCTAGCTTTAGCTAGCTTGACGGCGTTTCGTGCAATTCCTTGGGTATCACCAGGACAGAAAGGTTTGAATCCATGGGAAATGCTGGCGCGTGCCCCGCTGCTCCTCTTCTGCGGGTGGGAGGGCGTGGGCTGCGACGGCGCCGGCGGCCGCGTGATCGGCTCGTTGGGCGGGGGCTAACGGGGCACATCCCCTAGTTCAGACTTCAGAAATCTCACCTTGTTAGAACAAAAAGCTCGGCCGAAGCTCTCTCCCCGTCTACAGTAGATCGGGAGGCGATTTTTGAAGAAACCCCGTCCGTCCACCTCGCTCGCCGGCGGTGCGAGGGATTCCTCCCCTCCGTCGGCCGCTCCGGCGGCGGGAGGGTGGGGGATCCCCGGACCCCGGCCTGTATATAGTGTAGGATGTGATAGGGATCCCGCCGGCGGCGTCGTGGAGGCGGCGATGGTGTCGGTGGCTAGGGTGGGGTCGGCGTGCTTCCCCTCCTGCGGCGTCGTTCCTCGGAGCTCCGTCGCGGCGCGCGCGGCTTTTGGCGGCCGCGGATCTTCGGATTCCACGGCCTTCTCCGGATCTCCGTCCTCCTTGCCGGCCGGCGAGGAAGACGACCTCCACGCAGTGGTGCTTCTCCAGCGCTTCGACCCTCCGTCGTGCCGGCACGCAGTGGCTGAGAAGGGCAACTTCCCGTCCGCAGTGGATTCGTCGGCGACGTTCAAGGATGCGCCGGCACCAGGAGGGTGCCGGGACGACGATGCGGCGGCGCGTTCCTCTTCCGCGTCGGTGGTGCTCGGGTGCTGGGATCCCAGGGACCCGGTTGTATTTTCTGGGTTTGTTGGGGTGCGTTGTATTCACTGTTGTGGCTAATAGATCTGGGGGTCTTTCCGCAAAAAAAAAAAAAAAAAAAGAAATCTCACCTTGTTGGATTTGTCCGTTTTTTTTTTTTTGAATTTATTTGTCCGTGAAATTTTGCGAGTAGGGGAAGTGAGAGGTTCGGGCTTCGGCTAGTCTTTTCTCAGCGAACAAAACATTTCGCACGATGCGGTGAGGGGTTCGGGCTTCGGGTTGACAGTGAAGTATTTAATGGGCTGGGCCGGCCAGTGCATGCGCTAAGTCCTCATTGTACACGGTCTACGCTCACAAATTGAGTCGGATCGAGACGGGTTAGTCGGATCGAGACGGGTTCTCGGGAGAGGTACCGATAGGAGAAAAACATACGACGATAGACAAAACGCAACGTATTGAACATGATGAAAAAAACGGTTTGACTGGTCAAAGTTGTTTGGTGCTCGACATTCGGACAATCTGGTACGTTGATTGACAATTAAACGATTTAGATTTAATGTATCCCAACATGTTTGCTCTTTTAATAGTAGTATAGATTGTAATCAAAACCATGTGGGTCTCATCTCTTGTTTTGGTACAACCATGATCAACATGGAGTACTGGATTTAGTTGTTGCGTTGTGAGTACATGATCATGGGGTGCATTTGATTGATGGTCTTAGTTGACAATTTGATGAAAATACCATGTATTGTATTGTTTGAAAATGGCAGATCAAAACTATGAAATCGTGTATTGTCATGTTATCTGAAACTGAACTTAGTTTTTCCACTGATAGGCACCTACTTGCCTCTATCCGCCGCAAGGCAGCGAGCGTCCACGACCGCCCCTCAGTCGCACCTCACTGTCGCCGTCGGGTTCGCCAAACAAACTGCTCTATAATTTAACAAGACCACATGGGGTTATTAGCAACATATCGACTCTCACGTGTCGTCAGCAGAGCGCTAATGGATCTAAACCAATCCACAAGTCAAGTAAGTGTATCTCCGCACCACAGTTTCAAAGTTGGTATACAGTTCACCTGACCACGACGTAGGGTAAAACTATAGGTTACCACTTTGTAGCCACACGTCCATTACAATATTTCACACGGCGACACGAATTTGCTACATGACGAAGCAACCGGATGATATAATGTGACTTTTTAAAAGGGATTCAATATGACCATGCGAGTTAGAGAGAGAAGTGTTCGTGGGGGAGCCCTTATGCCTCTGGCAAGAGTGAATTCAAGAGATTGTAGAGAGGTTTGAGGTAAGAAATGTGGTTGGTGTACTTGTAATAAATCAAGTATGTATTGAGCTCTTAGCGAGCGCCAGGGTTGGCTCGCCCGCGTGGTGGCGCCAACGTTCACTTTTGGCCGGCTTTTCTCCGGCACATGTAGAGGTATGATTTATTTCTCGTTTTGCCTTCCCTGGATAATGCTTGATTTTTTAAAATCCGAATTTTTTAAATATGAACCATTTAAAAATGATTATTTTAAATATGATTTTTTTTAAATGAACCATTTTTTAAAATGAATATTTTTCAAAACCGGAACCATTTTTAAAAATGAATCATTTTCAAAAAAGGAACATTTTAAAAATCAGAACCATTTTCAAAAATAAATATTTAAAAAATGAACCATTTTCAAAAAAGGAACATTTTAGAAAATCAGAACCATTTTTTAAAAACAGAACCATTTAAAAAACGAAACATTTTTCAGAAAACCGGAACCATGTTTTAAATGAACATTTTTTAATCCAAACCATTTTCAAAAATCAGAACCATTTTTATAAATGAACAGTTTTCATATAAACCAATTTGAAAAATGTATATTTTTTAAATATGAATCATTTTAAAAATAAACACTTTTGAAAATCGGAACCATTTTTAAAAATAAACTTTTTTCAATTTTGCAACCATTTTCCAAAAATATTCATATCAAGAAATACTCAAATTTGAAAAGGATCAAAATTTGAACAATGTTCAGAATTTTAGAAAAATAATATAGTTAAAAAAGAAAAGAGAATAGAAACAGGAAAAGGAACATAAAAAGAAACAGACAGCAAAAAAAACGAAGAAGAAAAAAGGAAACGAACCTGCGTACATGGGCCGGCCCATGAGACGGAACGCTGTGGGCGAGTCTGAACTAGCGTTCGCAAAGGGCGATATATAGTGAATGCGTTCGTGAGGACGAAAGACATAGCGTTCAGAGATTAGAGGCATAGAAGGAAGGAAAGCCTGCTGGGATACAGGGATAGTATCGGTTTCCGACACATACGATCGGCCGGATAGTACGTATCAGTATCCAACACGTACGATCGGCCGGATCGTAAATTCGCAAGGCCAGAGCTACGCACCGCAAGGACTTGGAACTTGGATTCGCGGCGGCCATATGGGAGACCCGAGACCGCATTGAGAACACCGCGCCAACACCTGCGACAACCATGTCCATGACGTTCCCGACGACCTGCTCGAACAAATATTCCTACGCATGTCCTCGTCTCTACACCTCGTCCGTGCCGCGTGCACCTGCAAGCGCTGGCGCCGCGTCGTCGCCAACAGATGCTACCTCCGCCGCTTCCGCTCCCTCCACCGCCGCCGGCCACTACCGCGTCGATGGAAGTAAGCACGGGTCGCGTCCGCCGGGATGCAACCCGTCTTCTCCCTCTCGCGATCGGCGGACACCGCTGACATGCGCCCAGATCACTTCTCCCGGGCTCCGATGGACGACGATCCTGGGACATCGCCGACAGCCGGGACGGCATCCTCCTCCTCACCAACTGCCCCGGCGACGACGAGTACTTCACGAACTTCCACTCACTCGTCGTCTGCGACCCCATGACGCGGCGTTGCAGCAGGCTTATCAAATTCCCATGTTTCCTTGCGAACTGGGTGTGCTTCGGTGCCTTCCTGCTCGACGGCGAAGCCGACGCCGACGAGACCGGTGGGCGCATCACCGTGTCAAAATTTAGGGTAATCATCGCGGCCTATGACGAGGGCGCTGCCACGACCAGTACATTTTCCTCCGCGGACGACGACTGGTGGACCGCCGGCGGGCAAAGCCCCTACGCGGTGTCGTGGAGCGGCATGTTTTTCTTGGCTGGCCATACCGAGGATTCTATCTACTGGACGACCAGGGACTGGGGGAACTCCGAAGTTCTTGTTCTCGACAAACACACCGAGGAGTTCTCGGTTTCCTTGTTTCCGGAGCAGCTGCTGCCGTACTGGCCGGCCGAACACAATTTGAGACTCGTTCGTTGCGACGATGGCTCGGTGCGTATTGCGCTTCTAGACGAGGATCGCCTCAAGGTCTTGATCCAAGCTGAGGGCAGCTCCGGGGGCGAGTGGGCTATGGAGAGGAGTATCCAACTGAGGCAATCAATTGCTGCCCTTCGAGGTGTTGATGAGTGGCACCGGAGCATCATCGTACCGGTCAAGGTTCTCTGGGCGGTGCAGGGGTCAGTCGTGTTGGGAACACTAGGAGGCGTGGGGCTGGTCTCGGTCAACCTCGCCACCATGGAGTTTAAGGACGTGGACGACGGGATCAAGTACCCGGCCTATATGTATCAGCTGCCATGGCCTCCGACAATCCGAGCTTGCTTGTCTTGAAGACGTGAGGCAGCCTCTCTCTTTATTTTGTTCTAGAGTATGAAGTGGCAAACGATGATTTTAGATTTTTTTTAACGTGGAGGACTTTATTCATCAAATAATAGCAGCGTCATTTACAATAATGGATGAGATAAAGTCAGAGGCAGTATCAGCCCAAACAGCCGAGGATCTCGAGCTAAATGCTGATTTAGCCAAAATATCAGCTACCTCATTAGCCTCGCGATGACAATGTTGAAACGTCATCCTCCCGAATTGCAAAGCCAATTGGTGGCACTCCGCAACAATGGCAGCATCATGTCCCATGTGTACTCCAGCGTTTTGCATTGCTTCCAAAACTGCTGCACAATCTGTTTCTATCATGATTTTGTTGCATCCCACGTGGCTAGCCAAGTATAGGCCGTTCCGAAGTGCCAGGGTTTCTGCTGAGCATGCACTACTAACATGCGGTATGAACCATGTAGCAGCAGCTATGAAATGTCCCCATTCATCCCGGATGACAGCTCCAGTTCCCCCTGCCAATTTATCAGCCGAGAACGATGCATCTACATTAACCTTCACAAGCCCATGCAAAGGTTTTGACCACCTATTTTTGTCTTCGGTTTGTACTTGGGTGTTCTTGATCCAATATAGTTTGTTGCAAGCACCCTGATTGCCACCGCCGTCCCTTGAGCTGATTGCACTGGTTCCCCCTGGACTATTTGCCTTCGTTGCCACCATCACTATAGGAATGGCCACCTGTGCCGACGGCCGCAGCCCGTCGGCAAAGGTCCCGATGCCGTCGGCACAAACCTATGCCGACGGCCACCGTCGGCACAGGGTGGTCGGCATAGGGCCCTGTAGGCACAGGCCACCTGGCCGTCGGCACAGATATAAACCGTCGGCACAGCTTTTCCCAACGGCCAGAAACGCACCGTCGGCACCTAGGTTGTCGGCACAGCGGCGTGTGGGGCCCACACTGGCCGGTCGAGGTGGATGGGCCTGTGCCGACGGCATTGCCGTCGGCACCGATTTGCCACGTGGAGGTTGCTGGGCGCTCCTGGGAGGGGACTGTGCCGACGGCAATGGGTGACTATTTTGTCCCATTAAGGGGTCTGTGCCGACGGCAATGCCGTCGGCACAGGTGTGACCAGATTTTTGGATCCAGCAGCTCGTTTTTTGCGGCAAAAATAGCAGAAAAAATAATCAAAAATCACGACAAATTCACTACAAACAAGATCACACAATGGCTCCATATATCATCAAGCAAAATGCTATATCATCAAGTAGATACACCCATAGGATCATCATCAAGTAGATACATACATATATAGCTAGATGTCTAGACGCCCAAGACCCTACATCTATTGCGGAGACGGCGACAGGGTGAACCCCATATCTCCCCGGCTGATAATAGGTGAGCGTCGGATCGGCGTAGCACCGGGAGAAGGACCACCAGAAGCGCTTTCCTTGCCCTGATTCATATTGTTCAATCAACTGCATTGAGAAAGAGAAAACAAGTAAGCATCGAGACATAATAAAATGTAGACACTAAGCATAAAGACATAATGCAATGAAGAAGCATGTCAAAAAATAAATACTAAAGAATAAAAGACATAATAACGTGTAGATACCAAAAATAAATACCTATCGTCATCACTCTCCTCATCAGGGTGTTGGTTCTCATTCTCACTATCACTATCACTATCACGTGAGTAGTAGGGCGGAAGCTCATGGCCAGGCTCGTCATCGTCGTCATTTTCCGCATGAAACTTCGAGAGCACGTCTATGTCCTTCAGATCGACCACTGACTCACCACGAGTGTGTGCATTGTCAATGTGCCCGAAGTCCTCTTGCTCTTGATAGAAAATTCCCTCGTATGTTTTAGGGTCAATGTTGTTGTAATCGTCGTCGGAGGGCCTGGGTAGCTTACCATGTGGGGATACCCGGAACACGACTTCCCAGCCCTTGAGGTTCTCTTTCTGGCATGGGTAGGGCAAATAATAAACTTGCTTGGCTCCGGTATAGGTGGTTGAAGGCTTAACTTCAACTAACCCAATGGAAGGCTCACTTCTCTGTCCACCATGTGGTCCAGTGCATGGGTCGAACCAGTGGCACTTGAACACAACGAGCTTGAGTTCTATGTTCGTACGATTGAACGTCAGCTCGTATACGTTTTGTAACCTTCCGTAGTAATCTACGTAATTGGCTCCATCGGCTCCTCTGGATCCTTTGGTGAAGACCCCAGTATTTACAGTTTTTGCTCCAGGACGATTATTCTGGTGATACTCTGTATGGAAGCGGAACCCATTCACATCATACTTCTCATACTTAATGACGGTACGGTTAAATCCTTGGGAAACACATCTCAGCTCATTTGTCATCTCAACGTTGGGATCAGCTCCCTACAAGTACGGTTCAAATTGTTTTGTGCATTAGTTACGTGTAATAAGAGGGACAAGTCACATATTGCAAGGTAAGAGGGACACGTTAGAAATTACTTTTCCCATGAACCAAGACACAAATTTTTTTCCTCCGTGAGCACCCTCTTTCAGAAGAGTGTCCAGCTCCGCGGGATCGGGATCCACCGTTCCCAACCAGTATTCATCTTGGAATTGTCTAAAAGGAGAAAATACGTATTAGACCGAAACTGAGTTACTAGTTGCAAAGTAATTTGTTCACCATTTACCTCATGAAATCGAGTACTTCCGTCATGTTTATAAGCACATAGAGCATTATGCAATCCTTCTCTTCCTTGGTCAATTTACATTTTTCACCGGCACCGGCCTTGCCACCGGGACATTGGAAGAGGAGGAGCTTGGGGTCATTCTTGGGCTCGTCGACATTGTACCGAGTGACCGGGTTATGCATAGTGGCAACTTCATCGGGAAAGTACGTTGTCACGGCGTCTGCCATCTCCTCGTATTGTTGCCTCAGCTATGCATGCTTCAATCCTAGCTTTGTTTCCAGTTATGTTTCGAATGTACTTAAACTCTCTCTCAATACAAAACTGCCAACGAAACTGCACCGGTCCACCCAAGAGTGCCTCGTTCGCGAGATGCACAACGCGATGTGCCATCGGAACAAAGAAGCCTGGCGGAAAGATCATCTCTAACTTGCATAGCAACTCCGGCACAAGATCACGCAGCTTCGCAATAATCAGGGGACATATCTGTTTCGCACAGAGCGTGCGGAAGAAATGGCTCAACTCCGCAAGCACTCGCCAGATACTATCGGGGAGATACCCTCGAAGCATCACCGGCATCAACCGCTCAATCCATATGTGATAGTCGTGACTCTTGAGCCCAGTGACTTTTCCTGTAAGAAGATTGACTCCATTACTTATATTGGAACAGTAACCATCAGGGAACATCACGGCGATGTTTTTGAGCCACTTGAATGCCTCCTTCTTTTGGATATTATCAAGGCAGTAGTCGGCATTTGGCTTAAACCAATTTTTTTGACGAGGGTTAGGAGGCTTCAGGTGTAATCTCTCCCTATCACAGAGCTTCTGAACATCAACTCTAGCCTTCACATTGTCCTTTGTCTTCTTAGGAATGTTCAGGACTGTGTGAAAGATCATCTCTCCAACATTCTTTTCGGTGTGCATCACATCGATGTTATGGGGAAGTTCGAGGTCCTTGTAATACTCTAGCTGCGTTAAGCCTGCCACATGAGTCCAGTTGTGCGTTACACCATACCCCTCAAATCGTGGGCCAGGTCCCACAGCAGGCACGAGAGCACTTAGCTCGGCATCAACTTTTGCACCATCGAACTTCGGTATCGCTTTTTCTTCACGCACAACTACGCCCTTCGTGAAGTTTTTTTGGTCTTCTCGATAAGGATGCCTTCCTTCGAGGAACTGTCGATGCTTGTCAAACGCGACATACTTGCGACCTGACTTTAGCCAAAGGAACTCAAGTTGGTTCCTGCACACTGGGCATGGCCATTTACCAGCTGTACACCATCCGCAGAATAGGGCATACCCGGGTAGGTCGTGCATGGAATAGTGGAACCAAATTTTCATCGAGAAGTTTTTCTTTGATGCTCGGTCGTATGTCCACGTCCCATTGTGCCATGAGTGGTGCAAATCATCCACAAGCGGTTGCATGTAGACACTCAAATTCTTCCCCGGGTATTCGGGCCCTGGAATGATCAGCGACAGAAACATGTGCTTCCTTTGCATTAGTACCCCAGGAGGGAGATT
This sequence comes from Poa pratensis, assembly GCA_947311845.1. Classification (NCBI taxonomy): domain Eukaryota; kingdom Viridiplantae; phylum Streptophyta; class Magnoliopsida; order Poales; family Poaceae; genus Poa; species Poa pratensis. Next base: position 20,113,628 of record CAMZMU010000077.1, on the reverse strand, counting down.
GAGCGGAATAACAAACACGGGCCAGCAGCTGTACGACGCAGTCGACATCCCAAATGGATTGAACCCATCTGTTGCTATTGCAATTCTGACATTCCGAGCATCTGCTGAATTAAGGGGGTGTTTCAAGTCGAAGTTCTTCCATGCCTCACCATCAGATGGATGTCCCATCCTTTCCCGTCCTAACTCGTCGACGTATCTCTTCCCTTTCCTGTGCCAAGTCATTTGTTTGGCAGACTCCTCGGACATGAAAAGCCGCTGCATTCTTTTTATGAATGAGAGGTACCGAAGAACCTTCACATGGGATTTTTCCCTGCATCTTCCGACCATCAGGCTACAGTACTTGTCATTCGCATATTGTTTCCGGAACAACAGGCATCCTTTTGGACAACAATGAATCTTTTCATAATCCATGCTGAGCGATCCCAATAGTTTCTTCACCTCGTGCATGGATTTTGGCAGACAATGCCCTTTGGGCAACATGTTACCAGATGTTGTCAGATTAGCTTCAAAGCCTGCACGGGTGGTGGAGAACTGACACTTGTCACTTAGTAGTTGAGCTACGGCATCGAGCTGAGAAACGTTTGCACCCTCGTATAGAGGCTTCGTAGCCGAGGCCATCGTCTCATAGAAAGCCTTCTTGGTTGGCTCTGGTTCCTCCGGTTCATCCGGTGCCTCCGGTTCACCCGGTTCCTCCTGTTCCTCCTGTGGAGGTGGCGAATCCGGCATGTAAGCAGCATGGTGATCATCTAGCATGTTTCTCAACCCATCGTACTCATTGCCATCGATCCGCTGCCGCATCACCCCAACTCTGAGACGTTCGTACTGATCAAATTTGACATGCGTGACGTAGTTAGGCGTATACCCATACAACCAAAGATGTTTAGTCATATCTTCCTTTCCTTGACGGTCACGATTCTTGCAATGAGTGCAAGGGCACCTTCCACGAACTCCTTTTGCCTTTGAACCACACCCTAACTCCTTCACTAATATATTGGTCTTCATCTCCCACTCCTCTGTTCTCTTAATCTTATCGACACGGCCACTGTACATCCACCCATTATCAGCCATCCTCTGCTTTATTGGGAGCAAAAAACCACGCAGTCTTTTAATATGCACCAAGTAATAATAAAATGATTTAGTGTCACCAGATTAATTACGGTCAAATTTTAATCTTTACATCCTGCAAGGGTTCACCTACACTTCTAATAGGAGGGCCTATCCCGCCCGAGTACATGTAGATCGAGCCGTGTTCCATGTTCTACCCCGACCCGAGACGGAATTTCGGCAGCACCTCCCCGCTGTTCTTTAGAATACACGTCTCGAGCTTGTCAAGCCGAGAGGGTGTGCATCCGAAGAACAACAGGGAGGTGCTGCCGAAATTCCGTCTCAGGAAGGGGTAGAACATGGAACACGACCCGATCTACACGTACTCGGACTGTCCAACAGGACAACCCGGAAGTGTTACGGTTATAAATATGCAAAGATGGACAATCCTGCATATTTATAAATTTGTAACCCTTCCGGATGGGATCTGACTCGGGTTACGCGACTCGACTGACTTGGTGATCTAGACCAAAATAAACCTATGCAGCAAGAGAGGCGAAAGATGTATACCCTCGAAGCGTGATCGGTGGTCAGAGAGGGTCGAGGTCGCGACGGAAGCGGGGCGACGAAACAGGGCACCGAGGCGGGCCCTCCTCAGCTGGAGAAGAAGCCCCGCAACGACGCGCGGGACCGACGGTGCTGGCGGGAAGCTACGTCATCTGAAAAAGCACACAGTTCACAGATATAAGCAAAAAATCTCTCTGTTTTAGCTAATAATCATCCCTAACCATATAAAAGCTACGACTTTACGAGTTTACGACTTTACGAGTTTACGACTTTACGATTTTACGACTTTACTAGTTCCACCATTTTTTCTTTACACTTCTACCTCCTAACTAACTAACCTAACTAACCTAACTACCTAACTAACTAACCTAACTAACCTAACTAACTAACTAACCTAACTAACTAACCTAACTAACTAACCTAACTAACTAACTAACAAAAAATGTATCAGAGGAGTACCTCGTGAGGAGGAGCTGGCCGTGGAGGAGGAGGTGCCGGCGTGGAGGAGGTGCGGGGTGGGGGAGGTGCGGGGTGGAGGAGGTGCGGGGTGGAGGAGGTGCTGGCCGTGGAGGAGGAGGTGCCGGCATGGAGGAGGTGCGGGGTGGGGGGCGTGAGGCGCGGCGGCGGGCCGGCGTGGAGGAGGTGCGGAGGAGGAGGCGTGGCAGGGGCGCGTCTCGGGCGGCGACGGTGGAAAGGAGAGGCAGGGGTGGGACGGCCGGGGGCGAGGGGCGGCCGGGCGCGGAGGAGGCGATGCTGGGTGGAGGAGAGGAGAGGGAGGGGTGGGCCGGCCGGAGCGGAGAGCGGCGGCGGCGTGCGAGGGTGGGGGAGGTGCGGGGGTGGGAGCGTGTGTGGTGTGGAGGAGGACGGGGTTGGGGATAAGGAGAAGCACCTGTGCCGACGGTTTTACCGTCGGCATAGACGTCGTATTTTTTTTCCAATTAAATTAGTCACAATTGTTGCTAATTTTTCAAGACATTATAATTTATTTAATAATAATATTTCAAGACACTATAAGTTTGGGTGGGTTCCGACACTCCGGGGCCCCGCTTCGGCGAAACCCTGAATCCGCTGGAAAAACCCTAACGTTTTCGTCTACCCTCATAGACGTGCGTCGAAAGGGGGTAGCCCAGTGGACTTTTTTGCTTGGTTGTGTTAGGTTGGGACATAGGCACACGGGGAACCAACTTTTATCACAAGTTTCTACAAGATTGCCCCCGTTTCGTCCGAAGTGGGAGTTTTCACCTCTAAGTGCAGGAACTCACTAGAGAGTCGGTAAAGCCGGTCACACCCCGGAGTAGGATATTGCACATTTACAACACACAACACACTTGTATACATATGGTATGGCACATCCTAGGTTTGGGTGGGGTTCCGACGCTCCGGGGCCCCGCTTCGGCCAAACCCTGAATCCGCTGGAAAAACCCTAACGTTTTCGTCTACCCCCATAGACGTGCGTCGAAAGGGGGTAGCCCAGTGGACTTTTTTGCTTGGTTGTATTAGGTTGGGACATAGGCACATGGGAAACCAACTTTTATCACAAGTTTCTACAAGATTGCCCCCGTTTCGTCCGAAGTGGGAGTTTTCACCTCTAAGTGCAGTAACTCACTAGAGAGTCGGTGAAGCCGGTCACACCCCGGAGTAGGATATTGCACATTTACAACATACAACACACTTGTATACATATGGTATGGCACATCCTAGGTTTGGGTGGGGTTCCGACGCTCCGAGGCCCCGCTTCGACGAAACCCTGAATCCGCTGGAAAAACCCTAACGTTTTCGTCTACCACCATAGACGTGCGTCGAAAGGGGGTAGCCCAGTGGACTTTTTTGCTTGATTGTGTTAGGTTGGGACATAGGCACATGGGAAACCAACTTTTATCACAAGTTTCTACAAGATTGCCCCCGTTTCGTCCGAAGTGGGAGTTTTCACCTCTAAGTGCAGGAACTCACTAGAGAGTCGGTGAAGCCGGTCACACCCCGGAGTAGGATATTGCACATTTACAACACACAACACACTTGTATACATATGGTATGGCACATCCTAGGTTTGGGTGGGGTTCCGACGCTCCGGCGCCCCGCTTCGGCCAAACCCTGAATCCGCTGGAAAAACCCTAACGTTTTCGTCTACCCCCATAGACGTGCGTCGAAAGGGGGTAGCCCAGTGGACTTTTTTTGCTTGGTTGTGTTAGGTTGGGACATAGGCACATGGGAAACCAACTTTTATCACAAGTTTCTACAAGATTGCCCCCGTTTCGTCCGAAGTGGGAGTTTTCACCTCTAAGTGCAGTAACTCACTAGAGAGTCGGTGAAGCCGGTCACACCCCGGAGTAGGATATTGCACATTTACAACACACAACACACTTGTATACATATGGTATGGCACATCCTAGGTTTGGGTGGGGTTCCGACGCTCCGAGGCCCCGCTTCGACGAAACCCTGAATCCGCTGGAAAAACCCTAACGTTTTCGTCTACCACCATAGACGTGCGTCGAAAGGGGTAGCCCAGTGGACTTTTTTGCTTGGTTGTGTTAGGTTGGGACATAGGCACAGGGGAAACCAACTTTTATCACAAGTTTCTACAAGATTGCCCCCGTTTCGTCCGAAGTGGGAGTTTTCACCTCTAAGTGCAGTAACTCACTAGAGAGTCGGTGAAGCCGGTCACACCCCGGAGTAGGATATTGCACATTTACAACATACAACACACTTGTATACATATGGTATGGCACATCCTAGGTTTGGGTGGGTTCCGACGCTCCGAGGCCCCGCTTCGACGAAACCCTGAATCCGCTGGAAAAACCCTAACGTTTTCGTCTACCACCATAGACGTGCGTCGAAAGGGGGTAGCCCAGTGGACTTTTTTGCTTGGTTGTGTTAGGTTGGGACATAGGCACATGGGAAACCAACTTTTATCACAAGTTTCTACAAGATTGCCCCGTTTCGTCCGAAGTGGGAGTTTTCACCTCTAAGTGCAGGAACTCACTAGAGAGTCGGTGAAGCCGGTCACACCCCGGAGTAGGATATTGCACATTTACAACACACAACACACTTGTATACATATGGTATGGCACATCCTAGGTTTGGGTGGGGTTCCGACGCTCCGGGGCCCCGCTTCGGCCAAACCCTGAATCCGCTGGAAAAACCCTAACGTTTTCGTCTACCCCCATAGACGTGCGTCGAAAGGGGGTAGCCCAGTGGACTTTTTTGCTTGGTTGTGTTAGGTTGGGACATAGGCACATGGGGAACTAACTTTTATCACAAGTTTCTACATGATTGCCCCCGTTTCGTCCGAAGTGGGAGTTTTCACCTCTAAGTGCAGGAACTCACTAGAGAGTCGGTGAAGCCGGTCACACCCCGGAGTAGGATATTGCACATTTACAACACACAACACACTTGTATACATATGGTATGGCACATCCTAGGTTTGGGTGGGGTTCCGAAGCTCCGGGGCCCCGCTTCGACGAAACCCTTAATCCGCTGGAAAAACCCTAACGTTTTCGTCTACCCCCATAGACTTGCGTCGAAAGGGGGTAGCCCAGTGGACTTTTTTGCTTGGTTGTGTTAGGTTGGGACATAGGCACATGGGGAACCAACTTTTATCACAAGTTTCTACAAGATTGCTCCCGTTTCGTCCGAAGTGGGAGTTTTCACCTCTAAGTGCAGGAACTCACTAGAGAGTCGGTGAAGCCGGTCACACCCCGGAGTAGGATATTGCACATTTACAACACACAACACACTTGTATACATATGGTATGGCACAACCTAGGTTTGGGTGGGGTTCCGATGCTCCGGGGCCCCGCTTCGGCGAAACCCTGAATCCGCTGGAAAAACCCTAACGTTTTCGTCTACCCCCATAGACGTGCGTCGAAGGGGGGTAGCCCAGTGGAGTTTTTTGCTTGGTTGTGTTAGGTTGGGACATAGGCACATGGGGAACCAAATTTTATCACAAGTTTCTACAAGATTGCCCCGTTTCGTCCGAAGTGGAGTTTTCACCTCTAAGTGCACACACTTGGTAGAGAGAAAGTGAAGCCGGTCACACACCGGGGTAGATTCTTGGACATTTGAATCACCCAAAACACTTGTACACATATGGTATGCATCAACCTAACTTTTGGTGGGGTTCCGACGCTCCGGTATAGACAATTATTCGCGACGTTATTTTATGTGGGTGGAAACCGCTATTCGGCGTAGCTATGTACATAGAATATGAATAAAACATATTAAACTTAATTGAGAGTAATAAATAGATACATAAAAAAAGAAAATTAGGGTAAAAAACATTATGGCTATTTTAGGCGAATCTGTACATATAGCTATTCGGTGTATCAATATACATGAAAATGAATAAAAATGGTGTATCCCTGTGCTCCTGTGCCGACGGCTTTGCCGTCGGCACAGATTGCCGTCGACGTCACCTAATATTCTGTGCCGACGGCTTCCTCTGTCCCGACGGTGGCCGTCGGGATAGATTGTATGTGCCGACGGCCGTTTCTGTGCCGACGGACTTGTCGACGGCTGGTCCTGGTACACACCTGTGCCGTCGGCACAGCTTGCCATTCCTGTAGTGCATATATACCATGCAGCGACTGCCGCCAACTCCGGAAGGGCTAAATCATCAGGCAGTACTGGATTAGTCGTTGTGCAGACCAGGTGCTCAAGCGTTACCGATCCTGATCTGTCTTTGTTGCAAGCCTTACTTACTTCTTCTTCTAGGTTCAGATTTTTCCAGATTTCCTTTTCACGCTTGCAAGTGAATAACGCATGCTGAATATCCTCTGCTCCTCGGCCACAGATTGGGCATTCAGCACTAGTTGCAATGTGTCTATTTGAGAGCACGCAATGACACGGCAAGGCCCCATGCAAAGGCTTCCACACGAAAAAAATTACCTTCCCTGGAACACGCAATTTCCATGTTTTCTGCCAAACCGGATTAACTTGTGAACATCCTTGCTCATTAGCTCGAGCTTGTTGATGTCCGAATTGGTGCTCCCACTCTCTGTAATAAGCTGACCAGACGGAAAATGTGCCAGATTTTTTAAAGTGCCAGGCAACAAAATCATCTAGTCCTTTAACATTGAGTGGTATTTGTAGAATTCTTTTAATATCCAGAGCGTTAAAATTACTCCTGATTAAATTTTCATCCCACATACCAGTATGCGGATCAATCAACTCCTCCACTTTTGATAACAAAACAGCTCCTCTTGGCAAAACATCCTGATTAAATTTTCATCCCACATACCAGTATTCTTTTAACGATGATTTTAGATTTTTACTGTGTGCTATTTGTAGGAAACATCCTTTCGTATTATAGTTCGTGGAGATCACAAAACACTATCATCTATTTCGTTCTCAAGACTTCTTTTGCTGTGTCGTGTCACGCAAACAAGTCAATCATGAGATGAGGGTATGTGATCTTGTAAACCAGAGACATCAATTCCAATATGGTATATCCAATATCCCTAAGCAATACAAGTCAGTGTATCAAACTACTGAAATGGTCTTTTAAAACTATATGTCAAATTAAGTAAAATATGGTAAAAAATTCAGTGAATTCTTAGCCAAAAATAATTTGGAAGCATTTTTATAACAAAAATTAAAACATTAGATAGTTTGGTGAGATCCTCAATCATAAACCCTATAAAACTGCAAAACTTTTCTCCAAAATTTTAAGCTCGATTATTGTGAAACCCTGTACAATGAGAACGGGGCAGAGGCCCCGTGGTAAAGCAGCCGTGGCTAAACCTAGCGGTGAATCCTGTCGGAAGCGAATTTCTAGAATTCTCACAAAGGAGTAATTCTTCTATAAAATTAAGCCACCAAGGGCTAGTCCTAGTTGGTCTCATTATTTTTAAACCTTGTACAATCTTTGCTCGGTGCTCAAAGTTCCCCACCCCCACCCTTTTTTAAATAAGTCCTATAACTTTTTCCAGCAGTTTTAAAGTTTGACCATATTTTTATACAATATTACAAAGAACTATAATAGTATTATGTTGTATAAATCATACAAAAATAAATTTTAAGATGTATCTAATGATTTTGTAGTGTAGAAATTAATATTTTTCCTACAAAAATTGTCAAACTTTTCGTAGTGTGACTTTTGAGGGGAAAAATAGGTCGCGTCTTTCAAGGAACGCGTTGGAATTAAGCACGACTTGTGGTTGTTCGAGTATTATACGAATTAGTCTTACTAGGTAACACGGTGCCACTAGTACAGAACGACACATCGGATACCCCTCTATGGAAACGGCAGGAGTTAGGCGACGGAGAATCGAGCCTTCCGCGCGGAAAAAGCCGCCCGCGAGGGCTATCCTCCCGCGACCCGCGACACATCGGCAACGGTTGTGCTTTCCGCAACCGTTTGCTTTATATGAGCAACGGACATATTTTCGTGTCCGTATGCATTATTTTCATTATTGTAAACGGTTAATATGGATGACCGTATCCGATGATTCCATCCAGACCTAACGCTATGAGTGGTGTCGAGTTAGCCAGCTGCGGAGATTCCCATAAGACTGAAAGATAGGAGCGGCGGCGGCGAGGGCGGAGGCGGAGGCGAGGGCGGAGGCGGAGTCCAGATCTTACATCTGTGCTGCCGGCGTCGAGAGGCAGCGCGTTGGTTGCCGGCGTCGAGAGGCAGCGCGTTGGTTGCCGACGTCGAGAGGCAGCGCAGGGAAGCTTGGGCCCGATTCCACAGCTACTGGGGCGGTGGTATAACCCGAAAACCTACTACTTATTTTTTTAAATATTTTGATTTAGGAGCGCGGAGTATAAATCTTACATATGTAGTTTGCCATTTTACTAGATGTTTCTTGATCGAGCTTGGATGTACGGTGGTCGCACGAGTCCTGAATTCTCACAAGGTGTGGTTGAATTCTTGGACAGGGCTTCGCAACACATGCTAGAAAGTAATGAACCGAAGATGTTTTGTCCTTGTGTTATGTGTAGAAGACAAACGATAGAAGAACACATTATTTTGAGGGGATTTATGGAATCGTACACATGTTGGTCAAAACACGGTGAACAACAACCAGCAATCTTTGCCGACAACCGTGATGATTTGAGCAACGAATGAAGAAGATCGTTGGGGTGGATGACGTTACTGATGAAGAAGAGTACAACCAGTATGAAGACTTGCCAGCAACTGGAGAACGCATACAGATCAATGACCAACAGGCTCCTGGAGATGGCTTTTACGCAAGAGATGATCACTCCGATGGGGCAATTTACAAAGGAAATATTTAGGTTGATCCAGTTTTACTAGAGGAGGACGAAGAATGAGCAAATTAATTTGTACCCTAAAGTGATAATTGTATTTCTTAATTGGCAAAGTAATGTGCTGTTGTTATTTTTTAATTTTCAACCGTAAACGCTACGTTTATTCAAATTCCGAAATATAATTTATTTATACCACATCGGCAACAGTTTTTTTGAATGCACCGTTGCCGATGTGACATAAACCCTACTTCCAGACTTAAACTTTGGGGACCAACCTACCACCCCTCGCATTTCCCCCTGCTCACCGTCTTCAACACCACCCCCGGCGGCGTACTCACGCTCAGCTGAGTTCATTATGCGGACTACTCGGGCTGCCCTTGCGGCGCAGGCGGCTTCCCTGGCCGTCCCCCCACCCACGGTCTCAGCTGAGTTAGTTATGCGGACTACTCGGGCCGCCCTTGCGGCGCAGATGGCTTCCCTGGCCGTCCCCCAACCCACGCCGCGGGGCAGCTCCAGGCTACGACGGCGTCGCGCCGACGCCGTGGTCAGCGAAGACGCCCAGAGGGTGGGCTCTATGCCCCCCCCCCCTCAGGCGACAACCGCGGCCGCCGTCTCCACTGATTTGGCTCCCGGAGATGCTGCCGCCACAGATCTGGCCGCCGTCTCCACTGATTTGGCTCCCGGAGCTGCTGCCGCCACAGATTTGCCCGCAATAGAGGAAGGGGCAGACAGCGGCGACTTCATACATGCCGGAGACACACTTGGGACAGGTTGGTTGTGCTGATTAACTGTATTACACACTGTAAAGTCAGACCTTTTAGTTTTAATTAGATCCACCTTCTATTATTCACCTGTTATTCAGAGCTGTTGTCTGGTGATGAAGGGTCCTCGAGCTCATCCTCGCAGCAGGATCAGTTTATCATGAAACAAAGGGGTCGAGGAATTAGAAAACCAACCCTAAAGCCAAGAGGAACATTTACAGTGGAGATGATTGACAAGAAAACTGGTGCCCTGTTGAAACCAGTCAAGGCACATAGGAAATTTAAGACATTGTGTGGGTGTGTAGTCAGGGAAAAGGTCCCCATTACGGTTGACGACTAGAGTCAAGTCACTCCAGAAGAAAAGACTTTCATCGTCAACGCCATAATGAGCCAGTTCCAGCTCGCAAATGAGGAATGGAAGCCTGCAGTTCAAGCTGCTGCTCTTTCTAAAGCAAAGGATTCGTTCTGTAACTTCAGGCACCGTCTGTACTCCAAATTCCAGAAGAAAAATCGGGATGCTACACTTGTATACCCCTTCATTAAACCGGACGACTGGAAGGAGTTCAAGAAGTATAGGAGGACGGAGGAGTTTCTAACAAAGAGTAAAGCCAACAGCGCCCTCATCAGTAAAAACAAGCATCCCCACAATATGGGGGTTCTTGGATATGCTGGTTCGAAGCCCATATGGAGAAAACAGGATGAAGAAGCAGTTGCTTCGGGGGGCACGGTTCCTTACTCTAATCTTGAAGGTGAACGGGCACGAGACTTCTTGAGGGCGAGGTCTAAAACAAACGAAGTTGGTGAACTTGTTATAACTCACCCCGAGACCCAAAAGTTACATAAAACAATGGTAATAACCATATATAACCTAAGTTGTTTCCTCCTTAACTGACACAATATTTCCTTGTGTGCTGAATTCAGTGTACTACTTGTCTTATCTCCAGCTGGAGCTGAAAAATAAAAAGGACAGCGGAGAGATTCTGGCACGAGGGAAAGATGACATTCTCTCAAAAGCTTTGGCGACGCCTGAGCCCTCTGGTCGGTCTCGGACGTACGGCACCCATGTTGGCCACAAGAAGGCTTTCGCGATAGACCAGGCTGAAAGGCAGGCAATGAAAAGTCCAGACATGACTCTCAAATGAAAGCACTAGAGACAAATATTACGGCCAATATCGTTAAGCATCTTCGAGACGGTCACCTTGATCCCGGTAGGGGGAGTGCCCTGCAGCCAGGAGTAGTTGTGGATCATTGTCGGTTGATGGTCTTGTAGACACCGGCAAATATGCTGTGGACGACATCACGAGCCCGGTGAGATGCAAACTACATGTGCCTGTAATCGTGATGACGCATCATCCCCTGGTGGCAGCACTAGGTATGGTTCAGCCACCTACCGATGTGGTACCTCAAGTGGATGGTGTGCCCTTAAAGCCAGGTTTTGCAATGTGCTTTGTGGACAAGGTCATGCCTGGCTTCGAAGGCATCTTGCTATTTAACACCTGCGTCGATGCAGACGTACAAAGCTTGGGCCAGGCTAAGCTGAGATACGTACAGTGGCCCAAGAAGGAGATTTCTCTTCTCAGTGCCCTGCCATCGACTGCCGCCAACTCCGGAAGGGCTAAATCATCAGGCAGTACTGGATTAGTCGTTGTGCAGACCAGGTGCTCAAGCGTTACCGATCCTGATCTGTCTTTGTTGCAAGCCTTACTTACTTCTTCTTCTAGGTTCAGATTTTTCCAGATTTCCTTTTCACGCTTGCAAGTGAATTCAGCACTAGTTGCAATGTGTCTATTTGAGAGCACGCAATGACACGGCAAGGCCCCATGCAAAGGCTTCCACACGAAAAAAATTACCTTCCCTGGAACACGCAATTTCCATGTTTTCTGCCAAACCGGATTAACTTGTGAACATCCTTGCTCATTAGCTCGAGCTTGTTGATGTCCGAATTGGTGCTCCCACTCTCTGTAATAAGCTGACCAGACGGAAAATGTGCCAGATTTTTTAAAGTGCCAGGCAACAAAATCATCTAGTCCTTTAACATTGAGTGGTATTTGTAGAATTCTTTTAATATCCAGAGCGTTAAAATTACTCCTGATTAAATTTTCATCCCACATACCAGTATGCGGATCAATCAACTCCTCCACTTTTGATAACAAAACAGCTCCTCTTGGCAAAACATCCTGATTAAATTTTCATCCCACATACCAGTATTCTTTTAACGATGATTTTAGATTTTTACTGTGTGCTATTTGTAGGAAACATCCTTTCGTATTATAGTTCGTGGAGATCACAAAACACTATCATCTATTTCGTTCTCAAGACTTCTTTTGCTGTGTCGTGTCACGCAAACAAGTCAATCATGAGATGAGGGTATGTGATCTTGTAAACCAGAGACATCAATTCCAATATGGTATATCCAATATCCCTAAGCAATACAAGTCAGTGTATCAAACTACTGAAATGGTCTTTTAAAATTATATGTCAAATTAAGTAAAATATGGTAAAAAATTCAGTGAATTCTTAGCCAAAAATAATTTGGAAGCATTTTATAACAAAAATTAAAACATTAGATAGTTTGGTGAGATCCTCAATCATAAACCCTATAAAACTGCAAAACTTTTCTCCAAAATTTTAAGCTCGATTATTGTGAAACCCTGTACAATGAGAACGGGGCAGAGGCCCCGTGGTAAAGCAGCCGTGGCTAAACCTAGCGGTGAATCCTGTCGGAAGCGAATTTCTAGAATTCTCACAAAGGAGTAATTCTTCTATAAAATTAAGCCACCAAGGGCTAGTCCTAGTTGGTCTCATTATTTTTAAACCTTGTACAATCTTTGCTCGGTGCTCAAAGTTCCCCACCCCCACCCTTTTTTAAATAAGTCCTATAACTTTTTCCAGCAGTTTTAAAGTTTGACCATATTTTTATACAATATTACAAAGAACTATAATAGTATTATGTTGTATAAATCATACAAAAATAAATTTTAAGATGTATCTAATGATTTTGTAGTGTAGAAATTAATATTTTTCCTACAAAAATTGTCAAACTTTTCGTAGTGTGACTTTTGAGGGGAAAAATAGGTCGCGTCTTTCAAGGAACGCGTTGGAATTAAGCACGACTTGTGGTTGTTCGAGTATTATACGAATTAGTCTTACTAGGTAACACGGTGCCACTAGTACAGAACGACACATCGGATACCCCTCTATGGAAACGGCAGGAGTTAGGCGACGGAGAATCGAGCCTTCCGCGCGGAAAAAGCCGCCCGCGAGGGCTATCCTCCCGCGACCCGCGACACATCGGCAACGGTTGTGCTTTCCGCAACCGTTTGCTTTATATGAGCAACGGACATATTTTCGTGTCCGTATGCATTATTTTCATTATTGTAAACGGTTAATATGGATGACCGTATCCGATGATTCCATCCAGACCTAACGCTATGAGTGGTGTCGAGTTAGCCAGCTGCGGAGATTCCCATAAGACTGAAAGATAGGAGCGGCGGCGGCGAGGGCGGAGGCGGAGGCGAGGGCGGAGGCGGAGTCCAGATCTTACATCTGTGCTGCCGGCGTCGAGAGGCAGCGCGTTGGTTGCCGGCGTCGAGAGGCAGCGCGTTGGTTGCCGACGTCGAGAGGCAGCGCAGGGAAGCTTGGGCCCGATTCCACAGCTACTGGGGCGGTGGTATAACCCGAAAACCTACTACTTATTTTTTTAAATATTTTGATTTAGGAGCGCGGAGTATAAATCTTACATATGTAGTTTGCCATTTTACTAGATGTTTCTTGATCGAGCTTGGATGTACGGTGGTCGCACGAGTCCTGAATTCTCACAAGGTGTGGTTGAATTCTTGGACAGGGCTTCGCAACACATGCTAGAAAGTAATGAACCGAAGATGTTTTGTCCTTGTGTTATGTGTAGAAGACAAACGATAGAAGAACACATTATTTTGAGGGGATTTATGGAATCGTACACATGTTGGTCAAAACACGGTGAACAACAACCAGCAATCTTTGCCGACAACCGTGATGATTTGAGCAACGAATGAAGAAGATCGTTGGGGTGGATGACGTTACTGATGAAGAAGAGTACAACCAGTATGAAGACTTGCCAGCAACTGGAGAACGCATACAGATCAATGACCAACAGGCTCCTGGAGATGGCTTTTACGCAAGAGATGATCACTCCGATGGGGCAATTTACAAAGGAAATATTTAGGTTGATCCAGTTTTACTAGAGGAGGACGAAGAATGAGCAAATTAATTTGTACCCTAAAGTGATAATTGTATTTCTTAATTGGCAAAGTAATGTGCTGTTGTTATTTTTAATTTTCAACCGTAAACGCTACGTTTATTCAAATTCCGAAATATAATTTATTTATACCACATCGGCAACAGTTTTTTTGAATGCACCGTTGCCGATGTGACATAAACCCTACTTCCAGACTTAAACTTTGGGGACCAACCTACCACCCCTCGCATTTCCCCCTGCTCACCGTCTTCAACACCACCCCCGGCGGCGTACTCACGCTCAGCTGAGTTCATTATGCGGACTACTCGGGCTGCCCTTGCGGCGCAGGCGGCTTCCCTGGCCGTCCCCCCACCCACGGTCTCAGCTGAGTTAGTTATGCGGACTACTCGGGCCGCCCTTGCGGCGCAGACGGCTTCCCTGGCCGTCCCCCAACCCACGCCGCGGGGCAGCTCCAGGCTACGACGGCGTCGCGCCGACGCCGTGGTCAGCGAAGACGCCCAGAGGGTGGGCTCTATGCCCCCCCCCTCAGGCGACAACCGCGGCCGCCGTCTCCACTGATTTGGCTCCCGGAGATGCTGCCGCCACAGATCTGGCCGCCGTCTCCACTGATTTGGCTCCCGGAGCTGCTGCCGCCACAGATTTGCCCGCAATAGAGGAAGGGGCAGACAGCGGCGACTTCATACATGCCGGAGACACACTTGGGACAGGTTGGTTGTGCTGATTAACTGTATTACACACTGTAAAGTCAGACCTTTTAGTTTTAATTAGATCCACCTTCTATTATTCACCTGTTATTCAGAGCTGTTGTCTGGTGATGAAGGGTCCTCGAGCTCATCCTCGCAGCAGGATCAGTTTATCATGAAACAAAGGGGTCGAGGAATTAGAAAACCAACCCTAAAGCCAAGAGGAACATTTACAGTGGAGATGATTGACAAGAAAACTGGTGCCCTGTTGAAACCAGTCAAGGCACATAGGAAATTTAAGACATTGTGTGGGTGTGTAGTCAGGGAAAAGGTCCCCATTACGGTTGACGACTAGAGTCAAGTCACTCCAGAAGAAAAGACTTTCATCGTCAACGCCATAATGAGCCAGTTCCAGCTCGCAAATGAGGAATGGAAGCCTGCAGTTCAAGCTGCTGCTCTTTCTAAAGCAAAGGATTCGTTCTGTAACTTCAGGCACCGTCTGTACTCCAAATTCCAGAAGAAAAATCGGGATGCTACACTTGTATACCCCTTCATTAAACCGGACGACTGGAAGGAGTTCAAGAAGTATAGGAGGACGGAGGAGTTCTAACAAAGAGTAAAGCCAACAGCGCCCTCATCAGTAAAAACAAGCATCCCCACAATATGGGGGTTCTTGGATATGCTGGTTCGAAGCCCATATGGAGAAAACAGGATGAAGAAGCAGTTGCTTCGGGGGGCACGGTTCCTTACTCTATCTTGAAGGTGAACGGGCACGAGACTTCTTGAGGGCGAGGTCTAAAACAAACGAAGTTGGTGAACTTGTTATAACTCACCCCGAGACCCAAAAGTTACATAAAACAATGGTAATAACCATATATAACCTAAGTTGTTTCCTCCTTAACTGACACAATATTTCCTTGTGTACTGAATTCAGTGTACTACTTGTCTTATCTCCAGCTGGAGCTGAAAAATAAAAAGGACAGCGGAGAGATTCTGGCACGAGGGAAAGATGACATTCTCTCAAAAGCTTTGGCGACGCCTGAGCCCTCTGGTCGGTCTCGGACGTACGGCACCCATGTTGGCCACAAGAAGGCTTTCGCGATAGACCAGGCTGAAAGGCAGGCAATGAAAAGTCCAGACATGACTCTCAAATGAAAGCACTAGAGACAAATATTACGGCCAATATCGTTAAGCATCTTCGAGACGGTCACCTTGATCCCGGTAGGGGGAGTGCCCTGCAGCCAGGAGTAGTTGTGGATCATTGTCGGTTGATGGTCTTGTAGACACCGGCAAATATGCTGTGGACGACATCACGAGCCCGGTGAGATGCAAACTACATGTGCCTGTAATCGTGATGACGCATCATCCCCTGGTGGCAGCACTAGGTATGGTTCAGCCACCTACCGACGTGGTACCTCAAGTGGATGGTGTGCCCTTAAAGCCAGGTTTTGCAATGTGCTTTGTGGACAAGGTCATGCCTGGCTTCGAAGGCATCTTGCTATTTAACACATGCGTCGATGCAGACGTACAAAGCTTGGGCCAGGCTAAGCTGAGATACGTACAGTGGCCCAAGAAGGAGATTTCTCTTCTCAGTGCCCTGCCATCCACCTCAACAGCTTCTCGACAGATGGCGTCGTCTGAAGGCCTCCGTTCAGCACAGCTCCTCCTTGATATTGCGGCCAAACAGCCTTCCAGAGAACAAGCAGTTGAAGATACAACGGTTGCACAGAGTTGTGAAGCCACACCAACACCGCCTGTCGATGGTAACTCACCTACTGCCCTTGTGGTGAACAACACCACCAACTTGGTTGAAGCTACACCAACACCGCCTCCGCCTCAGCCACATCAGGCTTATCTGCCGCCTCCGCCTCAGTCACAGAAGGCTCAACTGCCGTCCCTGCCTCCTCAGCCACAGCGGCTCATCTGCCGCCTCCGCCACCGCCCCAACTTGTTCGGACACTTAGAGGCACCACACCCGTCCGGGCGAAGGACCATGCCAAGATGGCCCCGATAAATAGAACCCCGATGAAGCCCAAGCCCAAGCCCAAACCCAAGACCATTAAAAAAAATACTGCACCGATTGATAGCGACCAATACCTAGATGATGAAGAATTTAATTAGAAATACAATGCAGAGGTGCAAAGTGGCCCCAAATACGTGCGTGGACAGCCATTGTTGACTAGAGATGGATTACAAAGATCAGGCTTGGCTTGCCAGCAGCTTCATGAAAAGTACCTCCTATGTTGTGAAGAGAATAAGGAGATGACCTTCAGTGTCAGGAAAGAGGATTTTTACGGCGTCGAAGGTGACGTTCGTTATAACTGGGAGTTTTCAGAGATGTTCCAAGTTTTCAACCTGAATACTGTTGATGGCACGTTCATGCGTTTGTTCACATTGTATGTGCCTTACAAATACTTTTCACATTTTAATAGCTTTCTTTGTTCAGTACATGCTAACTATTCTTTTTCTTGTACTTAGGAGCCAGGTATTCGAGTGCAACCGCAGGAAAGAACCGGTAGGTTTCCTTGATCCGGCTCTTATCAATTACACGAACATCTGCAGCAATGGATACGACGATATATTCAACTATGCTGTGAAAGCGTTGACTCATTATCAAGACAAAGAGTTGATCCTGCTTCCTTACAATCAGGCGTAAGTTTGTTATCAAAAATTATCTGTACATCCTGCTTCCTTACCATCAGGCGTAAGTTTGTTATTTTCCTTTGCAGTTCTCACTGGTTCTTAGCTGTCATCATTCCTAAACAGAACAAGGTATTGTATATAGATTCCCTACTTGGAAGTATAAATTATACACCCTTGGAGGAATTCTTGAACAGTATTACATCGTTCCCTAGTTTACTTTATGATTTAACTTTCACGTGTTGTTTTCTCAATCCGCCAACTCATTACTTTTGTAGTGTGTTCGAAAAGTACTTGACGATAATCAAGAGACCGTTGGCCAAGAGAGGAGAACAGGAGGCCATATTGAGTCACGTACAAGTTAACCCAGTAACAGTTGCTACTTTATTCCTAGTTTTCACAAATACCTGCTAGCAAACCAAACTAAGTGAGCGATTTTGTCACCAACATTACAGTGCCCTCAGCAATCACCTGGTACAAATCTTTGTGGGTATTATGTGTGCAATGCAATATTGAAAGTCGTTCCCACCTCGAGAAGTCTGTCAAGCCTCGATTCGGTTAGTAATCCACGACATCGTCAACAATTCATGTTTCCTAACAATATTTGCAGACATACATGACGAAAGATACCTAACTAAGAATCTGCCTGCAGCTTATAGGTGGAATGGGACGTGCACCTTTGAAAAGGATGTTCTTACGATGGTGAGAGGCAAGTTTGCTGCGTTCGTCCTTAAACACATCGTAAGCAAGGAGGGAAAACTACACGACCCTAATCCATGGTCATGAGATCCTATTCGGCATTTGTTCACCTGTCCATACCGGCATTCTCGCTGGTGAGACTATAGATTTTTCCAAAACAATTGTTGTCACCATTGTGGTGTAATTCTTTAAATTGTGTCCACTTTTTTCTGAACAATGGCTGAAAACTTTGTATTTGTAGCAATAGCAATAGCTGTGAACTTGTATTCCAACATTTGCTATAAACTTTGTGTTCATATGATTGTTGTAAACTTGTATTGCTGAATGTCTGCTAAATAATTGTTGTAGCACGGGCGTGCAAGCGCAGCTAATTACTATTAGCTTGCAATTAGACATAGGAAACGGGCAAACAGAAATAGCCATTGCCGACATGATACAACACTGGTAACGGAGGACAAAACCCTCCGTTGCCGAAATGGTCACACATTGGTAACGGAGAGCCGGAGGCTCCGATGCCGAAATTTTCTCACATTGGAAACGGTGTTCTGCCACCGTTACCGATGAGGGCCCCCACATCAGTATCGGAAGCGGGGACACGGACCCTTTCTCCGTTGCCGAAGGGGTTTTTGGCCCGTTTCCGATGTGTCGTTCTGTACTAGTGTGCGGCGACACGCCGCGCCCCGTCGGCAATTTTATCTGAATTGTACTTAATAAATAACCTCTTCAAGGGGAAAAAAGTCAGGTAGTGAAACAATATAGTCATATACGATATGTTAGGCCTAGTAGAATTACCAAAACAGAAATCATGTAGGGGAGTGGTCAGCGCTACTCCGTGGAATTTCAGGATCAAACCCTAGTATCTTCGACAACTACCCTCTGAAGTTCCCCGCTTCGACAATTCTGCAAATCACGAGTTCTCCAAAATTCGTAAAGTTGGCCTTCTAGAATCAACCCTCTATCTGTAAAAGATGGGACATGTACAAATAGGAAAACGTAAGTCGCATTGTAATTCCCCATTACCAGTTTCTGACATGCACGGAGTAAGAAACCCGATTAGATAACGCTTTAACAGCTTTTGACAGTGCAGTACAAATTAATTCAACTGCTCGCTCAAGAACAGACAATGACTTTGTAGGTTTTGCACATTGAAAATCCAAATTTCCTAATGCAATAACTTATTTATTTTGGTTCCACGCTAAATTCTATCTGAATCATGGAGAACTAATGCGTGGTATCTGAAGCATAAGGAACTAATTGGCCTTTTGTGCAGTTCTGTGGATGTGGTCACACAAGATACTTCTAAATTACTTTTAAATAGAATCGCAGTAGATCGACATATTGTGTAGGCATGCACCAACCCATCCGGGTTTTAATATTAGCAATCAATTCACAAATTATCAATATTTTTGAAAGGATCTTCTCACTAAATCCCATCACAAAAAGTTATCATATAAGGTAAAAGAAAAAATAGCAGGTGTTTGACAACAATTTAAACCAACATGTAATATCAGTCATATGGATTGCACACCGAAGACATCAAAAAAAAGAAAAGGATGCATCTAAAAATGAGTAAAAAGAGGAGAGGGAGTTTTTTGCGTCCACCTCCACAGCCCAATCAGAAGCGTCATGGTGTGCTTGCGTGGGGTGAGATAGAAGGAGAAATTAAGAACCAATCAGAAGTTTTATTTTTTGGACCAATGAGAAGCGTGCGTGAGGCATACTATATGTTTTGGACCAATCAATTTGCAGCCACAGCTTGACGCGGATCGTGTGCTTGTTTGCAAGCACAGTGGCCGGCGGATCATTGATGCTTTTTATCAGAGAGCATGTGATGGTACGTGCATGCATGCTAGCCTGTCGAAGAGAGAGCGAGTAGTTAAAAAAAAAAAAAGAGAGAGAGAGAGCGCACTGTGCGCATGCGGAACTGTGTATCTTCAAACAGACTGACCGGGAGCCACCGGATAACCGGGAAAGCAACCGGCCGTCACCGGGAGACGTGGCCGACGCTGATTTTGGTAGAAAATCCGCGAGCTACAGTGCACGTAGGGAATGCATGGAAATAAATCTGAACCGTAAAACGCCAAGATCGGACGGTCAGGGACTAACAGGCGACGTGGAACCCAGATTACATATTATCATGAAAAGGAGAACGAAACATAATTTTTGATAAATGCGAGGGCTTTCCGTAGAAGTGCCGCGCGGGCCGTCGGATCTGATTCGGACGGCGCGGAGATGTGTGTGCATTGTAGACCGGAAGACCGATTCATAATTTTTGGAAAACGCGGGGTCTTTTCTGAAAAAACGTAGGGGAAAACGTGCGGGTTTTCCTGCAAAAAAGCGTAGGGTCCGCGCGTGTGTTTTATGCCGGAGGGCCGATTCATATTTTTTGGAAAAGTCCGGGTCTTTTCTGTAAAAAAAAACACGCCGCGCCCGTTGTATTGGTACGTGCCGTAGTTTTGTAAAATGAGTTATTAATTGAGATTATAGGACTATAATTCGATTTACGAAAACTTTATACATGACAGGCAGGTCAAAAATGCTATTATGGGTTAGATCTAAAAGAAAAAAATTCTGGATCCAAATACCCGGATTCAAAACTTTGAAATTTGTCAGAATTTATCTTCTTTGCACACCCTAAAATACAACGAATCTGAAGTTTAGAGAGAAATATATATATGTCCGTCAAAATAAAAAGGTTAAAACATGAAAGTTGTTTGGAAGGAGCGACGAATTTGACAAATTCATCAAATATTTTTGCGAATTTGGATCTAAAATTAGAGTGTTAGAGTTGACCAAACTCGAAAGCGATCACGGGAATGGAACCTACTCGTTGACGCGCATATATTTCATGTATAGAGTGAATCGTAATTTTTTGCTAAATGCGAGAAACTTTTCGCAAAAGCGGCGCGCGGGCGACGTCGGATTTTTGCTGGGAATAAAAGAAAAGAAAAAAAAGAGAAAAGACGTGCTAGAGTGCATGTACTGTAGCAGCTTAAGTGCATGGTACAGTGTAGAAGTGAGCACTGTAGCAGCGATAGTGCCCGCCGATGGGGATGACCGGGATGACCGGTCGAGACGGTGCGGGACGGGGAGCTCGCGAGGCGGCGTGGCGCTCTCTGTATGGACAAAAATCGGGGATGTACAGTGTCTGCCTACGTAGCTAAATCTGGACCTTCAATTGCACGGATCGAACGGCCGTGAAACTGGGGCGACGTGGCTAGCGAGAAGTGCTTTTTGAAAGTTTTTTTTGGTAGTGTATTTTGTCGATGGTATTGGATTGTATCTTGTATCAGGCGAATGAATGTGTATTTTTGTATGCATATAGATTGTATGTAAATAAGTAAGTAGGTGTATGGATGAGAGATATAGCATATGAAATAATTGTATGGGAAGGTTTATAGAGAACTAAGTAAAGTTCCGTCGGTTTGGACAGTAATTATTTATATAAGCAGTAATTAGTCGGCCGCTAAACACGTCTACAAAAAGAAGACAGGGTAGTGGGAACCATAATGTTCAGACTAATCTGACTAATATTACAGGCAATGTGTACTCATAGAGCATTACATAATACTTATATTACAGGAAGGGAGACTAAGGTAATTTGTAACGAAAAGCCTGATATAAACAGTGCACAAGCGTTGAGAGGCCGCGGAATCGCTCTCCTTTTATATAGTTACATGTGCCTTGCAACGGGAGAAAAATCCGCGTCGTTCAAACCAATAAATCAGCCTATCTATAAATTGATTATTTTGTTCTCCTAAATATGCATGGTTAAAAGTTGTTAAATTTGTATGAATTTTGATATCAGTAGACAGATTTAATTTTTCTGAACATTTTGATATATTGAACACATTTTTCTGAATTACAGATCAGAAGTTATAGATTGTACAATTTTGGACATTTTTCTGAAATTTCTGAAAATGTTTAAAATTCTGACAACGGGACCCACATGTCAGGGTTGTAATAATTACTGGAATTATTTATCAAAATGAATAAAATTCTGACGGCTGGGGCCCACGGCTATGACCGCGTCGTTGTGGAAAGATCCCTGAATTGTCCGAAAATTGCAAATAAGTCCCTCCGACGTACGGAACGACACAGGGTCCTTTGCCCTGTGGACTGCGGGTTAATATCCCTATTTGTCAAGGGGTTTTCTGCAAAATGCGGCGGGCACTGACAGTGTCGTTGTGAAAAGGTCCCTAGATTGTTCTAAATTACAAATAAGTCCCTTCGATGTACGGAACGATGAAGCCTCCTTCGATTTGTGGACTACGGGTTAATATCCTTATTTGTCAGGGTTTTTTTTGGCAAAATGCGGCCGGACACTGTTCGACACTGTTCATCAGAACAGTGCTCGGGTGGCTGAGAGGCCGCGGAATCGGCCGTCTAGTTAGTAATCTATAAGAGTTTGATTCGGTACAAGCGTCTAGCTTCCAGAGTATCGTGTGCGTCAGCATCTGATGGAATTGATCCAGGAGCTAGATTGGATCGGTAAATTTATCCAGCTTTGCAAGCAGGCCTCGTCGGAAGAGTTTGTTGCAGGTCTTCTCGACGGAACATCCCGGCGAAAGTATGGGAGATGGCTATATGAACACCGTACCACGCCGTCGCCTGCCACCGTGCACGACGATGTCCCGGACGAACTGCTCGAACTAGTATTTGTGAGTCTCCCCTCTTCGCCACACCTCGTCCGTGCCGCGTGCACGTGCAAGCGCTGGCGCCGCGTCGTCGCCGACGGCAGCTTCCTCCGGCGCTTCCGAGCTCTCCACCCGCGCCCTGTCGTCACCGGCCACTATCGCGTCGATGAGCGTAAACCCGGGACGTGTCCGCCGGGCTGCAACCCTGTCTTCTCCCTCTCCCCATCGGCAGACACCACCGTCGATCTGCGGCCCAAGCAATTCTCTCTCGACTTCCAACGTGCGACGGTGGCTTCTGGGACCTGGCCGACAGCCGAGACGGCATCATCCTCCTCCACGATGTCGATCGGACCGAGCAGAACCATGATATCTCACCACAGCTCCGTCACCTCGTCGTCTGCAATCCCATGTCCCGGCGCTGCAGGGTGATCGCTCCCCGCCGGCGTTTCACGGTCGCGAATTGCTCGGCGCGTTCCTGCTAGCTAGCCATGCCGACGAGGTCGGAGGGCGCATCAGCATGGCAAACTTTAGGATAATAGTCACGCTCTATGACAATGGCATCGCCAGGACCTGTGTGTTCTCCTCCAGCAACGGTAACGGCGGCGGCTGGGCCGTGGCGACGAGCAAGGCGGTCAACCTCGCGGAACCCGTGTGTTGCATATTGTTCGTGGGGCATATCGCGGAGTCTGTCTACTGGACGACAGCACCCGGAGTAATTCTCCTCCTTGACAAGGATGCCGCGGAGTTGAAGTTGTCGTCTGTTTTGTTCCCGGGTCACCTGTACATTTATACCTTGTGTTCAAGGTCCGCGATCGTGCGATGCCACGATGGCGCGGTGCGCATTGCCTTGCTCCAGGACCGCCTCAAGGTCTTCATCCAAGCGGAGGGCAGCGATGAATGGGTGCAGGAGAAGAGTGTCCAACTGCAGCAGTTGATACCCGAGGTTCAAGTTGATGGTGGTGAGTACATGCTGGAGAAGATTGTATCGGTGGCAGAGGGGTGCATCACGTTGGGGACGGCGGAAGGCGTGGGGCTCGTATCCGTCGACCTTGCCACCATGGAGTTTAAGGGCGTCGCGCACGATAGGAACAAGTTTAATGGAAAGTTAGCAGGCGCGCGGTGCTGACAGAAAAGGAGGGCGAGGCAAACCAGCTGGGAGACAAGGCAGGGCAAGGAGGGACCGACTCGGCAGGCTACCGTGGTCGTGGAAGCAAGGATTGATGCCCAGCAGGGACCTAGGCCAGAGCTCCCAAAGTCCATGTTCTCTCAATATGGTTCCAACTTGACTCCAGAAGGAAACGTGTTCAAGACCTTGGGGAGATCGTGAAGGCGTCAAGCGTGCAAGCTCAAACTCAAACTGTGGTGCTTTCTGAGGCCCCTCCAAGCTCGAGTGCGAGCGAACCGTTGCTTGTCTCCACGTCGGTTAACATGGAGTCTCGCTTGATGGAGACACCCTCCAAGCTGACTGCAGAGGCAGTAGAGGCAGATTCTTCCAGGGCAAGCAAATGGCGCAGCAAGATGAATCATGACAGAGCAGCTCGGGTCTGCAGCCCGGATGAGTCGTCGGATGAGCAGGTCGAGGTGGTGGGAGAATCAGGGGGATCTGAATGCGCGGCCCCATCGCCGGCTACTGCAATGGGGGAGCTCTGGACTGCTCCAGTAGTGCCGGAACTCAATGCGGTGGTGGCGCGCGGGATCCGTTCCAAAGCCGTGCCAGTGGAGATCATTCGAAAGAGCGTCCGGGAGGAGGGGAGTCTGAGGACTTGATGCTGGACAAGGCGGTCCGGCGCACGGCGGAGAAGAACTACTCATCAGCAAAGAAAAAGCTAAAACGTACCAAACTTGATCCGATTTTTGCTATCTTGCAAGATTTGCCAGATTCGCATTTGCTTTCTGTTGCCTCGAATAGTTGTGTTTGTTTTCCTGCCTCGGGTGGTGACGAGGTGTGGACTCGGCAAATCCCTGGGTTAAGCACCTCGGGTTGATTGAGGGGAGAGAGATGAGCGCTGGTGATCACTACGGCTGACAAGCAAGGCGTTTACCCAGGTTCAGGCTCCCGGAGGATAACACCCTACTTCCTGCTTGTCTGGTTATTGATGGTGAGTTGTGGCTACAATGGCGAGATGGCAATCTCGCTAGGGTTTGTGTGGCGGCTATGAGCGTACCCTAGACGAAGGACCCTCCTAGCCTTTATATGGTAGGCTAGGTCTCAGGTGAACGGTGCCGATGGCGCTTACAAGCATGGCGGGGTCGTATGACCTAGCGTCGACTATCTTGGGCCGCACATAGTCCACCTTGGGCCTCCCTTGGGCCCTCGTCATAAGGCTGATGGGCTTGGCGTGACCCAGGTATCCCCACCGTGGGGTAGTCGAAGAGTGACCCCACGACAGGAGCCCCCGAGTGCTTAGTCGAATCGTAGAGTCGGGTAAAGGACTCCTTCCTCCTGGGCACGCCGTCGGGTTCCTGAAAGAGATGAGTAAAATTGGTCGACTCCGGCCGTTCAGGGCTTATGGAGGATTCCTTAGTCGAACTGTCACTTCCAGGGTAAAATACCGTGAGTACAGCCTTAGTCGGTGATTTTCGACTGCTATTGTTCTGAGTCACTCGGGAGCGCGAACAGCGCTCCCGATGGGAGTAGCCCTCGAGATTAAGCTGAATTGCTTGCAATTGAGGTTAAACTCAATTTTTCTTCAGTCGAAAAGCCCGCTCCCGATGGGAGTAAAGAAGGGACTCGACATGTTGGAGTCGCGACTGGCTTTGCGTGACTTACTGTGTATTCGGCATGTTTAGCTTACTGCACAAGTTTCTTCAGCTCTTGGAGCTTACTGAATCTTCTTGCGCTCGAATGAGCTGTTCGAGTTTATTCGGCTCTTAGAGCTTACTGAACATTTTTGCACTCGAATGAACTGTTCGAGTTCTCGATCAGCCCATTGGCGTACTTGCTACGCCTGCGCAGTTGACGTCAGTGCTGACGTTTTCTGGCTCACTCTGTGTCCAACGGGACGTGACAGTGCGGGCCCACTGTCAGTATTGACTGGAGACAGCGGTTGCCGCTTTTTTCTGACCGTTGGGCGCGAAAATTTCGCGGTGTGATGATGGCGCCTTGATTCCCGCGCGTAGTGGGCGGCGTGGCCGTCGACGGTTGCTATCTCCGCGCAACACGTGGACGGCCAGATGATGTTGCGGAGAGCGGTTTCAGCAGGGATGGCCAGGATTGACTGACCGCGCGGTATATAATTTTCACCGCGGCGGTGAACAGTTTATCCATCCCCATTCCTTCTTCGTCTCCACTGCTTCTGTTCCGCCATTGTTGCGCTGCGTGCTCTCTGTCAGCTTCTAGTCTTCACCCTCCATGAGCAAGGCCGCGATGAAGAGGGGGAAGGCTGCTGCTGGCGCCGTCGCCGCCGCCGAGGCGAGCGTGATGAAGAAGCCTGACGGCGACTTGGTCAAATCGTCGGTGAAGAAGGCCGACCTCGAGGCCCTCCGTGCGCAGGGGCTGCTGCCGCCGGTAGACCATGAGGAATGGCGTGTACTGAGTGGATCTGTTTGGCGTAGTGCGCAGGCTCCACAGCACAGACGGCAGCTCCTCAACCCAGGCGCCTGTGGCGCGCTTCCATGATACTCGAAGGCGCTTCTTGATGCCCTTGCAGACTAAACCATTGGACTTTTCGACTTGCCCATTGGACTGCGGGTGCGAGACAGATGCGTAGTTGAGTTTGATGCCTTGCTCGGAGCAGAAGTCCTTGAACTCTTCGGCTGTGAAGTTCGTGCCGTTGTCGGTGATGATGCTGTGTGGCACTCCGAACCTGAAGATGATCGACCTGATGAAGTTAACTGCCGAGGAGGCAGTCGAACTTGTGATAGGCACGGCTTCGATCCACTTCGTGAACTTATCGACTGCCACCAGGAGATGCGTGTGTCCTCCTGGCGAGGACTTCTTGAGTGGACCCACCATGTCGAGCCCCCATTGAGCGAAGGGCCAGGCAAGTGGGATGGTCTTTAGTGCTGAAGCTGGTGCGTGCGGCTTGTTGGCGAACTCCTGGCAGCCGAGACATTTCCTCACGAGTTCTTCTGCGTCTTGCATTGCGGTGGGCCAGTAGAATCCGGCTCGTAAAGCTTTGGCCACTAAGGCTCGACTGCTGGCGTGGTGCCCGCAGATGCCAGCGTGGATCTCGAGTAAGATGGCTTGACCGTCGACTGGGTCGACGCACCTTTGGAGTACTCCTGAGATGCTTCGCTTGTATAGCTCCCCCTTGATGATGGTGAAGCCTTTCGAACGGCGAATAATGCGCTTGGCTTCGACTGAGTTGACTGGCAGTCTCTGGTGCAGCATGTACGCCAGATATGGGCTCGTCCAGGTGGGCTCGATGAGCAGAACCTCCATTGGCTCCTTCTCTTTGCCTGGCGGGTCGGCGGTGCTCGTTGATGGTGTGGAGGATCCGGGCGCGGGTCGAAGTTTGACAGACCGCTGCGTGATGCGCTCAAGGAAGACGCCGGGTGGCACCTGCGCCTTGTCTGAGCCCAGGTTGGCGAGGGCGTCGGCTTCCTCGTTGCTTTCGCGGCCGATGTGCCGCAACTCGCAGCCGTCGAAGGTGCCCTCCAGCTGGTTGTACAGGTCTCTGTAGGCGATCATGTTGTCGGCGATGGCGTCACAGGCTTTCATGGTTTGCTGCACGACGAGGTAGGAGTCGCCGTAGATCATGAGGTGAGTGGCGCCGCAGTTCTTGGCCATTCGCATGCCATGGATTAGGGCTTCGTACTCAGCCTCGTTGTTGGAGGGTGTTGGGAAGTCCATCTGTAGCACGTACTTCAGCTTGTCGCCTTTGGGGGAGATGAGGATGACTCCTGCCCCGGCTGATCTGAACTTTTTGGAGCCGTCGAAGTACATTGTCCATGCGTTGGACAGGTCGGGGACATCTGGCAGCTGGGCTTCTATCCACTCGGTGGTGAATTCTGGGAGCACTTGGGCCTTGATTGACTTCGGGTGAGCGTATTTCAGCCCCCAGGGTCCTAGCTCGACGACCCACTTAGCGACTCGTCCTGTCGCGCATTGGTTGGTCAGGATGTCGGAGAGCCCGGAGGAGCTTACCACCGTGATCGGGTGCTCGGAGAAGTAATGGATTACTTTCCTTGAAGTCATGAAAACTCCGTAGGCCAGCTTCTGGTAGTGCGGGTAGCGCTGCTTGGACAGGGTCAACACCTCGCTAAGGTAGTAGACGGGTCGCTGAACAGGGTAACTGTGTCCTTCTTCTTCTCGTTCGACTACGAG
The DNA here is from genome assembly GCA_947311845.1 of Poa pratensis. NCBI lineage: Eukaryota > Viridiplantae > Streptophyta > Magnoliopsida > Poales > Poaceae > Poa > Poa pratensis. The sequence continues at coordinate 20,085,879 of CAMZMU010000077.1, read as the reverse complement.
TACCGTGCTGACCACCCTGTTTGTGGCTGACACGTAGAGGTATAGCGGCTCGTTCTCCAGTGGAGCCACCAGTACTGGGGAAGTCGTGAGTGTTTTCTTGAGTTGGTCGAACGCGACTTGCGCTTCTTCTGTCCACTCGAACTTGTCTGTCTTTTTCATCAGTTGGTAGAAAGGCAGGGCCTTTTCTCCCAACTTACTTATGAACCGGCTGAGAGCTGCGACTCGGCCGGCTAGGCGTTGCACCTCGTGAAGCTTGGTCGGTGCTGGCATTGCGAGTATGTTTTGCACCTTCTCAGGGTTGGCTTCGATTCCTCTTGCAGAGACGAGGTACCCAAGCAGTTCTCCGGCTGGCACGCCGAAGACACACTTGTCTGGGTTCAGCTTGATCTGATACTCGTCGAGGGCGGCGAAGACCTTGCGGAGGTCGGCGATGAGGGTGTCCTCCTTGCGGGTGGTGACGACGATGTCGTCGACGTAGACTTGGACGATCTGCCCGATGAGCCCTTTGAGGCATGCTTGCATTGTGCGCTGGTACGTGGCACCAGCGTTCTTCAACCCGAAGGGCATCGTCTGGTAGCAGAAAACGCCGTCGGGTGTGATGAATGCTGTCTTCTCCTCATCGTCGACGTTCAGTCTGATCTGCTGGTAACCTGAGTAGGCGTCCAGGAAGGACAGGCGTTCGCAGCCTGCAGTCGAGTCGATGATCTGATCTATCCGCGGGAGCGGGAAATGGTCCTTGGGGCAGCATTTGTTGAGGGCGGTGAAGTCGACGCACATGCGGAGTTTCTTCGTCTTCTTCTTCTCCACCAGGACTGGGTTGGCGACCCAGTCCGAGTCCTTGATCTCTCGGATGAACTTGGCATTCAGCAGTCGATCGATTTCTCTGCTGATTTCGTCTCGCTTGGGCCCGGAAAAGCGTCGCATGGCCTGTTTGACGGGTCTGGCGTCCTTGTGGACCTTTAAGGAGTGCTCGGCGAGGTTCCTGGGTATTCCTGGCATGTCAGAGGGTTGCCATGCGAAGATTCTCCAGTTCTCACGTAGAAACTCGACGAGCGCGCCTTCCTATGCGGGAGTCAGACTCGACGATACTTTGACCGTCTTGCTGGCGTCAGTCGGGTGGACCTGATGGGTCGTTGTGTCGTCAGCCGCGTTGAAGGCGCGTCCTTGGCTGGTTTCTTGCGGGCTGGGAAGATGGTCTTGTCGTTGTCGACTGCCATTGCCTCGAAGTGCTCTTCGACTCCGAAGAATTCGGAGATCTTGCTGAACTCGCGGTCGCAGCTGTTGGAGCGGTCGAAGTCGCCGTGCACCGTGATGACGCCCTTGGGTCCAGGCATCTTGAGCATGAGGTAGGCGTAGTGAGGTATCGCCATGAATCTGGCGAAGGTTGGGCGCCCGAGTATCGCGTGGTACTGCGACTTCCAGTCGACTACCTCGAAGTCGATCGACTCCCTCTTGAAGTTTTCGGGTGTGCCGAAGATGACATCGAGTGTGATCGTTCCCATGGGCGTGACTGCTTGCCCTGGTACTATGCCATGGAAGGTGGTCTCTGATGCTGCCAAGTCCGTCGTTGGCCTGTTTATCCTTCTGAGGGTGTCGGCAAAGATGATGTTAATGCCACTGCCTCCGTCCATGAACACCTTTTTCAGGGTGTAATCTCCGATCAGAGCTTCGACTACCAGGCGGCGTGCCCGGGTCGTGGTACTGCAGGCGGGTGATCTGCTCTGGAGAAGTGATTGGTGTCTCTGACCCTCTCAGGTAGTCGGGTACTGGGTGGACAGTGATGGCTTGGAAAACTTGGCGGTGATGATCTTCTGGTCCTGTTTGAGGGGCGCCCCTTCTGTATCATGTTGAGTTGTCCGCGTGCCGCTGGATATGCGTCCTGGATCACCGGTGGGGCATCTTGCTGCGGCTGCTGCTGCTGCAGAAAGGCTCCCGCCGCCTGTGCTGGATTGGCGACTGCGGGTGCTGCCTGGATGGCAGCTGCGCGGCTGGCTGCGCTGCGGGTGCTGGAGTGACTATCTTCTGCATGGCTTCGTATATTTTGCGTGCCTTTCGACAGTCCTTCAACAGGTGGTTGGATCCCCACTTGCCCGTTTCCGGGTTCCTGAACATGTGGTGCCTGCAGGGTTGTTCCAGCTCTTCCGCTGGGCTTAGAGTGCGTTTCTGCCACTCGCGTTTATGGCCTCCGTCGCTGCGGTAGCTGCTGCCGCCGCTTCGGTTGTACTGCCCCTGGCTGTATTGGCGACTCTGGTCACCGCCGCTTCGACTGTACTGTGCATGGCTGTATTGGCGACTGCTGTCGCGCGCTTCATCCTCACGGGGGGTTTGGAATCCCGCCGCTACTAGCTCGATTGAGTCGTTGCCGTTGTAACGCGGCTTCTTCTTGTGGCGCCCTTCTCGCCAGTTGCTTGGTCCGGCTTCGTCCTTCGGGAGTAGTGTGAACTATTGCGGACCGAGTCCTCTCCGTCTGCCCACTGGTTTGCTATCTTCATGACCTCGATCATGTTTTTCGGCCGGAGCCTACCAAACTCCTCGCGGAGGTCGCGGCGGGAGACGCCGTGCATGAAGGCATCCATCACTCGGTCCTCCGAGGCGGTCTCCATGGTGTTGCGGAGCAGGTCCAACGCTGGATGTATGACCGGAGCGGCTCGTCTCGTCCTTGCTTGCATGCTTGTAGTCGACGAACGTCGTCGGTCTCGAGTACGTCCCCAGGAAGGATTTAACGAAGGCTCCCGAACTCGTCCCACGTCCTGAAGGCGTTCTTGGGTTGAGTGTTGAGCCACCCGCGTGCAGAGCCCGTGAGCATCAGCTGGATGTACTGCATGGCCGTAGTCGAAGTACCGCCCTGGCAGCTGCAGGCTATGAGGTAGTCTTCTAGCCAGAGTCTCGGGTCCTGCTTCCCGTCGTACTTGACTGCTTCTGCCGTGAGCTTGAAGCCCTTGGGCATTCTTGTGTCGCGTATGTTGAAGCTGAAGCATGCGGCGCCGCACGGCTCGTAGTCGCCGTCGTTGCGGTCGTAGTCGAGTTGGACGTGCTGGTCGGCCGTGGATGCGGCTGCGGTCTACCGTCCTTTGTGTGATGACGTTGCGGAGGTCTTCACCTGGCTGCGGTTGTCGCAGTTGTCTTGTCGCCGGGGCTGCGAGTGCTGCGGGCTCGTGGTCGCGGCGATCTCGATCTTCTCGCGCTTTTTCTGTCGGCGCCTTGTTTACCAGTGCGTCTTCGAGTGCCTTGATAGACATGATCTGCTGCTTGTGGAGGAGAGCGCGCGAGTCGCCCTCAGGCGGCTGTGTCAGCCGCAGGTATGTTTCGACTGCCATGAGTGCGGCTCCGGGTGTCTTGGGGACGGGTATTCCGTCTGCGTCTTCTATGTATGATGACTCGAGGTTGCGGGTGACTCTAGCGCGGTCGACCTCCGTCATCAGGGGCACGCGGGCTCTGTGGCGCCTTGCTCCTTGCGAGACCTCTGTTGAGGCAGTGAACGAGTAAGCGGCCCTCCTGGCGCTCGACGCGTCGGCCTCCTCCTTGCGTCGGAGGAGCTCGGCCTTCTCTGCGCGGAGTCGTTCGCCTTCCTTCCGCAGCAGGTACTGGACCGCCATAAGGTCCTCCCGGGGTGCATCCGGTGGGGGGTATGTGCCGTCCTCGACGTGCTTCAGGGCTTTGATTGCCATGTCGCGGGTGATGGTGAGTCGCGTCACCTGGTCCGGCATGACCACCTCCAGTGGGTATGCGGGTTCGTCGTCGTTGCCCTGCGGCCTCTGGCCGATCATGAAGACTTGCGCGGGGTAGATCTGGGCAGTGGGACGGGCTGCCACTGCTGCTTCCTTCGTCCGAGCCGTGCTCGGAGCTGAAAATGGGTGCGACGTGGTGGACACCACAGTCGCCGCCGAGGCTCTTCCCTGGAGTTTCGCGATCTTCGCCGCGGTCGTGAGGAGTGATGTCGCTGTTGTCGACGTGGGCGCGATTGGCTTGTTGACGATCTTGTAAGTCGATGGAGACGCGAGTGGTCGGTATAGAACGACGCGACCTCCGTTGCGCGCGAGGGTGTGGTCGACGTAGTCGAAGTTGACGTAGATCTTGGCCTTGCCAGCGACGCGATCGAGGTAGTCGAAGTAGACTCGATCCGCGCGGTGGTCGACGAGGTGGTCGACGTAGTCGTAGCAGATGCGATCCCGTGGTAGCCGGAGACGCTGATGGCGCGGCCGCGTTGGGCGCGATCTCTGCCGCAGCGGAGGCGGTCGGAGTAGTCGAGGCGGACGCGATCTTCTCAGCAGTCGAAGATGCTGCCGCCGCAGTCGCAGCAGGTGGGGGCGTGGTTGGCGCAGCCGCGGCAGATGCGGGTGCCACCCCGCGGGCGGTGCGATCGCCGTGGATCTGAGTACTCCACAGCTGTCTACGAAGTAGTGCATGGTACCGAAGGTGAGGCACATACCTACGTGCAGATCGGCGTACACCGAGCGGTGGGCCGGCGGGTGGAAGGTGTACTCGAAGGAGCCGAAGCAGATTGGCTCCTTGGTGATGCAGACGTCGGTCTTCAAAGTTGATGGAGCCGGTGCGACCATGGTTCCAGCGCTCGTTCTTTCCCACAGACGGCGCCAATTGACGAGGTGTGGACTCGGCAAATCCCTGGGTTAGCACCCCGGGTTGATTGAGGGGGAGAGAGATGAGCGCTGGTGATCACGACGGCTGACAAGCAAGGCGTTTACCCAGGTTCAGGCTCCCGGAGGATAACACCCTACTTCCTGCTTGTCTGGTTATTGATGGTGAGTTGTGGCTACAATGGCGAGATGGCAATCTCGCTAGGGTTTGTGTGGCGGCTATGAGCGTACCCTAGACGAAGGACCCTCCTAGCCTTTATATGGTAGGCTAGGTCTCAGGTGAACGGTGCCGATGGCGCTTACAAGCATGGCGGGGTCGCATGACCTAGCGTCGACTATCTTGGGCCGCACGTCGTCCTCCTTGGGCCTCCTTGGGCCCTCGTCATAAGGCTGATGGGCTTGGCGTGACCCAGGTATCCCCACCGTGGGGTAGTCGAAGAGTGACCCACGACAGGTGGCCAAGCCGCCGAGGCTCTAGCATTGATTAAGGCAAACGAGCTAGCACAAGCGGCGCTGGCAAGTGCAAGAGTCAGATTGGAGCAAGAGCAAGCGGCAGCCAAGGCTAAGGAGAACGAAGTGGAGATGCAGCAGGGACCCGAGGGAGGGCCCTCGGAGGCAGCTGACACCACAGCAGGGGCTGTGGCAGGTCAGAGCAATGGAGAACAGCCGTCACGATCACCATCCCCTCCCAAGATGGTGACAAGAAAACGGGCGAAGTCTGAGGCGCCGCAGGGGCGACGCCCAGCAACCCGCCAAGCACGGGCACAAGGGCTAGTGATCTAATGCGTATTCTGTTCTGGAACATCAGGGGGTTCGGCCACGCGGGGCGCCGAAACCTGTTTAAAGAGTTACTCCGCTAATACCACATCGACATCATCTGCATTCGGGAAACAATCAAGCAAGACTTCACCATTTTCGAACTCCAAAGCCTGGAAGATGGGGAGAAGTTCTTCTGGAGGTGGCTTCCTGTATCGGGCCACTCTGGCGGCATCCTGGTGGGCTTCAAGGACAGCGTGTTCGAAGTAGAAAGCACTGACAGGGGTCAGGACTTCATTAGTGCAAATATTCTTCATCGTGCGATTAATAAGCCGTTCACCTTTATCGGGATTTATGGGCCAGCCAATCACTCAGCTTCGGCTGCCTTTTTGGACGAGGTGTCCAGCAAGGTGGCAAGCTGTAGATTTCCAATCCTCATGGGTGGGGATTTTAACCTGTTGCGAGGGGCACAAGATAAGAATAACGACAGACTCAACTGGCCAAGAATTGATTTGTTTAACAATCACATCGCCGCGTGGGCTCTTAGAGAAATACCACGCTCGGGGGCGCAGTATACGTGGTCTAACAAGCAAAGAAACCCAGTTCGATGTGTGCTGGATAGAGTGTTTGTGGCACCGGAGCTAGACGCTTTGTTTCCCCTAGCTTCGCTTTGCGCTGAATCCAGTCTGGGGTCCGATCACACTCCGCTTATCTTCTGCTCTGGCGAGGGAGCCCCAATTAAAAGTAACCGCTTCTTCTTCGAACTTGGGTGGTTCGAGATTGAAGGGTTCACGGAGCTTGTGAAGAATCTGTGGCAACGCCTGGAGCAGTCAGCGCGAGGCCATGATGTTGTGGATTGGTGGAACCATTTGTCGGTTGGTCTTAGACAGTACCTTAGGGGGTGGAGCAAAAACATGGGCAGGGAAGCTAGGCAAAATAAAACGTCGTTAGTTAATCAAATCACGCAGTTGGATGCTATGGCCGACAACGTGGGGCTTGAAGAAGATGAGTGGATGTTCCGCTATCACCTGGAAGATCAGCTGTTGCAAATCTATAAGTTGGAAGAGGAATATTGGCGCCAAAGAGGTAGAGTACGTTGGACTTTGCATGGGGATGCAAACACAACGTACTTCCACACGGTTGCAAACGGTAGAAGGCGAAAGTGTAATATCTCGACTCTTATCATGTCGGGAGGACCGGTGTCGGATCCTGGGCTTATCCAAGAACACGTATATGACTTCTATAGAGATTTGTTAGGCTCGGAGGCACCGTGTGGGGACCCCGGACTAGCTGTCCGAAATACCCGATTATGCTTAACACAACGATCCCGTGATCAGTCTGTCGTTGCACATAATCCGAATTGGATACCAAAGTTTACATCCATTACAGTACCGAATAAAAAGTCTTACATAAATGGTCATTTAGACCAAGTTCTTACATAGGTGCCTTCATGGACCAAACCAAAATATCAGCGGAAGCTACGGCGTAGTAGACATCATATTCTAACGACGACGACCCGACAGGCAGCTGACTTGTGGAGTTCCTTAGTTCGCATAGAAGTCACCATACTCCTGCTCGGCGTAGTGCTCCCCCGTAGTCTGGCTAGGACAATAGCCAGGGACGAAACCAATATGAGTACATTTGAATGTACTCGCAAACTACCCCAACATGAGTATGCACTAGTCTGGTTTTAACTTACAACTTTTATTTATTTAAAACATCTCTATATCTTTATTGAAAAAGGTAAGAAGAGTTTTATAACTGTTTTTAAAAGAAGTCACCATCTCTATTGTTTCTCCAAAAACTTCCCCTTTTCCTGACCAGGGCTCGCCATGGTCCATTTCTTCCCACAACTCATACCACTCCCTTTGGTATAGTTGTTTAACACCATCACCATTTTCAGTTCTTTAAACTTAAAAGCTTTTCCAAAAACTTGCACATGATCTCAGGACAGCTTCCCAATTGTCCATATCCGAGGACTCGGCTATTCGAATAGTTTTGACCCTCTGCAGAGGTAGCACGCTTTTATCCCACATCCATCCGGTAACTCATCGTGTCAGCCACGTCCCGCCATACAAGGTGTATGCGAAGTTGAGCCACCGACCCTAGCCTCTCCTTTGCTCATGCTAGTATAGGATCCTACCCATATGATAATTCCCACCAACCCTCAGTCCGGTCCCCGTCGGCAACCCTAAGTGTGAGGACTCATATGTTTTTCCCGGCGACCACATTTATGAAGTCTTCAATCCTCCTCCTTATCTTTCCATAGAGTTTGAGCGAGGACCCAGGTCAGGGGAGTTCACAACCCATCCCCTCACGCATAACGGAGTCATCTCCATCGATGAGGTATCCCATACTAATAAGAGCAAATTATATGACTAAGCCCCGTTCCCATATGGGGGTAAATGTGGTCGCACAGATTAATATTGGTTGTCATAGTACTAGGACACTGTGCATTTTTCATAAACATCTCCATTCACCATTTCTCCACTTCAACACCGACATCTCGGTATTCCATAACCACACAAGTCTTTTAAAGGAGTTTTGAATAAACATCATTGTTTCCCATCCTAAAGTTTTATATAAGCTACTACATAGGGTGGCAAAATAATATCCATACTTTTCGAAAAGGTTTTGTAAACCATTGCCTTAAGAGTAAATCTTTTGATCAAAGTAGATGCATATGTATTTAGGTGCAAGATCAGGGAGTAGCTTGCCTTGCTCGGCAAAGTGGGCTTGATCTTGATCTTCAGGTTCAACAAATTCCCCTTCCTCGATAAATCCAGCAACGTTCTCGTCTAATCGATAAACAAACAAATACAAGCAATCACTAAACTATTCAAACAACATCACAACATTACAAACCTAAATGCTCTAAATAGCCACTGCATTCATCAAACAATACAATTTAATTTCAAAATAATTGAATTAAACATTATTTGCTTATGTCCAAATTATGGCAGAAACTTGTTAAACATGTTTAATTCCACAACTTGAGTTTTGTTGGTCAAAAAAATACAAACTAAATTTCTATAGAAAGCTACTGATGTGTATAAGACAACCCAATTTGAATTGGATCATTTGGAGTTACCAAACTCCCTACACATTAGTTTGAATCCAGTAGCTTAATAATAAAGTTTTGGTTACCAAATATGTTCTGTTGTTCCAAAAATTAAATCCTTTTAGGAGTAAGTAAACATGGCTATATGTGAGTTAAAAAATTGGTCCTAACTCATTTGGGTCAACCAATAAACATATTTGTTTGTTTTAGTCCAGAAGGGTTTATCTTAAAGTCAATAATTAATGTTATTTAATTAATTCTACCAAAATTAGCAGCTAATACAGGGCAGTACTAAGCTAGAAAAATTGGTTTGGAATTATTTGGACTAACAGAGTATCAGAAACAAACAAGTTTAGATTTTAACCTTCTGTGGCATTTTCAATAATACTTTTTAACTATTTATTTAAATGACATGAGACCAATTGGGTTGGTTAAACAGTTTCATAAGCTTTCCAGAACAATTGAGTTTGATTTATTTGGATTCCTAAATCTCAAGTTGTTGATTTTTAAAGTTGATATCAGTATTGAAATTTGCAGAGAATTGAATTAAGAAAATCCACTGTTGTGGATAATGTTGAAATTGCTGACAAGGGGGACCCACTGGTCAGCGGCTCAGTACGCGGGGAAATTAATAAAATGCTGATGGGTGGGGCCAGCCCGTCAGCCGCTCATCTAAATGAAGCGTTACGCGGCCGTTGGATCTAGATCCAACGGCGCACGTTCAAAGGCCACGGCGGCGACCATAAAATGGCGGCGCCGCCGTGCCGGCGGCACGGTGGTGGACGGTTCCTCACCTAGAGGGCTCGGGAGGACTTGGTGATGATGCGAGACGACGGCGGAGGCTCGGGCGAACGTCCTGGCTGAGTCCTACTTGCTGGGACGGGCTGGTTCGTCGATGGCGAGGTGCTCTGCTTCCACGGCAACTTCCCGAACTCCGGCGAGCGTCTGTCGTCGATTCTGTGCACGATCCAGAGGGAAAAAGAGGTGGGTGAGCGCGGTGTCCAAAGGGGAAGAGAGTACGGGCCAGAGGGAAAGAAATGGGAGGCCAGCACGGCGAGGCCGTGGTCGTCGCCTACCTCGGGCTGTCGAGCACGGGCACGAGCAGCAGCAAGCTCGCGGCCGAGGCTCCGCCCTCCTGGCGGTGTACGGGCGAGTGGAGGGTGTGGTGGAGCAAGGGAGAGACAGTGGGGCGTGGGGAAAAGCGAGGTGCGGGCTCGAGTTTAAATAGGCGCGATGGCGGTGCACGGTGGTCGTGGTCCAGCGACGTCCAGAGGGCGGGAGAGGTCGTCGCGCGGTGTCTGGGGGGTCCGGGCGTGGGCTAGGGTTTGCGGCGTTGCAGATCGCGTGTCGAGGTGCCACGGGCTGGGCCAATTTTGGCCGGCGCCGTCCAACTCCTCCGCGGCGTGCATCGGGGGACAACGGCGTTAAGGCGAGGGGAGAGGGTCTCCTCTGCCCGCAGAGGGTGCAGAGGCTCGGGGGCGAGGGTGAACGCGGGCAAGGGGGCCCTGGGGGGCCTGGGAACGGCGACGTCGACCATGGCGCCACGGCGACGGCGACAGTGAGCTAGGGGAGGTAGGGGATGACGGTTTTGCAAAAACCCCCTGCCTCCTCTCTGCTGCTTCTTCCTTCTTCTTAATTACTTTAGTCCTTCTGTTTAATTCCAGAAGCACTTCTTGATTTAATTTGAGGCACTAAATCAATTTATAAAAATTTGGCAAAATTTGTGGGGCCTTCCCATAATGTACAGAAGCTCCACAAAAATTGGCATAAAATAATAAAATGTTTTGAAACATTTTCTTTTATAGTGTTTTAATTAAGGCATTTTAATTTATTTTTACTTTGTTTACTTTTGAATTTTAAAACTAGTTTGAAAATATTATTTGAGAGAGATAAGTAGTAAGGATGAAATGGGAGGGTTTGCAATACCACTCCACTAAATTTTGTTGGAAACAAAATGAGATCCTCACTTGGAGAATTTTGTGCACTTGCCACTTTATTTTCTTGTTTTCTTTTATTTTATTCTCTTCTTTTCTTCTTGTTTTTAAATAGAGCAAGCAACACACAAACAAGAAGAATTAGCAACACAAGCAAGAACATGAGATCAACACATATAATTTAACAAAAGTTTTTGTTGGCTCCCATTTTTGGAATTAATAATACTTGTTAATAATTTTGGGATGTTACAATCCTTCCCTCCTTAAAATAAATCTCGTCCCGAGATTTGCTAGGCTTAGGTACTAAAGAGGCCTGGGAATTCGCTCCTAAGATAATCTTCACGTTCCCAAGTTGCTTCTTCTTCAGAGTGGTTAGTCCACTGGACTTTGTAAAACTTGATCGCACGTCTTCGGGTAACACGAACATCTTCTTCGAGAATCTTGAGGGGTCTCTCGCGATAAGTCAAATCTTGGTTCAGGTCGATGGAGAGGTGGTCGATGTTTTTGAAAACATCAGGCTGGTCAGGAACTTCAAGACACTTCCGGAGCAAGGAAATGTGGAAGACATCATGATAATCTCCTAACTCCGGTGGCAATTCCAGCTGATAGGATACTTCTCCTCGACGAGCGATGATCTTGAAGGGTCCAATATACCTTGGCGCTAACTTTCCTTTGACATGGAAACGCTGCATTCCTTTGAGGGTGTCACTCGGAGATAAACATAATCTCCGAACTGAAAGTGAGGTCACGGCGCTTGGTGTCAGCGTAACTCTTCTGACGGGATTGGGCAGTTTTGAGGCGTTCCCGAATAAGCTGAACTTGCTCTTCAGCTTCACGGAGGGTATCTGGTCCGAACAATTTGCTCTCCGGTATCGGACCAATTCAGGGGTGTACGACACTTCTTGCCGTAAAGGGCTTCAAAAGGGGCCATTTGCAGACTGGACTGATAACTATTGTTGTATGAGAACTCTGCAAACGGAAGACAATCTTCCCACTTGGAACCATAGGATAGAACACATGCGCGAAGCATGTCCTCCAATATCTGGTTCACTCGCTCAGTTTGGCCATCGGTCTGGGGATGATAAGCTGTGCTAAATGCTAACTTGGTTCCGAGGGCTTCATGAAGGGATTTCCAGAATCTTGAGGTGAATTGCGTACCTCTATCAGATACAATCTTCTTAGGCACACCATGCAGGCTTACTATTCTGGAAATATACAAGTCTGCTAACTGAGCTCCGGTATGGGTGGTCTTGACAGGTATAAAATGAGCAACCTTGGTCAATCGATCAACGATGACCCAGATTGAATCATGGCCTCGGTTGGATCTTGGAAGTCCGGTAATAAAATCCATTCCAATCTCATCCCATTCCACTCGGGAATTTTCAAAGGTTGAAGCAATCCAGCGGGTCGCTGATGTTCAGCCTTGACTCGCTGACAGATATCACACTTGGCTACAAAAGAACCAATCTCTCGTTTCATTCCATGCCACCAAAATCTTTCTCGAAGGTCTTGGTACATTTTGGTTCCGCCGGGGTGGATTGAATAAGGGGTCTCATGGGCTTCCTTCAGGATTAACTCCTTAAGTTCCGTGACATTGGGCACACAGATACGATCATTGAATTTCAGCACTCCTTCAGCATCTTCGGTAAAACCGGGTGCTTTGCTGAGGGAGATCTTCTTCCTAATTCCTTCAATGCTTTCATGACCTTTTTGGGCTTCTTTGATTTGATCCATCAGGGTTGGGGCTAACTCCAAATTGGCGAGATATCCATGGCTAACAAGTTCTAGTCCAAAATCTTCGAACTCTTTGAACAAGGCTGGTTGTTCGGCTTGGATTAGGGCATTCAGGTGCAGGGTTTGCGACTAAGGGCATCGGCAACTACATTAGCCTTTCCGGGGTGATAGTGGATTCCAATATCATAATCCTTGATTAATTCCATCCATCTCCTCTGTCGCAGGTTCAACTCCTTCTGGGTGAAAATATACTTCAAGCTCTTGTGATCCGTATAGATCTCACAGCGATGTCCCGCAAGATAGGGACGCCACTTTTTAAGAGCAAGGACAACAGCAGCTAATTCCAGGTCATGGGTTGGGTAATTCTCTTCATGCGGTCGCAACTGCCGGGACAGATACGACACAACTTGCCTTCTTGCATCAGAACGCAACCAAGTCCGAGGCGTGATGCATCGCAATACACGTCGAAACTCTGGGTGACGTCTGGCATAACCAGGATTGGGGTGGAGGTTAGTCTCTTCTTCAACTCTTGGAAACTATCTTCGCACTTCTGAGTCCATTCAAATTTCTTGTCCTTCTTCAACAGTTGGGTCAAGGGCTTGGCTATACTGGAAAATCCTTCAACGAACTTGCGGTAATAACCGGCGAGTCCGAGAAAGCTTCGGATTTCAGTACACTGGTTGGGGATAACCAGTCAATAATGGCTTGGATCTTCTCTGGGTCAACAGAAATTCCTCCAGCAGATACTATATGTCCGAGAAATGCCACTTCATGAGCCAAAACTCACACTTGCTAAGCTTGGCATACAGCTGGTGCTCTCGGAGGGTCTCCAAAACTAGACGCAGGTGTTCAGCATGTTCTTCTTCGGTCTTGGAATAAATAAGGATGTCATCAAGGAAAACTACCACGAACTTGTCGAGGTACTCCATGAAAATCTTGTTCATGAGATTCATGAAATAGGCTGGGGCATTGGTCAGACCAAAGGACATCACGGTGTATTCAAACAAACCGTAACGAGTGGTGAAGGCGGTCTTGGGAATGTCTGTCTCTCGGATCTTCAACTGATGGTATCCTGTCCGAAGATCGATCTTTGAAAAGACTCGGGCTCCGTTCATCTGATCGAACAGATCCTCGATCTTGGGAAGGGGTACTTGTTTTTAATGGTCACGTCATTTAGCCTGCGATAATCCACACACAGTCGTGTGGTACCGTCTCTCTTGTCCACAAAAATAATGGGTGATCCCCAGGGTGAAGCGCTTGGACGAACAAGTCCTTTGCTGAGCATATCTGCCAACTGCTTCTTCAACTCAACCAGTTCTTCCGGATTCATCCGATAAGGCCTTTGGGATATTGGGGCTGTTCCTGGGATAAGCTCAATTATGAACTCAATTTCCCGGTCTGGCGGCATACCAGGTAATTCCTCAGGGAAAACATCTCGGAATAGGTGAACAACACGGATCTCATCTAGGGTGGGTCGAGCTATGCTCTCATGGCAGCCTGGTTGGGAGTGATTGGGTTCAGACACATACTCCACTTCTACTTCTTTGTCGGTGGTGATGGATACAGCTCTTCTGGCACAGTCAATTCGACCATGGTACTTGGCTAGCCAATTCATACCGAGTATGACATCTATGCCTTGGGTTCCTAAAACAATTAGGTCGGCTGCAAATTTTTCGCCTGAAATCTCTATGGCAGTATTTGGACAAAATCTCTTGGTTTCTAGGGTGGAACCAGGGATTTGTATACTCAAGGTTTTAGTTAGGAAGCCTTCTACTAAACCTCCCTTAGCAACAAACTCCTCGGTAACAAATGAATGTGTTGCACCAGAATCAAACAGAACAGTTGCAGGTACTGAGTTGACAAGGAACGTACCCAGCACAACATCTGGCGCATCCTGAGCTTCTTCAGCATTGATGTGGTGCAGACGACCCTTGACAACAGCAGCATTTCCGCGGGGTGCGGCATTCTTGCCATTACCATTTCCATTGCGGCCTTGACCATTGTTCGGTGCCGCATTGGGGCGCTGAACATTCCTCTTGGGATTGGGGCATTCCTGGAGTAGTGACCTTTGTTGCCACATTCAAAGCAGACAACATTGGCATTGGGGTTGAAGTTGTTGAAGTTTCCTCTGGGACGGTTATTGTCATTGGGGCGGTTGAAGTTGTTTGGGCGGTTAGGGAAATTGGGGCGTGGAGCTTGGGGTGGTCGATAGGCAGGTTTGGGGTTTTGCTGAAAGATACGAGGCTTCTGACTGCTCGAACCTTCCTGAGCATTCATCCTCCTCTTGCGACCTTCAAACATAGACTTGCGCTTGGTTTCTAGCTGGATGGCTTTGTCCACAAGTGACTCCAGATCACGGAAGTCATGGATAACCAAGCACACTGCAGTTCATCATGAAGTCCACTCATGAAACGCTCCATCTTCTTCTCTTCTTTGTCGGTGTCATCAGGAGCATACCGAGATAAGTCGGTAAACTCCTCAAGATAACCGACCACATCTCTACTTCCCTGCCTCAGCTTACGGAACTCATCCTTCTTCCTTTCAATGAGTCCATAGGGAATGTGCTTCTTGCGGAATTTCTCCTGGAACTCAGCCCAGTTGATGACATGATCAGCTGGCTGGAGAGTCTTGGTAGTTTCCCACCAAGCTCTTGCAGGTCCAGCGAGATAGTGGGTTGCATACAACACTTTTCATTTTCTCCCACAGCAGCAACTTGAAGATTGTTGTCGATGGTGCGAAGCCAATCATCGGCCTCCAGCGGGTGAAGTCCCTTGGAGAAGGTAGGTGGGTTGGTCTTCTGGAAATCGCCTAAGGTGGATCGCTGGTTCTCATTGCCATTGCCATTACCACCATTGTTGTTGTTGTTGTTGTTGTTGTTGTTGTTGTAAGCGGCTGCGAGTTGTTGTAAGGCAGCGAGATGAGCTTGGCGCTCTTGCCGGGCATTTTCACGTTCCTCCATGATAAGTGCGAGAAGTTGGGGGGGGTTGGGTCCGGTGGTGGTGGTGCTGATCCTGATCCTCCGCATTGCGCGACGGGGCGGCATCCTGAAGCACACCGGGTATAAGAGGCAAGGCAAGAAAAGTTCGACTAAGGGAAAGACGATTTCGCAAGTGGTTGATTAATTTAAGGATTATATGAAAATATTTTACACAGATCTAACAAGACAAACATACTTATATTTCACAAACATCACATCAAGGAGTTCACAACAACATCAAGCTTACAACCTCAAGCTTACAACATCACCTTACATCTAAGATACATAGCATCTGGTTTCCAAAAGAACCACTACTTCTACTCGACTAGTGATAGGGTTCAACCTAATCCTGCGGTAGTGATCAAGTCACTCGCCTACTGAGGTGGAACCTCCAGCTCTAACACGTCAGCATCTGACTGGTAGAGTGGCTCCTCGGGATCCTCCTCCTCGTCCTCGAGAACTGCCTCGAGTGGCTCCTCCTCCTCGTCAACTAACTCCTCCTCATCATCTTCCTCCTCACAGTCCATCTCCTCCACAAAGTCATCATCGTCACTGAGGAAAGCGTTGTTCTCCTTGCGGAGATCATCGCCCTCCTCCTCCATCTCGTCAGTATGGTGCTCTAGATCCTCGATCAGCTGGTCCTGCTCCGCCACCTTTTGCGGAGCTTCAGGATGGTCCTCCTCAGCTGGGCCCTCTTCCGAGAAGAGCGACCTTCTCCTCCAGCAGCTTCTCCTCACTCTCGCGAAGCTCAACGAGCGACTCGCGGTCAAAGCGAAGCTGAATCCTAGTGCGCAACAGATCATCCTGAGTGTGCTGAAGTAAGAGCTCCATGTCCATGATGTAGCTCCCAAACATCGGGTGGCAAGGGGAAGGAGTAGGGTGTCCATCGCAGTTGCGCCTCCCGTAGAACCGGAAACGGGAGTCTACTAACTCCGCCTTGTGCTCCTCACAAAGTCGGGCTAGCATCCTCTGTGTAGCAGTACAGAGACCGTCAACCCAGGTGGCCTCCTTGGTGGTGAAGACGAGCGTCCTGGAACTGGGAGACTTGATGTTCCTGCGAACTGACGACCTGATGAGCCAGCTCAGCCTTCCGACACCGTGAACATCAATCTGAGCTCCCTCAAACTCTGGAGCGGGGCGACCTAACAGCTTGGTCAACTCGAACAAGTCACTCTCGAACGTCAGCTTGCTATCCTTCTCAACTGAACGAACTCGGTCCAGTGGAGTGCCATCTACAAATTTTTAAGCAAGTTTTAAGTTAGTAGCTGACGAGTGTACCAAAATTTTAAATGTAGTGGGCAACAAGTGAGTCGAAATTTAAGTTTAAAGAGAAGTGTGCAAATTTTAAGGATACAAAGAAAAATAATATTTAATGAGAGTAAAATTTTGTATAAGTAAGAGGATTGGAGATAAGCAGTTTTCAAAAATACTTCTTTCCTTTCTCTTTAGAAATTCATCTTTTTGTAACATTTGACAAACGACCATGCTAACTAAGGTTTCCTAAAGTCAGGATGGCTCTGATACCAAGTCTGTGGGGACCCCGGACTAGCTGTCCGAAATACCCGATTATGCTTAACACAACGATCCCGTGATCAGTCTGTCGTTGCACATAATCCGAATTGGATACCAAAGTTTACATCCATTACAGTACCGAATAAAAAGTCTTACATAAATGGTCATTTAGACCAAGTTCTTACATAGGTGCCTTCATGGGCCAAACCAAAATATCAGCGGAAGCTACGGCGTAGTAGACATCATATTCTAACGACGACGACCCGACAGGCAGCTGACTTGTGGAGATCCTTAGTTCGCATAGAAGTCACCATACTCCTGCTCGGCGTAGTGCTCCTCCTCGTAGTCTGGCTAGGACAATAGCCAGGGACGAAACCAATATGAGTACATTTGAATGTACTCGCAAACTACCCCAACATGAGTATGCACTAGTTTTTTTTAACTTACAACTTTTATTTTTTAAACATCTCTATATCTTTATTGAAAAAGGTAAGAAGAGTTTTATAACTGTTTTTAAAAAAGTCACCATCTCTTTGTTTCTCCAAAAACTTCCTTTTCCTGACCAGGCTCACCATGGTCCATTTATTCCCACAACTCATACCACTCCATTTGGTATAGTTGTTTAACACCATCACCATTTTCAGTTCTTTAAACTTAAAAGCTTTTCCAAAAACTTGCACATGATCTTAGGACAGCTTCCCAATTGTCCATATCCGAGGACTCGGCTATTCGAATAGTTTTGACCCTCTGCAGAGGTAGCACGCTTTTATCCCACATCCATCCGGTAACTCATCGTGTCAGCCACGTCCCGCCATACAAGGTGTATGCGAAGTTGAGCCACCGACCCTAGCCTCTCCTTTGCTCATGCTAGTATAGGATCCTACCCATATGATAATTCCCACCAACACTCAGTCCGGTCCCCGTCGGCAACCCTAAGTGTGAGGACTCATATGTTTTTCCCGGCGACCACATTTATGAAGTCTTCAATCCTCCTCCTTATCTTTCCATAGAGTTTGAGCGAGGACCCAGGTCAGGGGAGTTCACAAACCATCCCCTCATGCATAACGGAGTCATCTCCGTCGATGAGGTATCCCATACTAATAAGAGCAAATTATATGACTAAGCCCCGTTCCCATATGGGGGTAAATGTGGTCGCACAGATTAAGATTGGTTGTCATAGTACTAGGACACTGTGCATTTTTCATAAACATCTCATTCCCATTTCTCCACTTCAACCGACATCTCGGTATTCCATAACCACACAAGTATTTAAAGGAGTTTTGAATAAACAACATTGTTTTCCATCCTAAAGTTTCATATAACTACTACATAGGGTGGCAAAATAATTTCCATACACTTTTTGAAAAGGTTTTGTAAACCATTGGTTTTAAGAGTAAATCATTTGATCAAAGTAGATGCATATGTATTTAGGTGCAAGCTCAGAGAGTAGCTTGCCTTGCTCGGCAAAGTGGCTTGATCTTGATCTTCAGGTTCAACAAATTCCCCTCCTCGATAAATCCAGCAACGTTCTCGTCTAATCGATAAACAAACAAATACAAGCAATCACTAAACTATTCAAACAACATCACAACATTACAAACCTAAATGCTCTAAATAGCCACTGGATTCATCAAACAATACAATTTAATTTCAAAATAATTGAATTAAACATTATTTGTTTATGTCCAAATTATGGCAGAAACTTGTTAAACATGTTTAATTCCACAACTTGAGTTCTGTTGGTCACAAAAATACAAACTAAATTTCTATAGAAAGCTACTGATGTGTAGAAGACAACCCAATTTGAATTGGATCATTTGGAGTTACCAAACTCCCTACACATTGGTTTGAATCCAGTAGCTTAATAATCAAGTTTTGGTTACCAAATAAGTTCTGTTGTTCCAAAAATTAAATCCTTTTAGGGGTAAGTAAACATGGCTATATGTGAGCTAAAAAATTGGTCCTAACCATTTGGGTCAACCAATAAACATATTTGTTTGTTTTAGTCCAGAAGGGTTTATCTTAAAGTCAACAATTAATGTTATTAATTAATTCTACCAAAATTAGGGAGCTAATACAAGGCAGTACTAAGCTAGAAAAATTGGTTTGGAATTATTTGGACTAACAGAGTATCAGAAACAAACAAGTTTAGATTTTAAACCTTCTGTGGCATTTTCAATAATACTTTTTAACTATTTATTTAAATGACATGAGACCAATTGGGTTGGTTAAACAATTTCATAAGCTTTCCAGAACAATTGAGTTTGATTTATTTGGATTCCTAAATCTCAAGTTATTGATTTTTAAAGTTGATATCAGTATTGAAATTTGCAGAGAATTGAATTAAGAAAATCCACTGTTGTGGATAATGTTGAAATTCTGACAAGGGGGACCCACTGTCAGCGGCTCAGTGTACGCGGGGAAATTAATAAAATGCTGATGGGTGGGGCCAGCCCGTCAGCCGCTCATCTAAATGAAGCGTTACGCGGCCGTTGGATCTAGATCCAACGGCGCACGTTCAAAGGCCACGGCGGCGACCATAAAATGGCGGCGCCGCCGTGCCGGCGGCACGGTGGTGGACGGTTCCTCACCTAGAGGGCTCGGAGGACTTGGTGATGATGCGAGACGACGGCGGAGGCTCGGGCGAACGTCCTGGCTGAGTCCTACTTGCTGGGACGGGCTGGTTCGTCGACGGCGAGGTGCTCTGCTTCCACGGCACTTCCCGAACTCCGGCGAGCGTCTGTCGTCGATTCTGTGCACATCCAGAGGGAAAAAGAGGTGGGTGAGCGCGGTGTCCAAAGGGGAAGAGAGTACGGGCCAGAGGGAAAGGAATGGGAGGCCAGCACGGTGAGGCCGTGGTCGTCGCCTACCTCGGGCTGTCGAGCACGGGCACGAGCAGCAGCAAGCTCGCGGCCGAGGCTCCGCCCTCCTGGCGGTGCACGGGCGAGTGGAGGGTGTGGTGGAGCAAGGGAGAGACAGTGGGGTGTGGGGAAAAGCGAGGTGCGGGCTCGAGTTTAAATAGGCGCGACGGCGGTGCACGGTGGTCGTGGTCCAGCGGCGTCCAGAGGGCGGGAGAGGTCGTCGCGCGGTGTCTGGGGGGTCCGGGCGTGGGCTAGGGTTTGCGGCGTCGCGGATCGCGTGTCGAGGTGCCGCGGGCTGGGCCAATTTTGGCCGGCGCCGTCCAACTCCTCGCGGCGTGCATCGGGGGACAACGGCGTTAAGGCGAGGGGAGAGGGTCTCCTCTGCCCGCAGAGGGTGCAGAGGCTCGGGGGCGAGGGTGAACGCGGGCAAGGGGGCCCTGGGGGGCCTGGGAACGGCGACGTCGACCATGGCGCCACGGCGACGGCGACAGGGAGCTAGGAGAGAGGTAGGGGATGACAATTTTGCAAAAACCCCCTGCCTCCTCTCTGCTGCTAAACTTCCTTCTTCTTTTTCTTAATTATGGTTTAGTCCTTCTGTTTAATTCCAGAATCACTTCTTGATTTAATTTGAGGCACTAAATCAATTTATAAAAATTTGGCAAAATTTGTGGGGCCTTCCCATAAAGTACAGAAGCTCCACAAAAATTGGCATAAAATAATAAAATGTTTTGAAACATTTTCTTTTATAGAGTTTTAATTAAGGCATTTTAATTTATTTTTACTTTGTTTACTTTTGAATTTTAAAAGCTAGTTTGAAAATATTATTTGAGAGAGACAAGTAGTAAGGATGAAATGGGAGGGTTTGCAATACCACTCCACTAAATTTTGTTGGAAACAAAATGAGATCCTCACTTGAAGAATTTTTTTTGTGACACTTGACACTTTATTTTCTTGCTTTTCTTTTTATTTTATTTCTCTTCTTTTCTTCTTGTTTTTAAATAGAGCAAACAACACACAAACAAGAAGAATTAGCAACACAAGCAAGAACATGAGATCAACACATATAATTTAACAAAAGTTTTTGTTGGCTCCCATTTTTGGAATTAATAATACTTGTTAATAATTTTGGGATGTTACACACCGCGCGGCCTAGGGTTGGCCAACAACACTTGGACCGGGGGGGGCCCAAGGTTCGGTGGAAGAAAACGACGCTTTGATGCTAACTTACACTGACAAAGAGCTTGATTGCATTTTGGAGGAGATGAAGGTGAACACTGCCCCAGGCCCGGATGGCTTGCCGGTGTCCTTCTTCAAGAAAGTTTGGCCTCTTTGTAGACAAGGAGTCTTGCATATGCTGAACGATTTCATGTTGGGAAGGATAGATGTATCCAGGCTAAATTTTGGTGTTTTGATGCTTATCCCTAAAGTTCCGGGTGCCGACCTTATCTCCCAGTTCCGCCCGATTGCGCTCATCAATGTTATTTTCAAAATCATCTCCAAAGCGCTGGCCTCCAGACTGGACCCAATTGCCAACAGGGTGATCAGCCCCACCCAGACTGCTTTCTTGAAAGGTCGCTTCATTCTGGACGGTGCGTTAGCGTTGGTAGAAATTGTTCATGAACTGAATTCCAAAAAGCTTGGAGGTATACTTCTGAAACTGGATTTTGAGAAGGCCTACGACAGGGTTAACTGGTCGTTCCTCTTGGAAGTGTTGCATCGAAAAGGGTTTGATGCTGGGTACATTCATAGGATTCATCAACTGGTTGCGGGAGGACAGACGGCTATCTCCATTAACGGGGTAGTTGGTCCGTACTTCCGCAATAAAAGAGGGGTGCGTCAAGGGGATCCACTCTCTCCAATCTTGTTCAACTTCGTGGTAGAAGCGCTTTCTGCGATGCTCTCGGCAGCGGCAGCTGCGGGTCATATCAAAGGGGTCGTGCCGCACCTTATTCCTGGGGGAATTTCGCACCTTCAATATGCCGACGACACCCTAATCCTAATTCAGAATGAGGACCTGAGCATTGCCAACCTTAAGTTCCTGCTGCTGTGCTTTGAGAATATGTCGGGTCTCAAGATTAACTTTAATAAAAGCGAGGTGTTCGTGCTAGAGGATCAGTTGGAGGAACAACAAAGAGTAGCCAATATGCTGAATTGTAAGCTGGGTAGCTTTCCATTCATCTACCTAGGGCTGCCGATTTCTGACCGTAAGCTCACGGTGGAGCAATGGAATTTTTTGGTAGCTAAGTTGGCGGGAAAGGTGGAGGTGTGGATGGGCAGACTGCTCTCCTCGGGTGGAAGGCTGATTCTTTCCAATGCCTGCCTCGACGCTCTCCCAATCTTTTCCATGGGATTGTTCTTGTTGCAAGATGGAGTGCATGCTAAGTTTGATGCGATTAGGGCAAAGTTTTTCTAGGAGGGGTCTAGTTCGAAGCGCAAGTTTCACTGAATTAATTGGCCAGGGGTGTGTAGGCCTAAAGACTGCGGGGGTCTTGGGCTTACAAACACCAAGAATATGAATGTTGCGTTGATGGTAAAGTGGGTTTGGAAGCTGTACCAAGAGGATAATTCGATTTGGCATGCGTTGGCTAGGGCAAAGTATCCAGAGGCGGATGATATCTTTTCCAGTGTATCCCGGGGGGCTCACAGTTCTGGAAAAGCATTCATAAGATCAAAAAGTGGTTCAAGTTAGGGGCGCGCCATGCTCCCAGAAATGGGGCAAGAACTGCATTCTGGCTAGACTGGTGGATTGGCGACAGACCGCTCAAAGACGAGTTCCCCAGACTATTTGCCATTTGCAGCAAGCCTAGTATCTCAGTGGCGGAGGTGTTTGCCCCTGCTTCGGAGGGCATCACGTTCCGTCGACCGCTGGCGCCGATGGGTGTTGCAAGGTGGAATGACTTACTTACGTTGCTGGATTCGTTTGAGCTGCAAGAAGGGGCAGATGTGGTTAGCTGGGCGTTGGAGCCGTCTGGGGTTTTCTCGGTGTCATCAATGTACCACTGCATTTCTAAAGGGGCAACAGTGGCTTATGGGCGGGACATCTGGGGGGCCAGACTACCGCTCAAGCTTAAAATCTTTACGTGGCAACTAGTGTTGGATCGCTTGCCAGCCGGGTTCCAACTGGCCGAGCGGCATGGGCCTTCGGATGGCCGGTGTCGCCTGTGTGGGGAAAGGGAAGACGCGACGCATATCTTCTTCGATTGCGCTCTTGCTAAGTTGGGATGGAGTGTCGTGCGACGGTTACTAGGGTGTAACTGGTCCCCGGCTAACTTCCCACAGTTCTTTTTGATCATTCAACGTCTGCCAGGGCAGCGACGTAGGCTAGCTTGGGTGCTGGTTTAGGTGCTGTTTTGGGCTCTATGGGTTACTCGTAACAAACTGGCTATTGAGGGGATTATCCCCAAGCACCCATCTGATCTCGTTTTCAAAATCATTATGTTTCTTCAGATGTGGGCGCAGCTATCAAAGGAGCAGGACAAGGTGGTGCTCCAGGACATGGCAGGAGGGCTAAAGGAGATCTACTCCGCGCTCAAGCCAAGAACTGATCCGCATTTAGTAGTTTGGTCCTTGTCCGGCTTGTTGGGAGTTGGCCGGCCCCGGTATCGTAGCTTTTCTTTCGCTCGGAGAAGCTGTAGTCCTCAGCGTTTACTTTTCTCGGAGAAGCTGTAGTCCTTAGCATGTGTAATATCGTATGTGGAACCTCTCTTGCTTTATTAATTTAAAGCAGGGCCTGTGCCTTTTATCTAAAAAAAAAGTTAGCAGGAGCGCTGCTAAATTTATTGATTAGAAGGAGAGTACCACAAAAACCGAACAAAAAGGCAAAAAGGAACAAGAAAAAAGAAGGCGAGACAGGCCTCAACCAGGATCAAAGGGATGTTTACCCCGGCCATATTCCACAGAATGGCCTCATCCCTAATTTTAGAGACGCGAGCATCTACAGACAGTTGTTCCTTTTGGAAAATCCGCCTATTTCGCTCGCGCCAAATCTCTCAGGATGCCAGCATTAGTATAGATTGAGCTCCTTTCCATTGGTTGTGCGTTGAGTCAGTAGCACAAAGCTGTAGCCAATCGGTGATAGATACGGTCCCGGCCCAAGATTGGGGAAGGAGAGAATTTAGTTGTGTTTGTCGAGCAAGCTTTACCCAGACCAAGTGCGACCAGGGGCATTCGACAAGAAGGTGCAGCGGCGTTTCTAGGCTTCGCATACAGAGATGGCAGAAGTAGTCATTTTCCCAGCCCCTACGTTGAAGCGCATCCGCCGTGAGGATCCTATTCATTGCCGCTGTCCAGAGAAAGAAACGGCACTTCCCGGGTGCCTAGCCTGACCAAACGATCGGCGCAAGATCGGAAAAGGTCGACCCTTCAAACTGAGCCAGGTACGCCGATCGGGCAGTGTATTTCCCCGAGGCAGACAGGCGCAACCTAATTGTGTCATCGATGTCAGGGGAGAGCACCATCGTATCAAGCAAGGAAGCTAGCCGATCAAGCTCAGGTAACATCTCAGGCTGCAATCCACGACTCAGGTCAGCGAGCCACTTATCATCCGCAAGCGCTTGCTGAACAGTGCGATTTTTGTGGCAAGAGATGGCGTACAAAGATGGAGCAATGTCTCGCGGAGCCAGCCCTTGCAGCCAAGAGTCCTTCCAGAAATTTGCAATCCTCCCATTGCCCAAAGTTATTTCAGTAGCTGCAGCAAATAGACATCTGTCAGTTTCATCACAAGGGATATATGATCCCGTCCAAGCACGGTCAGGCGCAGTCCACGCAAACCACAGCCAACGGAGTCGTAGTGCACGTCCAAATTTTGTGAGATCAAGGACGCCGAGCCCGCCTCGGCATTTAGGACGGCAAACAATGGGCCATTGAACCCTACAGTGGCCTCCCTTGTAGGTACCTTCCCCTCTCCAGAACCAAGCCCGACACCGCTGCTCAATGCGTTCGATAACAAGTAGGCAGCTTGTGCACCGTCATCGTGTTCCTATCGTAAGCAGCTAAGCAGATACGATAGGAACAAGTGCCACGGGCCGGCGCACATGTACCAGCTGCCATGGCCTCCGGCAATCCGGGCTTGTTTACCATGAACCAGCAGCATTTTGTTGCTTGGTTAATGTGACAGCAGTATGAAGTGGCGAAGCTGATTCACATTTAGTCCCAGTATTTTAAACGCTTTTACTGCCTTGTGATGGTAGTAAACATCCTTTAGTATTTGAGTTCCTGGGAATTTATTCAACAGTATCGTTCTCGCCTTTTTCTACTGTACGCAAAGTCTCTCTTTTTACGGTTTATATACGAAAAATATCGTAATCTGTACTACTATCCCCGTTACAAAATAATCAAAGTTATAGATTTGTCATAAGTCAGACCTCTCTAAATTAGACCGTGATTGTATAAAAATATGCTAATATCTACAACGTCAAAACTATATGGTACCAAATTATATTTTATGATGAATCCAATGAAACCAAATTAGTCTCTTAGATGTTGATCTATTATATATATTTTATAAACTTGGCCAAACTTAAAATAGTTTGACTTAAGACAATCATAAAACTTTAAATTAATTTGGACATAAGGAGTATGAAGTGGAGTATGTGGTACGTGGTGGCGGTGTCACACACAGTCATTCTCACCATGCAACGCTCCGCCTTTAAAATATTACATCTGGCTCCCTCCGCAGCTCTCAATTTGGGATGGGGACACGTGGTGTCTCCAAATACTTTCTCTTCTCTTAACTTCCCTCGTCGACGCCACTTTTTTCCAAATTGTCTCGGTCTATTATTATTTATTAAGAAGTGTTTGAACAAAAAAGGTAGAAAAATACGGCATTGTTACTCTTCAGATCTATCCCCTAGTTATCTAGCTGAAGTGACTGTCAAGACCTCTCCAAGTATTTGATTTTTCTCCCTTGTATGAAATTCTTATTGGACCAATCTATTCCTTATTATGGATTTTTTCTTTTTTATAATTTTGTGTTATTTGCTTCATTTGCTTCTGCTCGTTGTTCGTGTTTGTCATGCCCTCGCTAGTTAATTTGTGAACATCGGGCCAAACCGCATTAACTTGTAAGATGATGTCACAACAACCTTGGCCATAGTGATGCGCATGGGTGTGGGTGCAAATAATCTTGGGTGGTGATTTCTACTTGTAACATTGTTAGAATTTCTTGAGTTAAGCACAATTGAGTCTCCTTCTATGAAATTATTATCTTGTTCTTGTGAGGGCAGGCCCAAGCAAAAAATAAACTGGGGCCCTAAGTGAGTGCAGACACGTTGTTGAGCTAATTGTAGCCCTAGTTGTAAATTATTAGGCTTCAAAGTTGAAAATTCAGAAATTAACTAAGGGCATGGGCCCTACTCAGCCTATGTAGGTCCACTCCTAGTAAATTATAAAACAATCAACGCGAGAGTAGTTTATTTTCTTGATTTGGTCATTGCTTCATCTCTTATGTTAAAATATATATTTAGTTGTGTATTGGTAAATTTGTATTCTTAAAGCTTACCATCTTATAAATATATTCTATTTTTTATAAACTAACATTTCTTAAGCTCGCCATCTTTGCTAGGTAATGTGTCTTTAGATTTCTTAGGGGAATTTAATAAGTAAGAATTGTCGTTGCAAGGGGTGATCAACAGTTGTTCGATGAACCTTGCCTAAGGGGCACAACCAAAAGCTATAGTGCTTAGCAAGTATGGAAAAAAGACATGCATGGTACCTCCAATACACACTATCTTTTATCATAACCAGAAAATATTTTAATATTTTATTAATGTATTTTATATGTGTTAAATGTTAGACTAGGCCGCAGAAATCGGGACCGAGCCCGACAAAGCCCGATCAGCCCAGGCCGATCCTTGCTGAATTCTCCCTTTGGTTAAGCCCAAGCCCGACCTGACCTGTCCATTGGGCCTGAAATTTAGGCCCGAGCCCAGCCCGATGTGCAAGTCCGGCCCGAGATTTTTGGGCCGGGCCGTCCCATGGCCAGGTATATGTTAGAGTAACGATTGTCCCATCATGTCGAAGTGCCTCTTTGGTGCGGATAGTCATGTTCCGAACGTCCACAAGAAGAACAACCAGGATAATCAAGCACCTAACATTTTCGTATCAAATACTTAGCTAGCCGGAGTTTTGGTTATGCTTTTGTTTGCCCAAGACTTAGTTACGGAAAATAAATATGTTAATAATAAAGTTTTTTAAAAGGAGAAAGACTTACGAACTAAAAGGTTGACATACATCTCAATGAACGATCAAAATTGTGCCTGACCAATTTTTTTTGTGATGACCAGAAAATTGGCATGTAGGATTTGACCAGCATTATCCAAAGTGTTCAGGAGGGACGTTAAGATGAGACATAAAGAGGGAAGCAGTGCTGGTATATCCTACAAGATGGGCCAAGAGCGTGATGATGGGCCGGATCTTAAGGCCTTTGGTGGTACTGTAATATAATCGTGCGACCGTCGCTCAAAAAAAAATCGTTCGACCTTGCAGAACCAAAACTTCCAAAGGTTCAGCCGGGTCTAAAAGAGGTCGCATAGGATTTTCTTCCGGATTTTCTTCCTCCGCCGCCAGAACATCGCACCGCGCCTTGGGTTTCCGGTGGCCAGATGGGGGACTGCAGCGAGATCTCGACGCCGTCGCAGGCGATCGAGCAAGACGTCCCCGACGAGCTGCTCGAAGTTGTATTCTTCCGCCTCCCCTCTTCTCTCCACCTCGTCCGTGCCGCGTGCACGTGCAAGCGTTGGCGCCGTATCATCGCCGACGGTGCCTTCCTCCACCGCTTCCGATCTCTCCGCACGTCTCCCCTCGTCGCCGGACACTACCGCGTCGATGGGGGGACACGCTCGTCATATCCGCTGGGCTGCAACCCCATCTTCTTCCTCTCGCCGACGGCGGACGTCAACTTGCGCGCCCAGCACTTCTCGCTTGACTTTCTCCCGGCCCGCGGTGGTGGCCTCTCGTGGGACATCACCGACAGTCGAGGTGGCCTCCTCCTCCTCAACCAGTTTCCCGTCAACAAGGAAGGACGATCTACCATCCGTGACCTCGTCGTCTGCGAGCCCATGACGCGGCGCTACAGGGTGATCGCTATGCCGCTGTGTTACGCCGGCAGCTACTACCGCGGCGCCTTCCTGATCGACGGCGACGTCGACGATAACGGTGGGCGCATTAGCGTGTCAAATTTCAGGATAATAATGGCTCTCCGATTGGATGGCATTGCTAGGGCATGTGTATTCTCCTCCGGCAGCCAGAGCGACAATGGCTGGACCATGGCGCCGATCACTGGGGAGAGCCTAGTTTGGCCAGAGACCGGCCTATACTTTGCCGGGAAGGTCGCAGAGTCTATCTACTGGACGGACATGTTGTCCAAAATTACTGTCCTTGACAAAGAAACCGGGGAGTTCTCTTGTTGTTCCTTTTTCCCGGACAACATGTATTATTGTTCGTCGCTCAAGGTCGTCGCTTGCAACGATGGCAAGGTGCGCCTTGCCCGCCTGGACATGAGCCACCTCAAGGTCTTCATACAAGCGGAAGGCAGCGATCAATGGGTGCTGGAGAAGAGTGTCGAACTGCAACAATTGGTTGGTGACGTTCATGGTCAAGATGATGGTGAGTTGGAGGTCACCATGCTGAAGAAGATTGTCCCTGTGGCGGAGGGGTCTGTCGTGTTGTGTACAGACAAAGGCGTGGGGCTAATCTCCGTTGACCTTGCCACCATGGAGTTTAAGCGCGTCGACAAAGACAAGTACCATGGGCCGGCCTACATGTACCAGCTGCCATGGCCTCCGACGTTCCGAGCTTGCTTACCGTGAACCATGCTCCGCTTATTTTGTTCCTCGTATATATGGACTATGAAGTGGCGAAGCATTTTAATTTTTAGGGATGATGTGCAATAGTGCATTCAGTTTGGTGATTTCAAATATTCCGTTTCCTGTGATTTGTAGTGAAAAGTCTGTAATATGTCAGTTCCTTGAACTTGACAAAACATTATCATCGTTGTCTTCTTTTTCTATATGAGGAATCATCATATAAACTGTTAGGAAGTGTGCTGTTTTTCAGTAACTGTCCACCAACTGCTAAGGTTTCTTGTTTGTGTCATGTAAACCAGTCGGCAGTCGATCATGATATGAAAGCTATGATGCGCTGACACAAGGTTTAGGTTTCTTTGCTTGGGTCTCCAGGAGTCCAAGTATTGTCGAATTTTCAGAGTTATCATTATTTTATTTTAATTTTTGGCCATTTCCATTAACTAGCCTCCTTGTTTGTCACCTTTTGTTACCAGTTTCTACAACAAATCTGCATGTTTTCCCATAGTAATTTACATTTCTGGGATTTTGCATACAGTATATAGTTGTAGGCTTATTCACTAGTGTGAGTAAAATCATGTTGATATCTGGAGAGGCTGGTAATTTAGTGTACTCTAAAGCATTAATATTTGGTTAATAACCTGTAGAACTGGGAGATGTGGGGTCTTATAATGCTTAGTGGTATGTTAAATTCGAAATAGATGAATGTTGTACCTGATGGATTATGTTTTATAGGCCTAGCATATTGGCTTATCATTCCAAGACAGTTGTCGACTGTTTCTTTGCTGTATGGTTTGTTGTTGGCAATGTGTGGATTTTTGGTGGGCGTGGCACTTCATCAGATGCTCAGGACGCTCCCAATATGTATATTTAGTTGCATTGCTCTATGTTTGTTCCATGTAGTTGCATAGCTACATGGGCCGGGTTGCACTCGGGCCGTCGATCTCATCTCGTAACCCAGCCACAGAAGGAAGGACACGGCCAACCTGGAGTCCACGTACAAAGTGAATTCCCAAGACTTGGAAGATACGAAGGATCTAGAAGGACCTAGAGTAGGACTCCGACTTGGGGTGTAGCGTGGAGATAGCTTGTACACAGGAGACCCGACCATCTATATAAACGGGCTTCTAGGTCTTAGGTCGAGAAGTATCACACAACGTCTCGATACCCGAGTAGCGGAATCACACCTTGCAATCGAGACTATCATTATCAATACAATAAAGCAGAAGTAGGTCTTTACCTCCATACGAGAACCTGGTTAAATCCTTTGTCCCCATGAGAGCTAGACAACAGAGGCGAAGCTAGAGCATGATTTTATTGGGTTCAACTTTGTTAATTGTAGTGTATTTTTCACTATTATGCAACTTTAAAGAGTAATTATTTGAGGAATAGAGGAATTTTGTTGGGTTCAGCTGAACCCAACACTTACAAACCAGCTCCACCACTGCTAGACAATCTCCTGAGAACCGGTTAGCTATGTCCCCACAATCAAGACATCACCGGATGACATCTGCAGTGACAACCCCACGACAAATGTGCTAGGCACGGTTGGGGAATGGGGAACGGGACGAACGAGTCGATTAAGCTGCGCCTGCGCCTCCAGGAAGACTGCGTCTCTCCTTTCCACTTGCGAGCACAACCCAACTGAAAATTGCCTAAGCCCATCGCCTCAAGCCCCAACAAGCCAAACGTTTTGCCCCTGCTCACATGCGATTTCATCGCTAGTTTTGCTCTCACGTCCGAAGCAAGCAGCAACTTAGCCCGGGCAAGCGCTCGGGCTGCAGGGACGCTGCGTCCGCCCATGGCCACAAGTAATATCTCCTTGTTATTTTTTTTTCATTGTAGACATGTCATTTTTCTCGCGAAAACGCAAAAAATATTGTGTTTTGATGCATTGATAGAAAATAAGGTTTATGTACAAGTCTCGCCAATGACGAACACAAAACCATACAACTCAACCTAGAACCTAACTAGGGGAGAAGCTGGTGAAAACCCCGAGCTCCCGCATTTGCCCACAAATTGCCTCATCTTTGATCGTGTCAAGTAGGGAGGTCACCGAGGGCTGAGCGTTGTCAAAGACGGCCACGTTACAGTGCTTCTAGATCCACCACATCGTGATCATGAGTCCTCCTCGACCACGAGAGGTCTAGAGGTGGATCGGATCCATGACAACACCTCAAACCAGATCGCCTTCAAGAAGGGGCATCCGGTCAGGATGTGTGCCACCGTCTCCACCGACTGATCATACAGCGGGCAAGAAGCGGATGTGTGAGCCCCTGTCTTGCGAGCCACTCACCCATCCAACACCTATCCTGACAAGCAGATGAAGATCAATCCAAGTTCAGGGCAAATGCTTGCGAGCCGCTCACCTTTCATTCCGAAATTGATTTATTTGTTGTGCCCAATCATTTGTGAATTTACAATCTAAGTTCTTTAGCCACACACTTGCTAGCGTGTGCATCGTATTAAGCACAATGTTCAAAAATATTGTTTTTATGGTTTACTGCTCGGTCGGTCTCGGATTAGAGATTAATCGCTCTATTTGTCGGCTATTTTTTTGTAAATTCAAAATTAAAGCAGCCTGTAAAAAAAATCTTAATTAATGGCACCGGCCTGTGAAACAAACCGAGAGCTCGGACCGACACGTTCTCGGCACGCGAAGTCGACGCCCCGAGCTCTCTCCCGCCAGCATAGACTTGGCCCTTCATGGACCAACCAACCCCTCGTTGCGGCGCGTCCCAAACAGTCAAACACTGTCTTCGGACCATGGACCGGGAGCATGGACGAGCGGCCGGGACATCCACCATTCACCGAGGATGATTGAGGAAATGAATGAGTTGAGTCGCTCTCGCGAAAGGGACCCCCGCTCTGCCTCTCTCCTGCGCGTGGCGGAAAATCCCTCCAATCAATAGTCTTCCACCGGTTCCCTGCAGCTGCCGCCGGCCGTACCTCTGCCTCGCCGCCGACGCCTCAGTCCCGCCCCACACCCCCGCCTCTCAGCGCGTCGCCGTCCCCGCTCTTCCTCCCCGGGACATCGTGCTCACCCAGTCCTGGCCCCTGGCCATTGGATTTCGAGGTATGAGGTTGTTTTCATCCAGCGAATTTTCTTTTCTTTAAGGCAAAGCGACTTTGTTCATCGAATGATAGTTGCATCGTTTACAGCAAGAGTTCATCCAGCGATTCAGCGATTAGCTTTTTCTTTCAAGGCAAGGCGACTTTGTTCATCAAATGATAGCAGCATCGTTTAGAGCAAGAGTTCATCCAGCGATTAGTTTTTTCTTTCGAGGCAAGGGGACTTATTCATCAAATGGTAGCAGCATCGTTTACACTTTACAGCAAGAGTTCTGTTCATCCCCAGCGATTAGTTAAAATCGCACCGACCTTTACAATTTTCGGGGGCGCACACCCTGCACACTATCTAGATCCGCCCCTGCTCATCACTCAACTGTAGATACTTTAATTAGATCCGCCCCTGTTCATCCCCAGCGATGTTTATGGGTTGCGCTGGTGTCTGGTGCCCATGTTATGTTAGAAAGGATCATATTCTTGTCTAATGGAATAAACATGGTGGTATTCTTCAAGAAATGATATACTCATTGTATGCTTCATATGCTTCGCCTTTACTGCCTTTTCTTTCATGAGTGACTTCCATTGCCTACTTAATGCATGAGTAAGTCTACAATTATGTGTATATATTGAAAAGGATGTATGAGAGGTTCTATGTTTTGAAATTTTTAGCTTAGGATACTTTCACTGGGATCTTCCTTGGAGCAAATGAAGCTATCCGAATTGACAAACTAATGTTCACTGGATTATACTGAGAATCGATATTCTTCTCAGCTGTATCTTTACTGAAACACCGGCCAATTTTTGTTCCTAGTTGAAAAAGATGGGGAATGAGATATGCCTAGCGATGATGAGTATGCACATGCTCTTTTGTGATTAGAGCTAATCCTGAAATCAATAAATCCAAATTATTGATGGAGCGTGCTAATTGCGATGAGCCACATGAGCATGTTGTAAATGTAGCACATGGGGAAACTGCATCAACATCAACCAGCCATCAAGATATGCATAGTGATACGGATGATCCACATCAGGAAGATAGGCCTTCAACAAGCACACGAACCCCATCACCACAGTCTTCAGCATCAACGTCACCAACTGCTTATGACTCCAGAAATTTATCATTTCCTAGAAGAGATAGTTTCTATGGCCGTGGAAGAAGTCTTTGGAATTCTGGTTTATGGATCTCGTTTGAACTTGTCATGTATGTAGCACAGATTACTGCTGCTATTGTCATCCTCATCGTATCAAGAGATGAACTTCCCCATGCCCCTTTAGTTGCTTGGATAATTGGTTATACAGTTGGCTGCACTGCAAGTCTTCCTCTTATTTGTTGGCGCTATGTCCATCGAAACAGACCTACGGAGGCGGAACCTGAACAACCACCGACAACTTATCCTACTTTGACTTCCTCTCAATCATCAGAAGGACGCAATCAGCGTACCAGTGGTACTGTATTTCATCTTGGGTTTATCACAATTTCTTGGCCAAGGTGAATATTCATTTTCAGTTTCCTAAACTTATAAATATTGTGTAATCCTTCCATGCAGTCTTACTTGTGTGCATTTTATATCTTTTAAGTTGCAATCCTATAAGTGTTATCCATAAATCTGAAACGAACAAATTAATTGTTAATTTCCATGAGGATATGACCTTTAGAGCATCACATAATTAGTTTAGTTTTGAATGATCTTCCATTTGCTTATTAAAATCCCTTTTGTAGATATAGAAATTTTTACAGTATGGAAACAAATTTGTGAAACCTTTGAAATAAGCAAATGAAATTCTCAGTTTGTAGAGTTAAGATAATATATCTGCAGTTTTATTTTACAGTGTAGCGTTGTCTATAGACTATAGCTTACCACAGTAATTTCTATAAATCAGGACAGGAATATGTTGTGAATTGATTATCAGGATCTCTTCTTTTCAGAACTTCTCCCCTTCTGTGCTTAACTCCCAGTGATACTTTGGTTTAATCTTTGAGTGTGTTCTTCTTCTGGTTTGCCAGTTTAACCTGTACACTCCTAAGAACTCAGGCAAAAGAAATACCCTTGATTGCTTTTAAAGAGTTGGGGATCCGGAAAGGAGAACTTCATGTCTTTCGATTGCATACAGTATATAGCTGTAGGCTTGTTCACTCGTCTGAGCAAAATCGTGTTCATATCTAGAATGAGACTGGTAATTTACTATAGTCTAAAGCATTAATATTTGGTTAATAACTTGTAGAACTGGGGGGTGCGGGGTCTTATAATACTTAGTGGTATGTTAAATTTGAAATGAATGAATGCTGATACCTGACGTGATCATGTTTTATAGGCCTAGCATACTGGCTTATCATTCCAAGACAGCTGTCGACTGTTTCTTTGCTGTATGGTTTGTTGTTGGCAATGTGTGGATTTTTGGTGGGCGTGGCACATCATCAGATGCTCAGGACGCTCCCAATATGTATAGGTAGTTGCATTGCTCTCTGTTTGTTCCATGATTTGTTGAACTCCCAACTGACTTTGCTGCCCCTTTATAGGCTTTGTTTAGCATTCCTTGCACTTTGTTGTGTTGGGTATGCTGTTCCGTTTATCATGTGTGCAGCGATATGTTGCTGCTTTCCATGCTTGATTTCTGTTTTGCGCGTCCAAGAGGATTTGGGTCAAAGTAGAGGAGCTACTCAAGAGCTAATCGATGCATTGCCAACCTACAAATTCAAACCAAAACGAAGCAAAAACTGGGTGCTTGATCATGCTTCAAGCTCAGAAAATCTTAGCGAGGGTGGAATCCTGGGCCCAGGAACTAAAAAGAAAGGATTGTTTCTGCTGAAGATGCTGTGAGTATTTCACATCCTTTCCCCGTCTATGATATTCAACAAATACTGTGAGGATTTGCTATCGTCCTTCATATGCTTCATAATTTAGCAACGATAGCTCTATTTAATACAAGTGCATCATAAGCACTCAGTGTCATATCAGCAACATATATTTTGCGTACCTTACTTTAGAATATTTGCTTATTTATCTATAAATGGTATAATTGTTCATGGTACTTTAGAATATTTGGTTATTTATCTATAAATGGTATAATTGTTCATGATATTTGTGCACAACTTCAGCAGACAAGCATCAAAATATATTGTTTGTTCTCAATGTGTAGAACTGATTGTGCTTTATGGAGATATTCTTGGTTTGCAAGGAACACATTTCTCTACTATAGCCTTGTTTTCTTCTGATGAATCTTCAGACCATTCTAGTTTTCTTTATTGCATATACGAAACCGTTTTCCATAACATGGGCATCCTTATTCAACAGCACGTCCCTCGTTAGATTATTACAAGTTATATTCTGTACTCCACGTGGCTAGATTAGTATTTTGTTATTGAGTTCACTCTTTGCAATTTTCCACTATTAGATCATCGCCAAGTTCTCGAAATACTTTACCATATTGGTTTCCAATATTCACTCATACTGTCATACAGCGCACATTTGCTTTCGTTCTCGGCATGATTCACAAGTTATAACTGTCAAACTCTATTGACGCAGGTGTGCTGCATCTGCCTCACTAAGTATGGAGATGATGATGAGCTCCGCGAGCTTCCGTGCAACCACTTATTTCATGTGCAATGTGTCGATAAATGGCTCAAGATAAATGCAATATGCCCACTCTGCAAGACAGAGATTGGAGGCGTGGTTCGATCATTCTTTGGGTTGCCCTTTGGCCGCCGCCGTGTTGATAGGATGACAGGAAGAGGTGTAGCTAGCTCAAGATTTAGTGTATAGAACACGTCCTTTTGCTCCGGTATGCTTGCTGGCTTTGTTATTTCCTGTATGCCTAGGTATTGCTCATGGGATTCAGTGGGGGCTGAATCTCAAGGAAAGCAATAAACTGCTTTCTGTCAGATGCTTACGCTTGGTTCACCAAAGGAATGACAACAATTGGAGACCTGGTGCTTGTAATGGCAAGTTTGTGGTGTACAATGGAGATGATGGTATATTTGGATGTATCGTTTGACAACGAGATTGTAAATAAAGAAACGAAGTTCACTTGTGAGCATAGGGAAGCATGATATATTGCATACTATCGTCGATCTTGTTTTACTTTCAGTACAATGTGTTTCTCTTGGTTAGCACAATGCACCGAATTCTTGGCACCGGTCTCATGTTCTTGTTGCTTGGGAGATGCTATATTGTTGTGTTTCAGTGCAATCCTATTTCTTGGTGACATATTGGAGAATCTGATGGAACTAGTAGAAGTTTCCATCAGAACCTGAAGGGGTTTCTGCTGAAAAATGTTTACTCCAGGACATGCATGTAGAGATGCTGCAGCCCTGAAGGAAAAAGACCATGCTTTTCTTCATGGATGAGCAGAGGCTGAAGATTCGAAAACCTACGTGAACGCGACGATGAACCTGTGAGGAAGGAGTATGAAACACGTCCTCAGTTTCAATTTCTGGTACCATTCTCGCATGATCTTGCACTACGGGAAACCGTCAAAACGCCGACGGCGGTCGGCGTAGGCCTACGCCGACGGTGTATCGGCGTCGGCGTAGGACGCTGTCGGCGTATGCAAAATGCCGTCGGCGTATCTGTCGCCGTCGGCGACGCCTCAGTGGGTCCCACAAAACGGACGTCGACTGTCTCCGTCTGCTCCACTTATACGCCGACGGCAGTGCCGTCGGCCTAGGAGTCCACGTGTGCTGATCTGGTGCGTCTGGGAGGAGCCTGACGCCGACGGCATTGCCGTCGGCGTAGGTATGACCATATGGTTCTCCAGCGTCGACGTGGCGCCATCCTGTGCGTCCCACAACATCCTACGCCGACGGCAAGCCTTGACCATATTTTCAGTTTCTAGAACTTTTTGCTGCTGGTTTCTGGCGCATTTTAAATACAATTAAAATTGCATAAATTATAAAACATCACAGAAACATCAAATAAAACATCACATACATATTCAAATGACACAAACATGATTCAAATTCATCCAATCATTCATACAAACTCCAAACAAGTTCGAATTCATACACGCTACACCCGAACACATCCTACACCTCCCGAGAGCCCGAGGCCGATGATTCCTTGCCTTGGCTCATCTTGGTCAATCACCTGCATTGAGAAAGGATAAACTTTTAAGCATGTTGAAAAATGTAGTAAATAAGAATAAAAACGTAATGCAATTAAGAAGAAGCATGTTGAAAGACTAAGCATGTTGAAAAGTAAATAGTACGCAAAAGGACATAAAAGACCCTCACCCCTAATCATCACTCTCATATTTAAGTCCTGGGTTGTCATCATCACTATCAATATCACTATCACGAGTGTTGTATATTGGAACCTCCTCGCACGATGGAGGCTCATCATCGTCATCACTATCACTCTGTAACTTGTTGATCATATCTATATCCTTTAGATTCACCACTACGTCACCACCTGTTTGTGCATTGTCCTCGCGGTCCTCAAGACCTTGTATGCCAAAGTCCCCAAAGGTTTGTTCCTCTTGATAGAAAATCCCCTCGTATGTTTTAGGGTCAATGTTGTTGTAATCGTCTTCGGAGGGCATGGGTAGCTTACCACGTGGCGATACATGAAACACGACTTCCCAACCAATGAGTCCCTCTTTCTTGCATGGGTAGGGCAAATAATAAACTTGAAAGGCTTGGTGAGCCACAACAAAGACATGGGATCCATGGTAGGTGGTTGAAGGCTTAATTTCAACTAACCCAATGGAAGGGGTACTTTTGGTTCCATGCTCAGGGTCGAACCAGTGGCATTTGAACACAACAAGCTTGAGTGATATGTTCGTGTTATTGAACGTCAGCTCATATACGTTCTGTAACCTTCCGTAGTAATCATAATTACCGGCTCCTTTGGTGAAGACCCCGGTATTTATAGTCTTTGCATTAGGCCGACTGTTCTGGTGATGCTCTGTATGGAAGCGGTACCCATTCACATCATACTTCTCATACTTCTCGACTCTACGGTTACATCCTTGGGAGACACATCTCAACTCATCTGACATCACAACGTTGGCATCAGCTCCCTACAAGTACAAATTGTTTTGTGCATTAGTAAGAGGGATAAGACACGAATTGCAAGGTAGAAGGGACATGTTTGAAATTACCTTTTCCCTGAACCAAACCGTGAATTTTTTTCTTTCCGGGGGCAGGCTCTTTCAAAAGAGTGTCCAACGCGGCTTCATTGGGTCCATCTGATGTTCCCGACCACATTTCATTCGTGAATTGACTAAAAGGAGAAAATACGTATTAGAACGAAATCATGTTAGTAGTTGCAAAGTAATTTGTTCCCCATTTTACCTAAGGAAACTGCCCTCTTCTCCCTGCTCGTCGTGGGTCACTTCCTTCATGTTCATAAGCACATAGAGCATTATGCACTCCAGCTCATCATTGGTCAAGTTATACCTTGTTGGGCCACCGCTCTTGCCACCGGGACACTGGAAGAGGACGAGCTTGGGGTCTCGCTTGGGCTCGTCGACATTGTACCGAGAGGCCTGGTTATGCATAGTGGGAACATCATCGGGGTAGTACGTTAGCCTGGCGTCTGCCATCTCCTGGAGGATAGTTGCCTCGGCTATGCATGACTCAATCTTATTTTTGTTTCCACATTTGGACAACAATCTATCTTCTGATAATCCATGCTGAGATCTCGCAGGATTTTCTTCGTTTCGTACATGCTTTGAGGCAGACAATGCCCTTCAGGTAACAGGTTACCAGTTGTTTGCAGATGCGCTTCAAAGCATGAACGGGTGCTGCCATACTGGAGCTTGTTGGCTAGTGCTTGCGAGATGGCATCGAGCTGAGAAACTTTTGCACCCTCGTACAGAGGCCTCTGAGACGAGGCCATCATATCAAAGAAGGCCTTCGTGGTTGGCTCTGGGTCCTCTGGTTGACGCGGTTCCTCCGGTTCACGCGGTTCCTCCGGTTCTGGAGGTTCCTCCAGTTCCTCCTGTGATGGTGGCGAATCTGGCATGTCGCCAGCACGGAGATCATCTAGCTAGTTTCTAATCCCATCATCTTCATTGCCATTGATCCGCTGCCGCATCACCCTGCCACTCTCGCGCTCGTACTCATCAAAGTTGACTGTCGTCACGAAGTTCGGCATATACCCACGAGAGAAGAGGTGTTTAATCATATCATCCTTTCCCTGACGTGTACGAAACTTGCAACGAGGGCAAGGGCACTGTCCACGAGCGCCTGACTCTGAACCCTTACGCGCTAACTCCTTCACTAACAAATGCGTCTTCCATACCCACTCATCTGTTTTGTCAACCAAACTAGTTCGGCCACTGTACATCCACCCATTATCTGCCATCCTCTGCTGCTTTATATTATTTGAAATTAAATGCATCATATTTTTATTTTCTATTTTCAACAACCTACCAAAGTGCTGGACCGCCGCGCAGTCGTAGGCGCGGGCCGCCTGCCACGGGCACCTGAAAGTACCAAGCTGGATCTTCCTGTGATCCACTGTGATCTGAGCTGCCCAAGTCGGGATCTTCGTGTGTCTCCGATGAACACCACGAAACTTTCGCTCCGGCTCCGACATGATACTTAGTTAAGTAAAAGCATTTGATACAGGGGTTAGTCATATATGAAATGAATATATGAAAAATAATTGTCAACAACATTTTATTTGCTACATCTATCCCTAAAATCATTTTGTTATTTTCTATTTTCAACAACATTTTATTTGCTACATCTATCCCTAAAAGCATTTGTTACTGGTTATTTCTTTGAAAATGTTCACAATTTAGTAAACCTAACACTAAACCATCCCGCATTAAGATAATAAGACCCATCCAACACTTCCCTAAATACAACATTCTTTTGTACTAAATGAACAATTATTATAACATGGATTTTGATGAACAAAATCTAATTTACAATGGACAATACTACATTTACAGTGGATAATTTCTACTCCTAAAATCCCTAAATCTAAAATCCCTAAAATCCTACTCCTAAAATCCCTAAAATCCTATAATTTCCATCTATAATTTCTACTCCTAAAATCCCTAAAATCCTACTCCTAAAATCCCTAAATCTAAAATACATAGAAAATAGGGGAGGGGGCGGGGAGTACCTGGCGGCGAGGTCGGGGGAGGCGCGGCGAGGTCGGGGTTGGAGCACCGTGGCGAGGTCGGGGTCGGACGGCTAGAGGCGGCGGCGGCGAGGTCGGGGGAGGCGCAGCGCGGCGAGGTCGGGGTCGGACGGCTAGAGGTGGCGACGGCGGAGGAGGACGGGTGGGGCGGCCGGCGGCGTAGGAGGACGGGTGGCGCGGCCGGGTGTCGGGGGAGGACGGCTAAGGCGGCGGACGGCGGAGGAGGACGGGTGGGGCGTGCGATAAGGCCCCGCTTCGGAGAGTGGATAAGATGCGGGTGGTTGCGATGGCTTAGAAGATAAGGTGGACATACGCCGACGGCAAAGCCGTCGGCGTTGTCTTTTTTCTTTTTTTCATATTATTTAATTTTAATATTGTAAACCATTAGAATTTATTACATTATAAATTTGTAGAGTTTTATTATAATTTATTTTATTATATCGTATGACCACACGCAACTTTTTGAGTGATTCCGTCACTCTAGCTATCCGGTTTTATTGAAACCGTAGTCCGGTGGGACCCGCATATCTACCTCCAAGTGCAGAAACTCACTAGAGAGAAAGTGAAGCCGGTGAAGCCGGTCACACCCCGGAGTAGGATATTGCACATTTACAACACACAACACACTTGTATACATATGGTATGGCACAACCTAGGTTCTGGTGGGGTTCCGACGCTCCGGGGCCCCGCTTCGGCGAAACCCCGAATCCGCTGGGAAAACCCTAACGTTTTCGTCTACCCCCATAGACGTGCGTCGAAAAGGGGTAGGTGTTGCGCTCAAAACGCGTCACACGAACACGTCCTCGTGTACCCGCGGTGCCGGGGGAGATACTCCGCAACTCGCCCCGCGGGAGGCCTGCTTCCAGCGCGATACGCAAGACAGCAAGCAGGCGCTTTTTAGACCAGACGCCCCAGCCCCTCGGGAAGCCCCGTCTGAGGAAGCCGGCGACGATTGGCTGAACTAAGCCGGACTTGGCCGCTCTCAGCTCGGTTTTCGATACCCGGCGAAATCTAGATGAAGTCGCCGAACAACGGAAGCATAAACAAGGGTTTGAGGAGATAAAAGTAGGTTGTATTGATAGGTTGTCGATTGTTTGCTTAATTTCAATCGGCCGTCACCTCTCACATATATATGAGGCGGCTGGACTTCCCGTACAAGTAATGGACTTCTACAAGGCTTACAAATCGTAGTCTAAGTCGAATCCATCTCTAAAATAGGCAACTTTTGGCCGGCAACGTTGGCTTCAAACTTGTTGGCTACTTCGGAAAGTTGCCTTTTGCCTTCCGTACTGGCTTCCAACTTGCTGGCTACTGGAAAGTTGCCTTTTTCCCTTCCGTATTGGCTTCAAACTTGCTTTCTTTCTTAGAGACGAGATATCTTGATCGGCTTCGTATTAGACCCGGATTTCTGTCCGGCTTCTTTTAGAAAGTTGCCTCCCATTTTCCAGCCTTGATCTTAGAAAGTTGTCTTCTCGTTTTCCGCCTTGATCTTGACCTTGAAAGTTGTCTTCTATTTTTCTACCTTGATCGGTGGAAAGTTGACTTGCCGGCTTGTATTTGACAAAGTTGGCTTCATGCCGTCTTGTCTTGACAATGTTGACTTCTTTTCTGCCGCCTTGTCTTGACAAAATTGACTTCCTTTTTGCCACCTTGTGTTGACAAAGTTGGATTCTTTTCAGCCACCTTTATTGCTTCCTTTGACTTAGCTCGCTATGTCTTCAGGCAACTTCGCACTCCCGAATCCAGCTTCCACCTTGTTCCGGTTGCCGGATTATTGGCAGCCTTCTTCCGGCCATCTTTTTCTGGAAAGCTTCCCAGATCACCATTTTAACCTTCTTTGTTGCCTTCTTTAAGCCGCCAAATCCTCCTTGAACCTGAAACTGGCAATCTGCCAAAAACGGGTGCTAACACATGCCCCCCTGTTTTCTAGTAGAGCTTGCGTACTAGAAAATATTCAATGTAGAAGTTTTTGTCTAAGGGCGATGCTTAAGCTCATCGGCCATATGCTAAGGGCGATATATGTATATCGGCCATGCGTGCAACTCATGCAGTTTGCCACACGCTCGGGTGGAATTTCTTCAAGTATTTCCCATTGATAGCTCGAGGCAACATGCTGCCTTCCAATGTCTCCACCAGATAAGAGTTGCCGGGTACTATTCTCGCGACTCGCAGCGGCCCTTCCCAGTTTGGGGACCATTTGCCAAATTTCCGGCTTCTAGAGCCAACTGGCAATATAACTTTCCAGACCAAGTCGCCAATTTGAAAGTCTTTTAGCCGGACCTTCTTATTGTAAGTTTTTGCCACCCGCAACTTTTCCTTCTCAATTTCTCGCAAGGCAATAACACGCTTGTCGGCTACTTCATCAACATTGTCCATCATCAAGCTGCAGTAGTCTTCAGCCGACAAGTCATCTTGCTTAGCAAGCCTCAAGGCAGCCAGATTCACTTCTACTGGCAAAACGGCTTCTTGTCCATACACCAACTCAAAAGGAGTTGCCTTGGTTGCTCCATGCCTTGAGATCCTGTGCGCCCACAATGCTTCGGACAGTACCTCGTGCCACCTCCTTGGATGATCCTGTACCTTCTTCTTGATCAATTTGACCAAGATTTTATTGCTTGACTCGGCTTGTCCGTTGGCTTGTGCATAGTAGGGAGATGAACTGAGCATCTTGATTCCAAGTGATTCGGCAAATTGCTTCACCTCCTTAGCCATGAAGGAAGTACCTTGATCTGTGGTAAGAGTCTGCGGAATGCCGAATCGATGGATGATATGTTCTGTAATAAACTGGATCACCTCCTTGTGGGTCATGTTTCTGAGAGGTACTGCTTCAGACCACTTGGTGAAATAATTAGTAGCCACCAATACGAACCGATGCCCCTTGGATGAAGGCGGATGGATCATGCCGACAAAGTCAAGCGCCCAACCCCGGAAAGGCCACGGTTTTATAATTGGATTAAGAGGTGAAGCTGGCACCAACTGAATATCTCCAAACTTCTGGCAGGTTTCACATCCCCTGTAATATCTGAAGCAGTCATTGATCATTGTCGGCCAATAAAAACCTGCTCGCCTGAGCATCCACTTCATCTTGTGGGCCGACTGATGTGTTCCACATAAACCATCATGTACCTCTCCCATGGCAACTCTAGCTTCGTCTTCATTCAAGCACTTTAGAAGAAGACCATCGGCAGTTCGGCGATATAAGGCGGCATCCACCAATGTATACTTGAGAGCTAAGCGCCGAACTGCTCTGTCTATTTTTCGACTTGGATCTTGTAAATAGTCAATATAAGGTTGTCTCCAGTCGTCCGCCAAGTTGTCACTTGACTCCTCCTTAGCCGGCTCCAACAAGCCGGCTTCCTGTTTGGCTTTCTCCTTAGCCGGCTCCAACAAGCCGGCTTCCTGACTGGCTTCCTCCAAG
The DNA here is from genome assembly GCA_947311845.1 of Poa pratensis. Taxonomy (NCBI): domain Eukaryota; kingdom Viridiplantae; phylum Streptophyta; class Magnoliopsida; order Poales; family Poaceae; genus Poa; species Poa pratensis. The sequence goes on along the minus strand of CAMZMU010000077.1, from coordinate 20,043,065 downwards.
TTGGCAACATGAGTTGTTGGCTGTTCCTTGATAAAGAATAAACCACGACTGACGTGATAGCCAGATGCCTATTGTGCCAACTCATTCGCAAGCCAATTGTCTTGCCTAGGAACATGAGATATGTGGAAATAATCCAACGTTGAAATCATATCCAGACATCTATCAAGATAAATGTTGAGAGACCCGCTGTTGCATTGACAAATCTTGGCCACTTGCTGGACAATAAGCAACGAATCTCCATATGCCTCGACATGAGTTACCCCTGCGTCCACCAATATTTCTAGCCCGAATAGAAGTGCTTCGTATTCGGCTTCATTGTTAGTGCATAAATAGTCAAGACGACAAGAGGCTTCAAAAACAGTACTGTGTGGTGAGATGTACACAATGCCAACTCCTTGTCCGCTGCTGCAGACTGAGCCGTCAAAATAAAGCTTCCACGGTACAGCCGACACAATATTTAAGCCGGCTTCTTCCTCCAGGTCAATCCGATGTTCAACAATAAAGTCAGCTACAATTTGGCCTTTCATAGATTTTAGTGGTTCATAAGCCAAATCATATTCAATCAACCCGTACGCCCACTTGCCGATTCGCCCGCTAAGAATCGGCCTTTGTATCATGTGTTTGAGAACATCGGTCTGACCAAAGACTTTGCATTCACTGGATAGCAGATAATATCGCAATTTGGTGCAGGCAAAGTAAAGAGACAAACACAACCTTTCTACAAAGTTGTACCTTGACTCGGCATCCAGCAAACGTCTACTCAGATAAGTGATGATGTACTCTTGTCCTTCGGCTTCCTGAGTTAAGGCAGCTCCGATCACTTTGTCCTCAGCAGCAATATAAAGCCGGAAAGGTTGACCATGAGCCGGCTTCCTGAGAACTTACCCAGAAACTTCTGCATGTCATTTTTGCAACCCGGCGCCTGTATCTTCTGGATGGCTTCAATCTTTGCCGGATCAACTTCTATGCCATGTTCATGTATGATGAAACCAAGGAATCTCCCAGCCGACACGCCAAAGGCACACTTCAAAGGATTCACTTCCTCATTCTTTCAAACGCCAGCCGCAAGTCGGCCAAGTGATTTGACTCGCCGTCCGACTTAACCACCACGTCATCAATATATACCTCCAGTACGACTCCCAGAAGATCATGGAATATCAGGTTCATCGCTCTTTGATAGGTGGCTCCGGCATTCTTCAATCCAAAAGTCATCACGGTCCATTCGAACAAGCCAACAAAGCCTGGGCAGCGAAACGCCGTCTTAGCCGAATCTTCTTCGGCCATAAATATTTGGTTGTAACCTGCGTTGCCATCCAAGAAGCTGATAACTTTGTGACCTGAGGCTTCGTTGATAAGCATGTCGGCTATTGGCATAGGGTACTCATCCTTTGGCGTGGCTCGATTCAAATCCCTGAAATCAATACATGCCCTAATCTTGTCGGATCCTTTCTTTTCGACCGGCACAATGTTGGATAACCATTCGGCATACTTACAGGGCCGAATAAAGTTGGCTTTCAAAAGCCTGCCAATTTCCGCCTTTATCCGATCATAGATCAGTGGATTAAATTTGCGAGCCGGCTGCTTGTATGGTCTGAAGCCTTTGATAGGCAACCGATGTTCGACCAACTCTCGGCTTAACCCAGGCATCTCGTGGTATTCCCATGCAAAGCAATCCACGTACTCTTTGACTAGCGCGATTAATTCAGACTTATAATCGGCCGCCAACTTTTGCTTTACAAATGTCGGTCTAGGGACAGTGCCATCCCCAATGTCAACTTCTTCCAGCAAGTCAGCCGATGTAAAGCCTTGTCCCAACTTATCCATGTCATCTGGTTCTTCAATTGCTTCATACATATCGTTCCTTTCGGTCCGATACTCGTCCAGACGCTTCTGCAGCCACTCATCATTTTGATCCATCTACTTGAGCGGCAGCCGATTGCTACCAATCGGCTTTAGAGATACTGGCACGAATCCGTCCCTGGTAGCACTTAGGAAGTCGAATCCGGATAAATCACGCCCAGAAAGGCATGTGACATTAGAATGTTGCCAGTCAACAATCGACTCGGCTAACGCAATGCATGCCGATTCGTCAGCATGGACAACTTCAACTTCGTCGTCAACCCATTGCACTAGTTGCTGGTGCATAGTAGACGGAACACACTGGTTAGCATGAAGCCAATCCCGTCCTAGCAGCACATTGTAGTTTCCCTGCACCTCAGCAACAAAGAAGGCGGTAGCCAAAGTCTTGCTTCCTACTGTGAGCTCCAAGCTGATAACGCCTTTGGCTTCTACTCCTTCTCCTCCTTCGAACCCATTTAACACCATGTTTGTCTTCATCAGGTCGCCATCATCTAGTTGTAGCTTCTTGAAGACAGAATATGGCATCAAGTTTACCACAGCGCCGCCATCCACCATCATCCTGGTGACCGGCTTGCCATCAATGTGTCCTCTGACATACAGAGGCCTGAGGTGTTTCACCGGCTTGTCAGGTTTTTCGAAGACAACATTTTTTGGTCCAAAGTTGATTTGCGCAACCTCGCCTTCTTTGACAGCACGGAACTCGGCCGGCAAGTAATACACCATGTTGATGTCCATTCCTGTCCGAGTCGGCGATTCTTCATAATCTAGCAGATCTTCATCTGTCAAATTGCCTGACTCATCCATTGTTGACTCTGACATTGCTGGTTCTTCTTCTGCCTTTTCTTCCATTGCGAGGTCTTCACTTGCCGGCTTCTCTGTGGCCGGATCTTGGATTGCCAGCTCCTTTGCCAAACTTGCCATCGCCAAGTCTGCTGCTTCGACTTCGTCAGCCCATGAAGAATAGGTGATAGCCGGCGTAGCTGCCGGCTCTATTTCACCATCGACAGCAGGACTCATGGTAGTTGGTGCGGAAGCCGCCATAAGGACTGGCCTAGGAATCCACTTTTGCGCCGGCAACATTGGTCGCTCAGCATTGAATTTGACGTCCCTGGATTGCTCAGCTCTTTCTTCTGCCTTCTCCCGGTTCCTTGCTCTTTGCAGTTTCCGCTTTTGTGTCTTTGTTATACCTGGCGGGCACCACTTTGGCTGAGTATATTTTGGATCCCGGGGTTGAGCTTTCATGGCTTGACTGGAGCTAGCTTCATGATCATTGGTTGCTGGCTTTGGCGCGATAGCAAGTATCGGCTCACTGTTTGCCGGCTCTGTAATCGGGTCCTTCAATTTTAGCACATGAGTTCCAACAACCAATAAGTTGTCTGAGACTAATCCGCCTTCTGGCTCCGCCTTTTTAGCACCTTGCGCCTTGATCCGCCAATATGACATGTCTCCGGGATACACAAGCCGGCTTTGCATAGATGGCCGGATTGCCCTGCGTTTGACCTCGTCAGCCGGCCTCTGGTGCCGGCTATTTTCCTCCGTGGATGGTGACCTTGGTCGTTTCCCATACTGCCACTGGTGCGACCTCGACCCGGCCTGGCGCACGTACTTGTTCAGCAGCATGTCAAAAGTTGGCTTTGTCTTCCTTGGTCTATATTCAACCTGGTTTGTCTTCCATCTGCCAACTTCTGGGCTCTTGGGCTTGATAAATCTAGGCGGCGACTTGTCTGGCCGTGGTACTTGCCCCCCGAGTGTAGGGTTGTTGATGGTAATCTTGATGACTTCGCCTCCATCGGGTTGCCGGCTCACTATAACTTGTCTTCCTGCCGCCTTGCTGCTGGCCACCTTCCTGGGTTCACCAACAACAACATTTGATTTATTAGCGGCTTCGGCTGCCTCTGGCCGAAGTAGAACTTTCTTTCCCTCCAGATCTAGCACGTTTACTGGAAACGGCTGTGTATCAATTGCCATGCCGGCAAAGCTCAATCGTCCGTCGTTGAGGGCCGATTGGATCTGTTTACGAAAGACATTGCAATCATTAGTAGCATGAGAGAAAGAATTGTGATACTTGCAATAAGCCCGCCGCCTTAATTCATCAGGCGATGGTATAACATGATTTATCCTTATCACTTTATCCTTCAACAAGGCATCAAATATTCTATCACACTTGCCTACGTCAAAGCTGCATTTTATTTCGTCATCCCGATTTTTACGAATCGGCTTTAGATCATCACACATGTATGGTTTGGCCTTGCTGGGCCAAACAAACTCAGCGGAATAAACATCGGCTTCATCACCGGAGTCGGCATCGTTGTCAACAATATTAAGCCGGCTCCTGCTCATCCGATGCGAGTCTTTTGACTCATTGACCCGGCTCTCTTGAGCCAACGCTCTCTCCTGGACTTGGCCAACAGACAAGAATTCATGTCCTTCTAACCTCTCTTTCAGGTAGGACCTTAAACCATTGAAAACCAAGTCAGCCATGTCTCTTTCAGTTATTGCCAAACTATAACATCGGTTTCTGGTATTTCTAAATCTCTTGACGTAATCAGATACCGATTCATCCTGCTTCTGCCTAACCGATGTAAGGTGAGACAATTTTAACTCTATTTCGCCGGCAAAGAAGTGTTCATGGAACTTTTGCTCTAGATGAAACCATGTATGTATAGAATTAGGAGCTAAAGCCGAAAACCAAGAAAACGCAATGCCGGTTAAAGACAATGAGAACAGGCGAACTTTAATGTGATCATGGTTAGCTTCGCCTAATTGAGCCAAATATTGACTGATATGTTCCCATGTTGACTTACTATCCACCCCATTAAATTTGGCAAATTCAGGGACTCTATAACCAGGTGGATAAGGTTGCAGATCAAAGTAATCGGGGTAAGGCTTAGTGTAAGTTCTATGTTTTGGCATCACCCCGAGCTTGTCAAAAGCTATCTGGTCCAATCTTCTCCTGAATTCGGCTAAGGAATCGTCCATAATGGCCGATTGAGCCGGCACGAGAGAAGAATTGGCGGCAGGGCCAGCTTGCACCCAAGTAGCCGAATTTTGATTCGGCATTGACTCATGACCCAGAATCCGCCTTGTCTGACTCGGCTGGCTTGCCGAGTTAGGCATACTCTGGACAGGAGTTGGACATGGCAGCGTAGGCACAAGTTGGTTTTCCCTACTTTGACCGATCGGTTGTTTGTCCGATGGTTGGTCATGGGACGTGTTTTTCTTAGCCTTTTCATGTTCTAGCATAAGGTCGTAAACATTGGCAGTGCCTTGCGAAACATGAAATTGAATTTCGGCTATCTGTTCAGAGGAAAAAAGGCTACTACTTACAGCGGGTTTGTCAATGTTGGCATCCAGCGGTACAAATTCCGGCTCCTTGATCGGCGAGATTATACCTTGCCGATCTACCTTGAAGCTGGATAAGTACAGGTCTTGATCTTCTTGATCCCGCTTGGCTCGCAGCGCCTCGAACTCCTCATCTCTCTTCTTCTTCCACGCCTCCAGACCTTGGCGTTGTTCTTCCGACAACTTCTCGAGAGTTGGCTTGATGATGTTGTCGGTATTGATACCGGCAGCGTCGGTCTTGGAATTGGTCATTGCTGTCCAATTTTCAGATCGAATCGTCCCCAGCGGAGTCGCCAAAAAGTGTGTTGCGCTCGAAACGCGTCACACGAACACGTCCTCGTGTACCCGCGGTGCCGGGGGAGATACTCCGCAACTCGCCCCGCGGGAGGCCTGCTTCCAGCGCGATACGCAAGACAGCAAGCAGGCGCTTTTTAGACCAGACGCCCCAGCCCCTCGGGAAGCCCCGTCTGAGGAAGCCGGCGACGATTGGCTGAACTAAGCCGGACTTGGCCGCTCTCAGCTCGGTTTTCGATACCCGGCGAAATCTAGATGAAGTCGCCGAACAACGGAAGCATAAACAAGGGTTTGAGGAGATAAAAGTAGGTTGTATTGATAGGTTGTCGATTGTTTGCTTAATTTCAATCGGCCGTCACCTCTCACATATATATGAGGCGGCTGGACTTCCCGTACAAGTAATGGACTTCTACAAGGCTTACAAATCATAGTCTAAGTCGAATCCATCTCTAAAATAGGCAACTTTTGGCCGGCAACGTTGGCTTCAAACTTGTTGGCTACTTCGGAAAGTTGCCTTTTGCCTTCCGTACTGGCTTCCAACTTGCTGGCTACTGGAAAGTTGCCTTTTTCCCTTCCGTATTGGCTTCAAACTTGCCTTCTTTCTTAGAGACGAGATATCTTGATCGGCTTCGTATTAGACCCGGATTTCTGTCCGGCTTCTTTTAGAAAGTTGCCTCCCATTTTCCAGCCTTGATCTTAGAAAGTTGTCTTCTCGTTTTCCGCCTTGATCTTGACCTTGAAAGTTGTCTTCTATTTTTCTGCCTTGATCGGTGGAAAGTTGACTTGCCGGCTTGTATTTGACAAAGTTGGCTTTATGCCGTCTTGTCTTGACAATGTTGACTTCTTTTCTGCCGCCTTGTCTTGACAACATTGACTTCCTTTTTGCCACCTTGTGTTGACAAAGTTGGCTTCTTTTCAGCCACCTTTATTGCTTCCTTTGACTTAGCTCGCTATGTCTTCAGGCAACTTCGCACTCCCGAATCCAGCTTCCGCCTTGTTCCGGTTGCCGGATTATTGGCAGCCTTCTTCCGGCCATCTTTTCCTGGAAAGCTTCCCAGATCACCATTTTAGCCTTCTTTGTTGCCTTCTTTAAGCCGCCAAATCCTCCTTGAACCTGAAACTGGCAATCTGCCAAAAACGGGTGCTAACAGTAGGCCAGTGGAATTTTTTGCTTGGTTGTGTTAGGTTAGGCCATAGGAAGGTGAGAAACCAAAGCTACCCCAAATCAACACAAGATTCCATCCGGTTCTCCCGAAACGGGAGTTTTCACCTCCAAGTGCAGAAACTCACTAGAGAGAAAGTGAAGCCGGTGAAGCCGGTCACACCCCGGAGTAGGATATTGCACATTTACAACACACAACACACTTGTATACAATATGGTATGGCACAACCTAGGTTCTGGTGGGGTTCCGACGCTCCGGGGCCCCGCTTCGGCGAAACTCCGAATCCGCTGGGAAAACCCTAACGTTTTCGTCTACCCCCATAGACGTGCGTCGAAAGGGGGTAGGCGAGTGGAATTTTTTGCTTGGTTGTGTTAGGTTAGGCCATAGGAAGGTGAGAAACCAAAGCTACCCCAAATCAACACAAGATTCCATCCGGTTCTCCCGAAACGGGAGTTTTCACCTCCAAGTGCAGAAACTCACTAGAGAGAAAGTGAAGCCGGTCACACCCCGGAGTAGGATATTGCATATTTACAACACACAACACACTTGTATACAATATGGTATGGCACAACCTAGGTTCTGGTGGGGTTCCGACGCTCCGGGGCCCCGCTTCGGCGAAACCCCGAATCCGCTGGGAAAACCCTAACGTTTTCGTCTACCCCCATAGACGTGCATCGAAGGGGGGTAGGCCAGTGGAATTTTTTGCTTGGTTGTGTTAGGTTAGGCCATAGGAAGGTGAGAAACCAAAGTCTACCCCAAATCAACACAAGATTCCATCCGGTTCTCCCGAAACGGGAGTTTTCACCTCCAAGTGCAGAAACTCACTAGAGAGAAAGTGAAGCCGGTGAAGCCGGTCACACCCCGGAGTAGGATATTGCACATTTACAACACACAACACACTTGTATACAATATGGTATGGCACAACCTAGGTTCTGGTGGGGTTCTGATGCTCCGGGGCCCCGCTTCGGCGAAACCCCGAATCCGCTGGGAAAACCATAACGTTTTCGTCTACCCCCATAGACGTGCGTCGAAAGGGGGTAGGCGAGTGGAATTTTTTGCTTGGTTGTGTTAGGTTAGGCCATAGGAAGGTGAGAAACCAAAGTCTACCCCAAATCAACACAAGATTCCATCCGGTTCTCCCGAAACGGGAGTATTCACCTCTAAGTGCAGAAAATCACTAGAGAGAAAGTGAAGCCGGTGAAGCCGGTCACACCCCGGAGTAGGATATTGCACATTGTAGAGTGCCTATGTGTCGAATATGAGCACTTGTAGATGTTTCTACATGATAGTGCTTTTTGTGAAGAATGTTTGTAAAACTTTTGTCGAAAATCAAGTTCATCATTTCACATAGCAACAAGTACACATAAAAATACCCTATGCAAAAAGCAACATAGATCAAATTAATATGAAAAAAGTATGACGGTTACATCTTTATTTAATCTCCGGTTACAGCTGGATCGATCGTCCTCATGCCATTTTTATTTAACTAACTTCTGCCTCGTACTAGGCCGCGGGGTGCATCACGGGGAGCGCTCCTCACCCAAAGAGTAGGAACCATCACAGGGTAAATACTCACATGATAAGGATTCCTTTGCATTGCCTGCCATGTATTAGTATACATCGTATCCAACAGATGCATGTAGCGACGGACGTGCGCATCCTCCTCCCTTATACGGCGACGTACCTCCTCCTCGGGGGCCGGCTCCCTCTAGAAGCTCCCTGGCCCACGCGACCTCCACCAAACAAGATCCGGGTCGACGACTTCGCCCGGATTTCTTACCAAGCTACGCGTTCCGGAAGATAACTCCCAGTGCCAGCCCGGCGGAGCCCAATCCCGCACAGGGCCGTTATTGTCCAACGGGTGTCCGGCCGCGGCCATCGCCGACGTATATGCCCGAGATCTGAAACCAATAGTGGGGAATTTGATCAAACACCTAAGGTACATGCAACCTACGGAGGGGAGGAGGGGATCAGGGAGAAAGGGTACCCGTACACTGGCATGGGGACGGACTAGGGGAGGTCCACAGAGGCGTGGAGGGGCGCCGGCGGAGGCCACGGGCGTGGAGAGGTCGTCGAGAGGCGTGGACAAGGGCGGTGGCGGCGCGGTGGTGACGCGGTACTGATAGCAAATCTGGGGTCTGCCCCTGGCCCTTTATATAAGGGGACGAGTAACCTGGGAAACAAAACACACGGTTTCTCCTAGCTACAGCCCGACACTGATTCACGGTCGAATGTCGTTGCATTCAGTGTCGGGCATAGCTAGGGAACCCGAATGTTTTGTGTTTGAGCGCCACTTCGATCCAAGCAGCGGTAAGACGTCTCTGATGATCTACAACCGTCCGGCAAAACATCTCTGATGATCTGCAACCGTTTGGAACGGTCGCAGATCATCAGAGACGTCTTGCCGCTGGTTGCCCAAAGATACCTCTCCGACTGACGCTGGAATGTTTTGTGTGAGTGAGTAACATGTCTGAGGAGTGGCCTATTTATAGGCGTCGTGTGTTTCTTTCTGGCGCTGCTGACCCGTTGGATCAGGAAGAAGCACACGGATCGTGTGTTTCCTTCCAGTCCTTGTGAGCCGTTGGATCAGCGGTGTGTTTCTTTCGAGCGCTTGTGAGGCCTTGGATCAGGCAGAAGCACACGGATCGTGTGTTTCCTTCCAGTGCTTGTGAGCCGTTGGATCATCGGTGTGTTTCTTTCGAGCGCTTGTGAGCCCTTGGATCAGGCAGAAGCATACGGATCGTGTGTTTTCTTCCAGTCCTTGTGAGCCGTTGGATCAGCGGTGTGTTTCTTTCGAGCTCTTGTGAGCTCTTGGATCAGGCAGAAGCACACGGATCGTGTGTTTCCTTCCAGTGCTTGTGAGCCGTTGGATCATCGGTGTGTTTCTTTCGAGCGCTTGTGAGCCCTTGGATCAGGCAGAAGCACACGGATCGTGTGTTTCCTTCCAGTGCTTGTGAGCCGTTGGATCAGCGGTGTGTTTAATATTTAATATTTATGTTGTAGGTGTATATTACATCTGTTGTTTTTATTTATTTTACATGTATATGTTGTACGGTCGGGTTCCGGAAACTCAAACCGTTATTTTATGCGGGTGGGATACCGATATTGGGAGAGAAATTATAGATCCAATATATATATAAATTATACCTACTCTAAACCCTAAACCCTACACAAATAAATAAAAAAGGAACAGTATACAAGTACGCCGACGGTAATACGGTGGGCGTGCGTACGCCGACGGCCTCCTGTACGCCGACGGCAGCCGTCGGGCCGCAGATGGCTACGCCGACGGCGGTTCGTACGCCGACGGCTTGTTGGTCGTATGCCCTAGCTCGTGCTGTACGCCGTCGGCGTACAGGGAGGCCGTCGGCGTAGTGTGGCTTTCCCGTAGTGTTGCCTCCCTGTCCAGTTAAGGATGACACTACTAGTCATGGCAGCCCCTCATGTCATGAGCTCTTCTGGTCCCCAAGGTCTACAATTCCTGCCACCGATTGAGGTACTTCAAGAGGCAGAAGCTGCTTGTAATCTGAATGTCCCCAGGCTGCAGCTCAGATAATCAACGCCATAATTCATTCACCAAGTAAAGAGCAAGTGAAGACTACAGCTGCTCCTCCCATGTATTAGATGCCATGTTGTAATCTGAGAACCCCAGGCTGCAAGTAAAGGCCACCACTACTCAAATGAGATGATGTTGCCTGCCTGTTCAGTTAAGCATATACTCCTAACTAATTATGGGAACCTCTCCTGTCATGAGTTCTTCTGGTCCCCAAGGGCTAGAACCCCTGTCACCGATGGAGGTACTTCAGGAGGCAGAAGCGGATTGTAATCTGAAGTTGCATATGGTCAGGAACGGGGAAATGTGCTCACAATAATCAAAGGCCGAAAATATCAACTATCGCCAGTCCACACACACGCAGCAGGCCGACCACCACTGCTCCGCCAGAGAAGAGTCTCCCGATTCCAGCTGCTATCTCGTTTTCCATATGCCCATTGTGGTTATCCTGTTGTCCTCACGACCGATTAGTTTATGAAGAATGTCAACATTTCGGAAATCTCCCTCGTGTGGGGCTGGTGGCAGCTAGCCAGATCAGAACAGAATATTCCTCTCTCGTCTATTTCCAAAGATACCAGCTGGGTGGCGGAGTAGTTAGTGGCCATATGATACCAGATTACCAGAGACGTTCGTGTCCTGACGACTGATTACTTACATTATTCATTTACTTATTTTGTGCGTTTGTGGGTTGGTGATCTTCTTGTGAAGGGAACTCGGGAAGAGGAAGTACAATAGCTTTGCTACGGGTTGTCGTTCTCGTGCTGTTAAGTCGCAATGGCAGGACGAATCGCTTGGAGGCAGTTTAGGGTGGCGTTCTCTCCTGGCTACCTAGCACAGATTAAACACCATGATATGTCAATTTCGCTTCTCTTTTTCTTCCAGAAAGGATGCGTGCTCAACATGGTGTCTGGCCGTCCTTCCGTTTCGTTTTGAAGCGGTAAAGATGTTGGCGGGTTGATTCTGTCGAACGACCTCACTAGCTGCGGAAGGAAACTGCAATTGTGTGGATATAGAGATTTGGAAAAAAGTTTGGAAGCTTTGTGTGGTGCCAAAGGTACGAGTCTTTTGGTGGCGAGTTCTTCGAGGTATTTTACCAGATTATAGGACTTTGTCACGGCGGCATGTCATGGATAATAGTACCTGTGGTATCTGCAAAGCTGAGTCTAAATCGTTGATGCATGCACTTATTGAGTGTAGCCATGCACCTTTGTTCTGGGAGGCAGCTAAAGATTTGCTTCTGCTGAAACTACCCAGACTGCATCCTTCTACTTGGACAAAGGATATCCTTGTGATGAGAGATTCACACAGAAAGAGAGGAGATGATCATTACGATCATGTACTCGATATGGACTTCGAGAAATAATCTGACCCATGGAAGTGATGGGTTTGATCCAAGGAAAACAATGGAGTTTGTTCAGGAGACTTTGCAAACCCTGGAATTTCCTAGGGAGCAGAAAATCATCAGTGGGGAGGTTGGTCTCTTCTTCCGAATGCAGGTGACACGATGATCTTGCTAGAACTGGATTATCTGGGGATTGCCAACCTGAAATTCTTACTTATTTGGTTTGAAATCATAAGTGAACAATAAAGATTTACGAACTTGTTGAACTGCAAGCTTACCTCCTTCCCAGTATCCTACCTAGGCCTCCCAGTTAGTGACAAGAGGCTGGCCCTCATGGACTGGGAGTTCCTTATGGGAAAGGTTTGACATTGGAAAGACCCTTGGCTCTTCACCTTACCCACCTTTGCCATGTGCCTCCATATGCTTTTTTTTAATGGTCACCGGGGGGAGAGATTCCCCACCTGAATTTTCATTCGAATAAAAAGGCAGGGGTAGCGACCTACTCACGTTGTAGAGGAGCATGCTGCCTTCTCAGGACCTGCTTTCAAAATAGATTGGGAAGACCTCATACCCCGCTACGACCTACATACGTCATTCTTCAAAATATCATTAAAACTCTTTTGAGATTACATGGCAATGGTCCATCATTTCACTACTCCACCAGGTCGTGCGGGCGGGGCTGCCCGAGCAGGAAGGCGTACTCGCCACAGGGCTGCCCGAGCAGGAAGGCGTACTCGCCACAGGGCTGCCCGAGCAGGAAGGCGTACCGCCGCCAACGCAGAGCGGGGCGGGGCTCCCCATGCCTGAGGGCGGCCTGGTGGTGGTGATGCGCGTGGTCGCGGTGGTCGCCGTCCTCTGTGGCTTCATCCACATCTCACCCCCGCGCGCCCACGGCGGCTTCGGGTGGTCCACTGCATCGGGAGGGAAAAAAAGGGCAAATACCGTTTCGGGATTTGATGCGATCTGAGGTGTAGATCCGATTGAACGCTTCAGATTTAATGTATCAACGCAGAACAACATATGTTTGCTCTTTTAATAGTAGTATAGATTATCTGATATTTCGGTCCCAAAATCTGTGACGGACAAATCCATGATGCCCTAAATTCGTCACCAAGGATAATCCGTGACGGATTTTGTGACAAGAAAGTTGTGCGTCATGCATTAACAATAATGTGTGACAAAAATGAAAATTATATCAGCTATTATGGCTAATCAGTGACAAATTCGATGTTGTCAATAGGATTTTTGTCACAAAAGATCAGATATGTTGTATTGTTACATGTACTGATCGGGGGCTTATCGGAGATAAGTGGGTTTAGGCCATAATCCTTTTTACCTGCACTACTTTAGGCCCACGATGTTCAAAGACTCCCCGGTCGGTGGCCCACTTGTAGAACCTCCTCCACCGACCTAGACCTACCGTGGTACACCAAGGCTTCCAGAAGATTACCTCGTTACAGACTACACTGAAGGAAAGTTCTGGGATCAAGACTTCACGTACAAGGCATGAAGAAACCTTAGGCGTACAAGGCTGTGACATCTACCAGGGGTACATATAACGAAGAAACTTTCATCTAGACCTCGACGTTCAATTCACGCCGAAGCTTTGTCATTACATCCATCTGTAAAGCCCAGCCTTAAGCCCTAGACACGACTCGAAACCTCCGGCCGAGATCATATATAACTCGCCTAGGTGAACCTTTGTACCGATCTTGTAGCCACTCCATGAGTAAAGTCTGAGGAATTTTCATCTACATCATCTACGACTCAAACCTGTTAAACCTGCACCTTCTGCCAAACAAATAAACTTACCCTTTTATATCCGGGAGTAAGATTCTCGTGGGATCGTGAAAACTATCCTTCGACACAAAATATGTGTCTACAACATGTACATTTTTCAGCTCCAAATTTGAAAAGAGTATTGAGAAACAAGACAGACAAATCTAGCATCTAGCATGAATAGTGTCACAAAAAGACAAAAAATGATACTATTAATGCTAGATTTGTCTTTTTATTTCTCAATTCTCCTTTCCAATTTGTACTTGAAAATTTTGAAGGTTGTAAACAAATATCTTGTAAACACCCACAGTTTTTCGTAGAATTTTTTGAAACATTTTTTCTTAGAAAATAGGGCCCCCCTCCCTCTACCCCCACTCGCCTCCCCCCGTTCCATTCATCTCGAATGAAACAACGCAAAGCGCCCGAATCAGTCTTTTACGTTGTATCCGAGCTCCAGTGTAGTACATGAGCTTGGTCTCCCAGTAAATCACATGACCAAATTTTTATTACAATTCTAGGATACAAATCTACTTTTGGAGAGACGCATTCTCAGGGCCACACAACCCAATTGGCGTGGATTGCAAGGTTGCGGCGTTGCTCGGCATCTGTCAGTGAAGGTGAGAGGAGCTTCAGATCCAAGCGATTCTCCCCACGAGTGCGCTCGAGCTTCTTGATACCACGGTCGAGAAGTGATGTCGATTTGCAAAGAGAGCGACGTAGAACCAGCATCTTGATCATTCGTCCATATAGCTTTTATACTTGTCCAGCGTACACCCTGAAAGCAAAAAGGAATTACAAAAGTGTCGTACGCTCCAAAAGGCAGCAGAGGTAAAGATATTAACAACAGAGTCTTTCTTCGAGTTCCACAGAGAACAAACAGACTCGATGTCAACAATTGATGCATGAATAATCTTTGAAACAACAGACTAAACACTGCGGGAAACTACACATTCGAAGAATAAATGAGAAATCGTCTCCTTTTGAGAACAGAAGAGACAAGTTAAATCTTGAACATGCTGCTTCATTAAGTTATCCCTAGTCAACAATATGTTATGTATCAGTAGCCACAAGAAAACATTGATATGGTCAGGAACAAAAATTCCGCACATATGTTAAGAGTGGGTAGGAATAATTTCACGAAAATTAACAATTTCATAGAAAGAGGACGAAGTATAAACTCCAGAGTTAGAATTTTTCCAAATAGGTACATCAGGACAGTCATGTATAGAACCTTTCCTAACAATCTCAAGAAGTTCATACCATCTGTTCACAATAGTTTGACGAGCACGTCTAAAAGTAAATTTCAGGTTGATGGCGTCCCATGCTTGCGCAATTGTAATGCCAGTCCCATTAACAATTTGGAACAGATCATGAAAAGAGGTTGACAGACTGCACTCCCCATGCCAATTCCCAACTTTCCACACGTAAAAAGTTCTTACAGCATTTGCAGCTCAATGAACTTTTTCGAAAAAGGAGATTACAAGAATCATACAACCAAAAAATAATGAGGGAGGACGTTTTACATTTGGCATCCACAATTTTCTTCCAGAGTTGGTTCTCTGCAGTTAAATATCTTTTGAGGCCATAAGGCAAAGGTTAAAATCTTGTGGGTTATTTATCCCAAGACCACCAAACTCTTTTTTTTTGGGATACAAGCCCCCAATTTGCTAAGTGGTATTTGTGATTAACGTTCCCCCAAAAGAAGCGTGTCATCTGACAATTAATGTCTTTAATTAATGGCCCATTTGGGAAAAGGAGTGACATATATAAGGTATGTAGGAATATTAGATAAGCAGACTTTTAGTAAAGCAAGTTTTATCCCATGGGATAGAGTTAGAGCCTTCTCTCTCCAGGCACAGAGTTTGGACATAATCTTATCTACAATGGGTTGTATATCTTCTTTGCGAAGTTCAGAAAAGTGTAGTGGAACACCAAGATATTTCAAAGGCAAAGAGCCAATGTTGTAGCAAAAAATACCAGTATAAAAGTCTGTCCAATTCAGCAGATAAATCCATAGTAATACTAAGATCAATGATGTGAAATTTTTGTTTTTGAGCTGTAGCACGTGGAGCAAGTGGTAGCACCCTCGACCATGATGCCATCATCGATACTCCAGTGTGGCAGGACCGACCTGCCGCTTGATCACCCTGAGCACTATATCCAAAGAATCATAATCGCCATAATAACGGCTTCTATGAACCCTTGATCCTAAGCATTGCACCTGTCGGTGTCCTGCTTAATCATGAGTTGCTGTAGCCTGTAGGACCACGAAAGCAAGCAGCCCTGCTAATTAAAGCATCTAATCAATCATCTATCAAACAATAAACAAGCCCAAGGCGACTAGTCGAGCGGGTCAAAAAAGGCGACTAGTCGAGCGACGACCGGCTCGCCGTCGCCGGATTCCCTTCCCGTCCACGTCGCGCCCATGTCGACGCGACGACGACGAGAGCACCACGCCTCGGACGCAACCTCCGGTGCAAGTAGTCGCCGCAGCACCGACAGCCGAGCAAGCGAGCGCGGCCCACCCGTCTGTGTCACTGGAGCGCGGGCCCCGCCGACACGCCCTCCTGTCCACTGCCGTGCGGCAAGCCCGGACCGAGACCATTCAAATTTTCTTCCACTGCCCTGCCCCCATCTCATCCCTCCTGCTTCGTTTCCTCCTCCCATACGCTCCCTCGCCAAGCAGATCCACGAAGAATTTCTAGAGAGATGGTGGTCAACGGGTCGTCGGGCTCGGGGCCGAGCGGGGCGGCGCCGGCGAACGGGTCGGGGCCGAGCAGGACGGTGCTGGTGACCGGCGGGGCGGGTACATCGGCAGCCACGCCGTGCTGCAGCTGCTCGCCTCGGGCTTCCGCGCCGTCGTCGTCGACAGCCTCGAGAACTCCTCCGAGGTCGCCGTCAGCCGGGTCGCCGCGCTCGCGGGGGACCACGCCAAGAACCTCTCCTTCCACAAGGTAATGTCCTGCTGCCCTCGCTCCCATCCCTGAGGTACATAACATTGCAGCATCTCTCGTCGTCCTCGCCGGTCGATTGGGGTCCGCCTCGGTGTGGGGATAGATCTCGCCTCCTGCTCGACGTGCTGGCCACGCCCTTTGCGCTTTTTTAGATAACGGAATATCTACATCCTTGCTGTGTGCTCAGGGAATACTTGTTTTCGGGCTTTTGGCCTATTTGGTTCTAAGAATGACTTGCTGGGGTTCGTTCGCGCATCATATCTTTCTGGGTGATTTGGTACTCGTCAGTCGTCACACGCTATCTATGCAGATCTCTCCGCTCACGTTGTGGGGCCTGTAGCCATCATTTTTAGATGACCTCGCATTTAATTTCATGCTTTGGGGCCATGTTGGTGGATTTGTGAATGGAATTTTCTTGTCTTTTGTCATGCCAAACTTAGGCGAGAGGGCGAAAAAATTCTAGGATGGAGGTGGAGTGATTTTTACCACCACCTCTCTATGAATGTACAGTACATTCTCAGAATGCGAGAACGTTAGTCATGGCTTGGTCAATGCAGGGTATCCATGGCCAGTTCGGACATTGGTGCTGCAGGTTCTCAAATTGTTTGGGAAATCATGGATTTTATAACTTTATCTGGTCTCTGATGTTGTACATGACAGCGGTAGATGAAGGCTGCGAGGTAGTAAATGAGAACTGGGCCTGCTATAAAATATGTCTCGTACTTCTTTGTTTGGCATTGTTTCTTCTTGGCAGTTTGGTTGATAGCGTACATGTATATTAAACATTTTCTTCAATGGCCATAAATTTCGAATAATTTGGAATTAGGCTGTAAGCCTGTAATTTATGAATCAGAGGAAGGGCTGTGCGATAGAAATGGAACCTTAGGTAAATTTTTGCATGAGGGTGATTTCAAATTATATTTTCGGTTGATTGCCTTTTTAAGGTGGGGGTTAGTTGAGGACATGTTTTGCCAGTGTCCACTTCGTAAGGTGTGCACATTTCAAGTGCCTTGTTTGATTAATTCATGAACTTGTATCACATTCACATCAGCGTTGCAATTGGCTACGATAATCTCATTCTTGTGTCATTGTTGTTAAAAATAAGGAGGTTAGCTTAATAGCTATATTAAGCTAAATTTTGTACTCCCTCCGATCCTAAAAAAGTTTCGCTGGCAGTGCTACAAAATCGTGCATGGTACGTGTCTTTCTGCCGAAACTTAATTAGGATCGGAGGTAGTATTGTCTTCTATTATTGACAAAATTTAGGTAGTTGGCTCATAAACAACAGCATGTTCTAGTATAGAGGACTTAACTCCTATGCATCTTGATGTTACTTATAAATTCTTATACAGGGACATAGAGTGGAACTGTGAAACACCAATAACTTATCTGCTTCTGCAGGTGGATATCCGTGACGAGGATGCACTGGAAACTGTTTTTGCTTCCACAAGGTGAAGCACAATATATGATAGTAATCAATGTACTTATGTTCATTCTGTACTTGTTTAATGATTTGGTTTCTTCTTATGTGTAAAGGCATTTACATTCTTGAAATACATGTTCTCCAGGTTTGATGCTGTTATTCACTTTGCTGGACTGAAAGCTGTTGGTGAAAGTGTACAGAAGCCATTGCTTTACTATGACCATAACATTGCTGGCACGATAACTCTTCTGAAAGTCATGGCAGCTCATGGATGTAAGAAGGTAATTACAAGTTCTCTATCCTTGAACTCTCTGACCTCATGTGCATAAACTGCCTTAACTGATATGTTTTGTTAAATTCATTATTCAGACTGTAATATATTTCTTTATAGTGATCTGAACACTAGTAGTCTTTAGCTTACAGATGTTAGTAATTATTCAGAACATCCTATTGTATTCTATATGAGAATTCTATTTATACATCTCATCTTAAAAAAATCTTGCAGTTGATTTATTTTATTTGCTCTGTGCTCCAACTTCTATATATTGTAGCAATTGATCCATGCACCCCATAGACATGGTTAGCACACTCAAAACTTTCTTTGCACTAAGTTAATTTTTTGTTGCTTGCATTATATATCAATCGGTGGTTTGTTTGAATTGTATGTAACACTATCACTATGTGAAACTAAATTTTATTTTCATTAATGCTTCATTCAACCATTGGTAGTTTGTTTTAGGTTCATTCAGTTATTTGTTTTTGTTCATACCAGATGGATACTGACATGTGTTTTTGTCTTCTTATGTGTTCAAATGTTGTAGTTGGTTTTTTCATCATCAGCTGCAGTTTATGGATCACCTAAGGACTCACCCTGCACAGAGGAGTTTCCTCTCACTCCGAACAATCCATATGGCAGAACCAAGGCATGTTACAGATCTTTTCCTATGCATAAATATTTGCATCGAGTCTTTTAACTGATTGCAATCATAAAAATAAATTGCAGCTTATAGCTGAGGAGATATGCCGTGATATATACCGGTCAGATTCTGAGTGGAGGATCATTTTACTAAGGTACTTCAACCCGGTTGGGGCTCACCCTAGTGGATACCTTGGTGAAGATCCACGTGGAATTCCAAACAACCTTATGCCCTTTGTTCAGCAAGTTGCTGTTGGGAGGAGGCCATCAGTGACAATCTTTGGAAATAACTATGCAACTAAAGATGGAACTGGGGTATGTTCCCCTCATGCTATTCTTAGTTTGCTAGTACTTTACCACATAATTTAAATTTTATTCAACATTTTGGTCCATGCAGTTCATGTCCTATGAGCTACTAGACAATAGACTTCTGTAGGAGTGCGTATGATGCAGTAGCTCTTTTCTAGTTATCTCTAGAGGATGTGTTTATGAAATATAAATAGCTGAACACTAGACAAGGTGGTATCAGGAGACTCGAGAAAGTTCCTCAAGTTGACCTCTTAGATGTCAAATTCTGTAGCAAGTAAGGGAACTACGTAGTGCTTACTAAAATATACTGTTCTTGCAAGCAAATAACTGAAGAAAATAATCACATAATTTGAGACAGGCTGTATAGCTAGAAATGATTGACCTCAGATTCTGTTCAATTGTGCAAACAGCTTTTGGTTAGCTTTGTATATCTTTATTATCGGTGTTGCTGAGAAAGTCACCAATGTTTTGACCTGTAAAACATATCTGGTTTGATCTTGTGAGCAGTGGTATGAATGTGTGATGGTGTCACCAGTTTCTCCTCCAGAGACAATCCACAAAACTACCAATGGCATGTTAAAAAATATGTTGTCATGTGGACGCTGGACACCGGGCACTTCTGATGTCATCACAATTTCAAATAAAGGGCAACATGAGCCACGGTCTCCTAATGCCTGGCTTGAAAAATATATTAAAGCAAAGAGGATAACAATAAAACCACATCCTACACCTGAGATAGGCACTCCCGTTGACATTGGTTTATGTTTCATTGTGCTTCATCCTGTCAATGTAAGATTGTCCTGCGGTTTCTGCCCAAGTGCTATATTCAAGCTCTAATCGAATGGAGCATTATGTGAATATTGTTAAGAAACCTGCAGTTAAGGTTTTCTCATGTACTAAGGACACTATTTGCCTGGTGTGCAGGTACGGGATTACATTCATGTGCTTGATCTTGCCGATGGACATATTGCTGCATTACGGAAGCTTTTTGATAACTCGTCAAACATAGGTTTGCATAATTGATTGCTCTCCCAAATACTTCATCATGAATGCTTATATCATTTTCCAGACATATGTATATAACAACGTAGCTGCTAATTATCCTTTTGCATTGCAAATCCCCAATCCATGAAACATAGACAACTCATTTATATTTTTATTTTACTCTTTCACTTTGGAATCAAGTATTGAGTCTCAACTCCAATTTCTTCTAGATCAGATGCATAGGATGCTAAAATGTATTTGGCTATCTGTTTGCTATGTAGTTCGATCACTAAATTCAAATCCTCAAGCAGGATGTGAACCATACAACCTTGGATCGGGAAAGGGGACATCCGTATTGGAGATAGTCAATGCATTTGAGAAGGCTTCCGGAAAGGTATGCTTGCAAGATATACGAGATTTGGACATGTGATCCCTTTATTTTTTGCCACATATCTTTTGTTGGTTAGCATAGGGACACAATCTGCTTTGTTGTAATGGTATGCAAGCAACCCGTGGATTTATTCAGCAGATTGCATAAAGCCTTAAATGCTTAAGCTGTCTCTTTGCGAATTGACGTCTGACAATTTCACAGAAAAGATGGGATCAGTAATAGTGTAGGTTGCTGCAGCTATTGACAAAGATTAAGTTTCTTACAAACATGGAGTAGCTAGTGCTTATTTAGGTGAACAGACAGTTATGATGCTAAGCCCATTCATGCTGGTTGCGGATAGGTGTGTCAAACTTTTGCAATTCATCATATAATGGCCTCTAGAAAATTTTATGGGTGATTTTTGGAATTTGCAAGTACAATTAACTGTATGCTATTGTTACCTCGGTCAGATGTTAATTGTTGGTTCTCCTGCCACATCCAATGATAGCAAGAATTGTATGAGTTGTTTTCTTATGCATATGTTCTTGTTCCCTTTGTTAGAAAATTCCGCTGGTCATTGGTCAGCGACGCCCTGGTGATGCCGAGGTTCTCTTTGCAGGAACTGGTAAAGCAGAGAAAGAATTCAACTGGAAGTAAGATACTAACGGACTATCTATAATTTTTGTCAGTTGTAACATTCGTTTTTATTTACTGCTGTTATTCTTTGTACAGAGCAAAATACGGCATCGCAGAGATGTGCCGGGACCAGTGGAACTGGGCTAGCAAGAACCCTTACGGATACGAGTCACCTGATTCGACCAAGCAGAATGGTAGCAATTCACACTGAACAACGCTGATTGGGTATGTGGACTCACTTGTACATGCAACTTAGCGCCTACGACCTGGGATCGATGTAGATCTAGTCGGTCAGCCATACAGAGAAAATATACGAGATTAGAAAAGATGGTTCTGTTTGTTCTTGGATAGCATAAGCCGGTACAAATCTATCTTCCACTTGCATATAGTTTATTGTTCTAGGGAGATTGCTATAGTCAACCAGCTAATTCGATTCTTTTACTGCTAATCGAGTTGCATTGCCTAGCAGCTGTATACAAATCCTTTTGTGCCTGTAATAGTAATTAGTTGAACTACAGTTTGTATCTTCATTCTTGCAGTGTGTTACTCCCTGGTGTATATATCAGAAATTCAGAAAATGCAGCAATATGGTGTACTCCGTAGTCTGGGATTTCGAACTTTGTGCAATTGTGCAGTGCTGCAATTTTTCTGTTGTGATTGTACGGTGCACCTAGTCTGAGATTGCTATAGATATATTCATATTTGGACAAAACCAAGTCAATTAATTTGGAACGGAGTATGTGCCAGCGAATCGAACTTTCGAAGTGTGGCCTTGCGATGATCTGTTGTTCTCGCATGGAAAAGCAATTGCTAGACCGATATAATTGTCAGCCATACGCAGACGATGCTTCTGCCGGGATAAAATACTACACGGCCCTTCACATGGCGTAGCAATCATCTTTGAAATCCCCTCACAAATTACAGCATTTGGCATCTCCGCCAGTAGAAGCCAAGGACAGGCCCATGTCAAAAAAAAAAAAAAACGACGGACAGGCCGGGAGCCAATCACCGGCAATTTCCAGTTTCCACCATGGCGGCCATAGCCATCTCCTTCTCCGCTGCCGCCGCTGCCGTGGCCCGCCGGAGATCCCCGGCCCACCTGCAGCTCGTTGCTCGCCGCCGCCTCCCCTTCTGCGCCGCTGCGTCCGCGCCACCTGCTGCTGCGGCGGGCTTTTGTTGGGTGGACGCCCTCCGAGTCGCCAGCGACACCGGGGTCGGCGACGAGTCCGACCTTTCCGGATACTTCCGGAAGGTCGACACATGCAACCGAGGAATGGTAAATTTCCCCCTTGCGTTCTCTTGTAGGCACAACTGCACAGGTGTCTGTACGCCTGCAATTGTCTCAGGTGTGGAATGTCTGGATTTGTGCAGGATAAGAAGGGGGAGTTCGTGGAGTTCTTGGTGGAGGATCAAGTGGTGGGGTATATCCACAAGGAGTGAGTGTGTAACATCTACTCTCAGACCGATACTATGTTCATGTTTCAACTTTTTTTTATTGTCCTGATTCTTTGATCCGTGTGCGGAATTTTATCGTCTATCGAACTCCATCTCACTGTATATTTCTCCAGTACATAGAACCAAGTTGTCGTTCATCCCAAAAATAGTTACGCGGAAATAGTAATAAGAAGGGGAGAATTGATAAACATCTACTCCTTTTTTTATGCCATGTGTAGCATCTACTTTGAGTCCAAATTTTCTTGAGGAAACAATGGTGGGCAATGCTCACCTGCAGACTCTTTGAACAATATAAACGTGTGTTTTGTTTCGTGCTGTCCCAACTCCTCCGTGTTCTTTTTTTTTTTTTTGCTTCTCCTTTTTGTAAGGGGAGTGCTTTAGGCCTCATGGCCTCGATCAGCATTGAAAAATGCGTAGAAGCTTACAAACAAAATAAGCATCCTGTGATCTGTGCGAGGAACTTCTCACTGAGTCGACTCCATGTTGGTATATAATCCTTGTGCATATAGAAGAAAATGGGTGTTCGTCCCAGCAAATTGGTATATTATTATTGGCATCTCATACCCTGTTTGTCTGAACTGAATGAACTAAGGCGATTCTGGCTAAAATCCCAAGCCTGCTATGTGCAGTTCTGTTGCCACATCGTTTCTTGAAAATAAGAAATTATTTTACCATATATTTCAATTTTTGGAAAGTTGATTCCATATGTAGTCTAAAGTGTAAAATCGTTCTATCTACTATCTTCTCATTTTCTGGTTTAGTCTACAATTATAGTCTGGGAAAGCTTCCATACATGATGCCTTGTACATATACACTTCTGATAGTTTCGAGATTTTTTTGTTGAAGTGACATATCAGGGTTCAATTATGTTTAGACACTCATTTTCTCGGAGGACTTTAAACGTTTATACCTTAACCAAAGAAACCATCTGAAGAGATAAACTCATGGAAATTAAACATGATAAGTGGAACAGAGCTGGCATAACTTGTCATAGTTACATCATCGTAATTTAGGGTCTGAGATGTTTAATATAGTAATGTTACTTTCAGTTTTACCGAACACCTGAGAGACTTCCATGATGTTTTTACCATTGTCTCGGGCAACAATGGCAACAATCCTGTGGAGCACGTGACTCTCCACTCATCACTTGGGACTCCGGAAGATCGAACAATCGCCGTTGGAGATGTCATAAAAGGCCTAGGATAACTCATTCCTGGTATGCGAAATGAGGTACTTGCCAGACTTGGCTATCTGAATTATTCAACTGTTGCATGAACTTCTAAAAAATTGCCCGTTTGCTGATTCATCAAATTGGACAACTTCATGACTCTATGAGTGGCTAATAGATTTATAAGCTGAGGGTACTATGCTTATGTGGTATTCATGTATCATACAGTTAAAATTGGCAGGTTAGATCAACTTTTTGGACATAGTTGTATGGTCTTTTCCCAAGTGTAGGAATTTAACCCATTCTACTGTCACTGGCTCCTCGCATATCCCAACTATGCTATCTAGATAGATCATGGTAGCGACATATTTACTTTGTGGTCAGGTTATCTAAACCTGACCATTTGAGAAAGCTTTATTACTGTTTAGTTGCTCTTGTAATGTACATATTTTCTTACCCATTCTAGCTTTCGCAGTTAAGGTCAAGTGGTCATAACTTTGTATGTGGTAGTAATGTTGGGGGACACTGTATACCATTCTATTCCCCATCCCTTCTTTATCATGAGTGTTCTCTTCCCATATTTCCTCATGCAACGTTGTTGGTTTTCACGCTATATACAATAGATTTTTATCTATTTTCTGACACTGTTTTCGAGGCTGTTTTAACTTCTTATCACCTGTCAAAGCAAACTTGTTTCAAATTTTCTCTTTGTTTTGCTTGTCTGACAATATTTTATAAATGCAGCTCTATCCAGTAACGTCATCTTATGGCATGCCTGTGTACTTCTCTCTGGAACGTGCTGCTGCTCCCTACTTCGGTATAAAGGTTTGGTATACTTGTACGGTTGTACGACATCCTATTTTTCTAATGTATATATATATATGTTTCCCCTGTAGCATTCTACTCCTCTATTGGTACTCATCAACAATTCTTCTCATCTATGCCATGAGTTTCTTGATTCTTATTAGGTGTATTTCTAAATAGTTTCCCTGCCTTTAAGTCTTAGATCCTTATGGCAGGCTTATGGTGTTCATATGAATGGGTACACCGAGAAGGATGGTGAGAAATCTCTTTGGATTGGTAAGAGAAGTGATGTGAAGCAAACCTACCCTGGAATGCTAGATCATCTTGTTGCTGGTGGCCTGGTATCGTTCTTGTGTTCTGTATCTTTCTATTCAAGTCGTTTTGCCTTTCCAGTAGCACTACTGTTGAAGATGGATAACTATACTTATTTTTTCAACACTGTTTTACCTCCACCAGTCATATATACCTTTCATGCCATTTTCATTTACAATATGAAGTTAGAAAATTATATGCATTGGATGATAATCTTGAAATTCTATTTTCAGTATCTAAATAATATGTATGAACATTTTCTCTTTTGTAATTTCCCTGCACTAGTCCTGGACATTTTATAAAGATAATGATGAATGGTCCTAAGTAGACCTATAGCCTGTAGATTGTCACTAGCCACATGCCTAAATCAGATTTTGGAGGTACATATTTAATCTACATTATGTTCTTACTAAATGAAATATTGACGAAAGGAGACATCCAGTCTTACTGGGGTTCTCTTTTTTCCTACAAATTCATCTGGTGAAAAATGTCCTTAAATCCTCCCTGTTAGTCAAGCCAGGTGACTTCATATTTAGGAAGTTTGGCTGCCTAAACGGTGCATGTTTAAGGAATTATAACCTTGCATGGAAATAAAGGTTATGGGTTTGATTGGCATGCTCAAAGCTCTCCATTGCAAAAGTGCTGCACGCTTCCCTTGTGATTTTTGATGTGGAACTGTGTAGCTGTTAACTTATGTTTACTCTGTATGGATTTTTCAGCCATACGGAATCTCCTGTAAAGACAATATCATAAAGGAATGTGAAGAGGAAGCGGGAATCCCACGATCCATGTCAATCAAGTAAGATGCTAACTGCTGAGAGAAGTTCTAGTTTTTCCTTACTGTCATGTCTCATTGTTTGCTGTGTGAAGAACTCTACTCATAAGTATCAATATCTGTTTGCTAGTGCTACTTCTGTTGGAGCCGTTTCTTACATGGATATCGATGGGTTTAGATACAAAAGGGATGTTCTGTTCTGCTATGACCTTAGACTCCCAGTAGATTTTGTTCCTAATAATGAAGGTATACACTGCTAAAGCATGCAAAAATTGCTAATATGTTTTCTCATTCATACAAATGACATTTGGTAGCCAGGATATTAACTGGTGTGCTGCCAACCATCTTGCAGATGGAGAAGTTGATAGCTTCAGACTAATCCCTGTACCACATGCTGCAAACATTATTCGGAGGACAGATTTTTTCAAGCCAAATTGCAATCTTGTGATCATGGACTTCCTCATCCGTCATGGGTACATTACATACGCCATATATTCTTATTATTCTGGCAGTGAAATTTCAGAAACAAATCTTCTCAGCTGTTGACATGGTAATATTTCCTTCAGGTATGTAAACCCAGATTGTAATGGGTATCTGAAGCTGCTGACCAACTTGAGGAGTGGTGATTGTTCCTAGGGTTTGTGGTCACTGTTCAAACGGAACAATCATTTTGTCAGCATTAGTTGCTGATATTTTTGGAGTAAGTTAGATGGTTGTCCATCATAACCATAATTATCATGAGAATCCATAATTAACTTTTAGTATAAACTAAGTAGGCACATTTTCTCTCTCCAAATTCTTTTGTTGCGCACAGTATCTTGACTCTTCGGTGAATCAACTCTCGAGTTTTCAGTGAATCAAGGGAGGCTAGGAGGAAAGGGGGAGATAATAAAAGTAACTCTAGTTTAGTTTAAATTGTGCTATCTATTAATCTATGTATTCATGGTGCTGATCATGGTTATTTTAGGCATGCTTATTTCTTTAATATTTTATATGTTTGTGCAATCGGGTATTATCTTATAAAATAATCTTAAAATCTTTTGTGACAACTGCAGGCCTGAAGCTGGTCCTGGTTTTGTTGTGAACACTATTACACCGAGTTGAGTGCCCTCTCATCCAGCAGAATGGAAGTTCAAGATCATTATTTATCAAGACATATTAAGCTTTTGGCTCATCAGCATACCAGACCGAACCTTGTGACTGCGGCCTGAAGACCAGGACTATATATGCTTATGCTTGTTGAGCTGCATTTATCAGGGTTGCTCTAGAGAAATTGAGTTGTATGCTAGATAACGTGCCTATTTGTTTGGCATGGTAAATAGATAAGTCAATCGTCCAAGAACTGGAGGGAGTATCTATAGTTGAGATGCATAATAATTATTCTCTCTCGAGAAACAAAGCTTGAATAGATGCCCACTGGCAGGAAGAAACCTTAGCACGCTCCTCCAGCGTTTACCTGTGTATCATCGAGTCGTGAGTCTAAAAAGCTCGATCAATCGTTGAAAGTGCACCTGTTTTTAATTGAAATGTCCGGCAACCAACTTTTTAATTGTGGCGAATAACAGCCCACCGAGATTGGAGGACACCGAAAGCACGATCCACATCATTTTTACGGCTCTTTTGTTATTTGACAAACCGGGATTACTTCTCTCCATTGGGCTTACAGATGATCTTCACAAAAGTAGTCCATGTAGGATAGATGCCATCAGCTAGGTAGTATCCCTTGGTGTATGTGCTGCTATTGATATCATAGCTCACCACCATGGAGCTGCCCTCTCAAAGCTTAGAGAAAATTGGAGCGCGTTATCATTTTGGGATCTGGCCATGCCGTATGAGTGCCAAATCTAGAGATCTTTTGAGGCCACTGCTTCAAGTATGATCGTGCACTCGTCATCATGTCCCTTGTACTACCCCTGACAAGCAAATTAACAGTTTTTTTAACTCCCAATGCATGTAATCTATGCTTCCAGGCATGACGGGAAATCCTCTGCCTCGTTGATAGACAAAAACCGAGCCGTGTCTTCCATATTTGGCTCCCTCAAGTACATCGGGCTAAACACCGCAATCACAACTTTGCTAAATAGGTACATTGACATTAAGTGTATGGACTCACTCATGTGCATATACTCATCGATCAGATCACCGACAACTGCATACGCAAGCATCCGAACTGCCGCAATGCACTTTTTATAAGTGGAGGACTCAAGTTTACCAAGGGCATCTCGCTTGCATTTGAAGAAATTATCATGGCTTATCACTTCTATCTGAATGTGATTGAACACATGCCTTGCAATATGAAAACATCGCCGGAAAATAGGGACCTTGTATGTTGGATTCGTGCAATGGAAGTAATCTTTAAAAAGTTGGATATGGCCCCATTCTCTGTTACGATCCAACGCCGGTGCATGGCCAGGGACCGAGCCCCTGAACATTGGTTGCAGCCTACCAATATGCTCATTAACGATGAGCGTAGCAATGAAAATATCGTTCTCATCATCGGAGGATGAGGAATACAATATGTTTTTTTGACGAAAAGCAGTAAGCACTGCATCCTTTTCATTAAGAGGAATCGGGACAAATGCCGGCGAAGTTACAGACAGAAACAAGAAAGTAAAGCAAGAGCTACAACAAGAAGAAGAACAACATGACACTAAGCAACAACCCCGCAGGGAGGGCCTTCAACCCTCATCATCTTCCGGTTACCGTTGGACGCCAGTGCACAAGAATCTTCACCGCCGTAGACGAAAAGCTTCAATCCGCCGAGATCAGCCACGATGGTGTTAGAGCAGCCGAAGGGCAGCACATCGCCGAATCCACACTCGAACGAAGGGCCATGTGTCGCTGAGGCTTTACACAACAGCCAACAGCGTAATCGAAGGGCATCACGCAGCCGAGTCGACACCCGGGAATCTTCACCGGCACTAGCCCGAGCCGTTAACCGGCATCAGAGGAGAGACTCCAGCCCCTCCGTAGAAGCTCGAGCATCGTGGCCATGGGGAGACGACACCGAGAGGAGAGCAAGTAGAGGAGCCACACCACCGCCAAAGCCACTGGTCCCCCAGCCGAATCCTGCTCCAAAACGATGTCCTCAAGTGGGAGCACGACACAGATTGCCGCCATCGCCGGATCTGGAAGAACCGGGTCGAGGGTTTCCCCTGGAGCATTCGAGAAGAACACGAGACCACCCTCGATGACGCCTTCAGGAAGGTGATGACGCCCACGGGCGTCACCGTCGTCGGCCGACCAAGGTCGAGCCATGCTTTCGCCGGCGGCTGCACTATTCTGCACTCGAGACTGGCTGTCCACACAAAGCTTCCACCACCACACCGCGCACCAGGGCCACCCCATAGCATGTAGTAGCAAAAGACAAAGGCCGTCACCCGGGACCGCCGTCCCGGCATCCAGCACGCCGGTGTGAGGCGCGAGCAAAGGGAGACCGCGCTGTAGACCCTGTCGTGGGTTTGTCACGTCAGGTGTCATAGATGACTTCGTAGGTGTGGGATTACGCGAGTCAAGCATCTCCGAGCTTGGGATCGCAGGAACAAAGATCAACACAGATTTACCCAGGTTCGGCCCCCTCAATGTGAGGTAAAAGACCTACTTCCTGCCTACCCTAGATTGGTATTGATATGATAATCGAGGTGTTACAATGGAGGCGATCCGATCTGGTACTCGCCGTATGAGCTAGGGTTTAGGGCTTGATAGCTTGACCCGCTCTAAGTCCCGCGAGTCCTCTTTATATACACAGAGGCTCGCTAGGTTACAAAAGGAAACTTCCCCCATAAGGAATATGTTCACAGAGGCCTACTCGGAGACTACTTGGTCTTCACGTCCTCCGGGATATGTCTTCTAGAACTTTCCCCTTATGGCGGTTCAACATTGGGCTTGCCCCAAGCGGGCCTTTGTCCGTGCGAGTAAGTTAAGTCGCACTGGGCCGTGGGTTAATCTAGAAAGTATTCCCCCGACATTAGCCCCCAAGTTTAGCTTGGATTTCGAGTGAAGGCTCCTTTGTCTTAACAAACCCCTGAGCCACACACCTGAATTATCCCAGCTGAACTCCAACTTTCTTATTTCCAATCTGCGATTTATAATTCTTCTTGGCGGCTCAAGAACGCGACTTAACCTGCCTTGACGGTTGATTTTCAGATCTAAACATCTTCCGCATCTGGGCTATTTATCTTGGCTCATCGTTTTTCCCAGCGTTCCGCATCACGCATCCGCTGCTTCTTTCCGCCGCCTCCAATTTCGCTTCTCGTACTCACAATCCTTCAGTGGAGATCTCCATCAATCTAAGAAAAATGTCTCGCCGCAAGTGCAACTGGGAAGGCTCGTGGGTCGACAAAGATCAATGCGAATGGCGGGCAGCCGGTGAGGAGGTAATCCCCAATCCTCAACCAGGAGAAGTAGTGATTTTTGCGGAGCATGTTGAACGCGGGTTCAAGCCCCCGGGCTCTCTCTTCTTCCGCTCCTTGATGCAGCGGTTAGGCCTTCGCTTCCATGATATTGGCCCTAATTCGATGTTGCAAGTGAGCAACTTCCACGTCCTCTGCGAAGATTATCTGGGTATCCCGCCTTCAATAGATTTCTGGCTTGCTCTTTTCAATTGCAATAGTCAAAGGGAAACCACAGATGGTCCTTTTCTCCAATGCGGCGCCATTTCCTTCCAACGCCGTAGGGGTAGTATCTTCCCAAAACTAACTCTTGCCAAGAAAATCAAGGAGTGGCAAAGGACATTCTTCTATTGTAAAAACACTTCTCCTGAGGGTGAAATTCCTCTTCCTCTTTGGTCTCCTTTTCCCTTCGAGGCTACCGATGCTCTGTCTTCTAAACCTGATCCTTCTTCGTTGCCCTTTATCGAATCCCTTCTAGACAAGGTGAGAGCGCTGACACTCCATGGTCTCACTGGATTAGATCTCATATCTTGCTGGACTAAATGGCGAGTTCAGCCTGTGAGTCGCCGCTCGCGGCTTATGGTGGATTTCACTTGTCATGCAAATGACGTCGATCGCACTTGCCCTGAAGATTGGGACAAAGGGGAGTGGATAAATTTCATTCGCCGAGTGACGGACGAGGATATTGACTCGTATGACAACGTCGGACTTGCTCCCTTCTGGGCTGAGCACAAGCCTTTTGTGGTAATGTTTACTTGTCACTGTTTCCTCGAAAATTCCTTTCCCAAAATTGATTATTTCTGACCTGAGCTCCTTTTCAGATCGATCCCTATTTCTGGGTTCTTCCTTCAGAGGACGTCGACTTGAACCAAGGAACCGCGGCTGAGTCGTCAAGGCAAGCCGCAGCCTTTGGCGAAGATACAGTTATGCACGAGGGTAGTGCTTCTGAAGAGGAACAACAAATGGCCGACGCTCTTTTGTCCTCGACTCCAAATACACCTTTCCTGGAACTTCCTGAGGTGCCTCGCAGGTCCTCGAAACGTATTTTATGCCAGAGCTCAGAAGACCCGCGCAGCCTGAGAAACGTCGCAAAGCCTTGGCGTTACTAGCAGAAACAAGAGCTGCCAAATCTTTAAAACTCGCTGATCCCAACAAGGCTACTTTTTCTTCCGAGGCTGTTGCAAAGGATTGCTTCTCAATAAGCTCGGGTAATTGTTTGCGACTCTCTCCTTTTCTTTTTGTGTTTACGTATTTTGGCAAGGAATTGCTGATCACTACTTCTTTTCATACTCTGTAGGTTCAGATTTGCAAGGTTTATCTTCTCCTTCCTCTGGTTGCCTGATGAAGAGTATCCGTGTCGCCTCTGGGTATGGTTCGCCTTCTTTTCAATGTTGCGGCTCTGCTAGGTCAGCTTATTAACCCATCAATGTTTTGCAGGGCCATGTCTGAAGAGGCTACCAAGTCTAATTCCCATCCCACTTCTTCTCAGCAAGCTATGAGCGAGGATGATGCTGCTGATGAAAACGTGGGAAACAGTAATGGTGCGACTCAACCAAGGCCCTCCCTGGAGGAAGGTATTGCAGACGCGGCTCCTGCCGCGACTCCAGTCGCAGCTCCATCCACAACTCCTGCTGCTGGTAGGGTATCTACTGAAAATAGAATTCCAGCTCCAGGAAATAGTTCTAAGTCAATCGCAGATGCCATAATTTCTGCTGGAGACAAGCATGCTGCTCTGCTGCGCGGCTTAGTTGAGCAATTTTCTTCAAGTCGCCAGGTACATATACCGTAGCCCCCAAGGATCAAAACCTTGTGTCATCGCACGGGGTGTTGATTCTTTTCCTGGCTTCAAATCTCGAGCCCCCAAATTCCTGGATAATTTACCTATGCGTTTTGCTCTGTTTGTTTTCAGCGTGAACTGTCCTTGCTTGATGCTTCTGGCTCAATAAAGGGTAAAGGCATTTCCATAGACCATCCTGAAATGATGCAGTCTCGCCTGGAGCAGCATAATGAGGTCATTAGGGACCAAGATCAGGAAATAAAATCTCTCAAAGGTCAACTCGACTCCTGCGAAGAGCAATTTAAAGAACTTGAAGCTGATATGCAGCAGCGACTCATGGAGAAAGACGAGGTCATTAGATCTTTGCGAGAAGGGCTGACTCTTAAATCTGAATTGATTGATCGCCTGAAGGGAGACCACGCAAAGGAACTCGCCGCGCGAGATGAAAAATATAACTCGCTGCTCAAAGCCTTTGAGGGTTTTGGCTCCATGGTCAAATCAGCCGTCCTGCAGCTTGCTGGTTGGTCTTTTATTCCTTTAATCATACATATTTTGGGTAACCAACGTTAGTCTCTGACTTGTTTCTTGCCTTTTCTTTCTTGACATAGGACCTGAGGCCCCAGTGTCCCGCTCCAATTTGAAGGATCAACTGGTATATCTGTCTGACCTCAGCCAGCGCTTCTTAAAGGTTACCAAGGAAGTTATGACGGTAATCTCTCCTGCGACTGATGGCCCAACATCTTGCGAGTATTGGATAAATAAACTGCTCAAGGCTCCACATTATGTCTCTGATTGGAAACGATCCTCTGCTCGCGCCGGAGCCGCGCATGTCTTGACATTGCTTCGAGCATATTATCCAGAGATAGATGTTGGCAAGGTTGCTCGCCACGGCCTGGCGATGAGCGCGATGATACTGAACTGCCAATAAGCGAGTACTTCGATATCTGGAAAGGGATGCGCGGATATGCCACAAAATTTGTTGATAACTTAGACTTGGGCACTTATCTCGATAAATTCAATCTTGATGGGAGCAAGGTGTCAAAGGAAAAGTCCTCAGGAGCTGAGTCATCTCGGGCTGCCACTCCAGCAACAGTATCTGGTGGCCCTTCTGCCTCGTCTGGCGGCGCCCTGATTATTAGGACACCTGCGACTGCAACTGCGAGACAAGCCGCGCCAATTCCCACTCCTGTTGCTCGGAAGAGGAAAAATAAATAATGTGGGACATGCCCGTTAGTCTGTAAGATATTCATGTATTATAAACAGTATTTTTGTGACCTATAAGCAGGTTCTTTTCTTGATAATTCCATTAAGTAGACGCTCGCGCGGCTCAGTATTTCCTAGGAACATGTGTGTTCAGGGTCGAGAGCGGCCATGATAGGCAATCAAGCTCGATTGACGCCACACCCCAGTACTTTGGCGCATAATGCAAGACGCTTCTAGCTTAAGGATTGCCACTAGTTTGGCAAAATTTGAGGTGCGATTGGTACTCGCGATGCTCGTAAGGAGCCCTCAAGGGTCAGTGATATATGAAATTCAAAAGACTCAGCGACTCAATGATAGTTGAGGCGAAACGACAAACCCTTGAATGTCAAGGGTGCCGGCTTTATTTCATAATCACTCGATGTTTTACAGGGTGTTACAGATGATGCAGGCCCTTTAATGCGGGTTTTCTATTCCCCGCAGGCCATGCATACTTGATACTCATCGCACTTAGTTGCGAATTAATACTCCTAACGGAGTGGGTTGAACACCTGATTGGTTCAATTTTGAGTCGCTAAAGCGACTCGGGTCGAGCATGATAGCTCCGATGTATGTCTCATGTTGAAGCAGAAGCAACTTTGTTAGGCGATTAGCCGCACTGAGCTGCGACTTATGTTGAGTTGAGTTTGCTTTGTAAGGTCTCACGATAACTGAGCCCCTTTGGCTGGGGTTGTTGATCGAGGCTGGGTCTATGCACATGCGCCATTTCTTGTCTTCTTTTTGTATCAAGGCGACCTCTGGGGCATTATCTTGCTGATGCGCGACTTCTCGGTGGGTATTTACCATCCGGTGGCTGCATCCTGTTGGCCGCTTCCGCGGTACCTCCAACGCGACTCGTTTTGAGCTGCGATTACCGATCTGCGACTGATACCATGTGAAGAGTTGGCGATACAAGCTTCTTCTGCGAGTACTGAGCCTGCGTTCTCGCATTCTAACGCTCTCTGTCTGTCTCCATATATTGTAATAACACCGTTTGGTCCTGGTATCTTTAACTGTAGGTAGACGTAGCAGGGGCGAGCGGTAAATTTGACATAGGCTTCTCTTCCAAAGATCGCATGATATGAGCTTTTGACTGCTACAACCTCAAAGTCTAGGAGCTCTGTGCGGAAGTTCCGCTCTGTTCCAAAGCTAACTTCAAGTGTTATCTTTCCGATTGGTCGCGTAACAGCTCCTGGGATTATGCCTTGAATTTCTTTCCTGGATGGTCGCAGCCTTGTCTCGGGTATATTCATTCTTCGGAGCGTGTCTTGATATAGGATGTTTACTCTTCCTCCTCCGTCCATTAGGACCTTACTTAACTTGTATCCCGCGACTTCAGGCGTGACCACAAGAGCTGGCTGTCCTGGATCTCTTACTTCTGGGGGGTGATCGCCGCGACTCCAAATAACCGATTGCTCTGTCCAGCGACGATACCTTTCTGGCGTTGAAATCTGACCGCTCTTCCGGCTTCCGTCCGTTGTTTGTACTTCCACTGTATGAAACTGTCCTATGTTTCTTCTAGGTAAAACGTCAGGCCCTTGACGAGAGCTAGATTTTCTTGTGCTGCATCGATCCGCTGCGAGCCGTGTCTGGCGTGTCGCCTTCTTTCCACCTCCGGTAATAATGACATTGCGCCTTTGTGTGACCCGCTGGCCTGCCATCTCTCCTGCGATGTAAGTCGCAAGGCACGTCGAAGATCCCCTTGCAGTTATTAGGGAGTAAGGCCTTATCACTCCCTTGCTCCTGCATCTGGTGTGTGCGATGTTCATCTTCGCGACTTGTAATTTCCCTGTTGGGTTCTGTGATAAGCCGCCTGTCCCTTTATCTGTCTTTGCGTACTTGTCAGCTACTGCCAAAAGCTGGTCGAAACTATCAATCTTGTGCTCAGCGCGACTTAATTTGTGCACCAACGGCTCAAATCTACAGTTCTTTCTCATAGCTTGTATTGCAGCTTGTACTGTTAAGTTTTTGGCGGAGCCAAGGATCTCCGCGATTCTCTTGATCCAGTCGCCGCTTGATTCGTCCTCTTTTTGAATGCATTGTCTAAGGTTTTTCATATCTTCTGTTTGGAATCTGCGATGAACTTGTCCTTCAAGTCTTCCCATGTGCTTATTGATTTTGATGGCAGCCTTAACAGCCAATCCCTAGCTTCTCCCTGTATTGCCAAGTGGAAGTATTTCGCACGTATTCTTGAGTCACATCAGCCCCTGTTATGCTTGCCTCGTAATCTTCTATCCATAAGGCAGGGTCTTGGTCACTGCGATAGGTGGTGACTCGCTGCGACTCGTCGAAGTTCGGGGGGAAACGAGTGAGCCGTATTTCCTCTCCAAAACATGCTGGTCCTTTCAATAATGAATAGGAGTTTACTGGCGCTGAATCTTCATCTGAATCAGTTTCAATCTGGGATGGCTGAGTCGCTCCGGACGTCCGCGACTCGCCTTCTATCTTCTTTTCTTTTTCCAATGATACCTGCAAACCTGCTAACTGGTTGACCACTTCTTCGACGCTGCACTTTCTCCTCCCCATGATACCTCGTTTTGCGGCTCATTGGGTGACTCCATACATATTTGCTTGTTGTAAAGCAGCGGTTTGCAGTAGGTCGATCGCATAGCGAGCTTCCTTATCAGCTCGCGTGTCTCCAACCGGTGCTATCTTTGACAATATCCCTATCGCGGCGTGCACGTTGCTCTCTGGGTCGCCGTGGAACTGTGATTTCATCTCTCCTCTGTCCATCTTGATCTGATGTTTTTGCTGCCAACGACGGAGTCGCCACTCTTCTTCTTGGAGTTTCTTGCGCTCAGATGTCGTCTTGGTTCGCCGCCTGGTGTTTGGCTGGCAGCGACGGAGTCGTCGACCTTCTTCTTGGAGTTTTTCGCGCTCAGCCGCGAGTCTTTGTGCCTCTTCACAGAGTTCCGTCCTGATAGCTTCAATCTCTTCAATCTTGAGGTCTCCTTCCTGATTTGGTAGAGATCCCCAAACAGGTCTTGACGGGACGGGGATGGGCAGTCTTGCCGTAGCTTGTTGTAGCTCCTCCAACACGCGGACCCTGACCGGCCGCAGTTCCTTCACCGATTCGCTTCCTTGAGTCGCATCTAGATCTGCGACTGACGGATCCGACGAAAACTTTTACTGATCCGATGGGAACATGTATCCAAACTCGATGCGATCTGCCTCGGGTCCCCACTCTGAGTCGTCGATGAAGGGGACCCCATTGATGTCTTCAACTTGGCCGATGGCGATGTCCTTGAAGCCTGATTTCGATCCTGCGCGGAACGTGACGCTTTTGACCGCAGGCCCCACGGTGGGCGCCAACTGTCGTGGGTTTGTCACGTCAGGTGTCATAGATGACTTCGTAGGTGTGGGATTACGCGAGTCAAGCATCTCCGAGCTTGGGATCGCAGGAACAAAGATCAACACAGATTTACCCAGGTTCGGCCCCCTCAATGTGAGGTAAAAGACCTACTTCCTGCCTACCCTAGATTGGTATTGATATGATAATCGAGGTGTTACAATGGAGGCGATCCGATCTGGTACTCGCCGTATGAGCTAGGGTTTAGGGCTTGATAGCTTGACCCGCTCTAAGTCCTGCGAGTCCTCTTTATATACACAGAGGCTCGCTAGGTTACAAAAGGAAACTTCCCCATAAGGAATATGTTCACAGAGGCCTACTCGGAGACTACTTGGTCTTCACGTCCTCCGGGATATGTCTTCTAGAACTTTCCCCTTATGGCGGTTCAACATTGGGCTTGCCCCCAAGTGGGCCTTTGTCCGTGCGAGTAAGTTAAGTCGCACTGGGCCGCAGGTTAATCCAGAAAGTATTCCCCCGACAGACCCCACACGCACAGCTGCATGGCAGCTTCGGGCAGCACCAGGGTACACCACAGCGGAAACCACCACGCACGGTCGCGGCCCGCCAAGCCCATCTGGCCCAGATCGGGCCCTGGTTTCCACCGCCGTCACCTCTCGCACCGGGGAGTCACCGCCGCCAAAGGCCGCACCTCCCGTCACCGCCACAACTTGCCGGTCGCCAAGAAGCACCGTCGTCCAGCGCAGCCCAGTCGGAGCCGACGGAGGCGAGACGCATGCCAGCACACACGTCCACCGCGGGATCCCTCCCAGCCACCTTTTTGGAGGCGGGAGCCGCCGCCACCGCGGCGAGGCCAGCAGCAGCGTCGGAGGAGAGGAGGCGCGGGGGGGGGGGGGGGGCGTGCTAGGGTTCCCCCGAGTCGCCCGCTGCGGGCGACGCGAGGGACGGAGAGAGATAGTAGGAATACAATATGTTGTTGTAAAAGTACTCGTTTGAGCTACCGTGATGGGAGCTAGTGATGAATTCGTATTTCTGACTGTCGGTCGAACACTTTGCGGACCAGGTTGAGCCTGGTGGCCTCCGACGGTTTCTTGCCGTCGAAATACGGCGGGATTGTGGCGTGGCGGCGGAGAGAGGTGGGGCCTGTTTGGTAGGCCGGGTGAGGGTTGGGCCAGCCCGGTCGAACCCAGGCAAACCGCCCCGACCCACGCGTGTATCCGCCATCGAAGGTTTGCTCGCGGATCGACCGAGACGAAGCGAGGAGAGAAAGCGAGGCGACGCTGCCTCCTCCTTCCTCACGAGAGGCGGCGCCGCCGCCGCCTCTCCCCGTCGCCGGGCACCACCGCCGCCTCCTCTCCGTCGCCGGGCGCCTCCGCCGCCTCCTCCGCTGGCCTTTTCGCCGGTACGACTCCCCTCCCCTTCTTTCCCCTATCCAAAATTCCCAATCTTAGCTCCCATCTGCGCAGCCGCCAGCCGCTCCCTTCTCGCCGGCGACCCCCCCCCCCTCTCTCTCTGTTTCTTTACATTCATTGGAAGATAGGTAGATGCACGCACGGGCATATCAAAGGTTTGCTAAAATTCCTATTCGTTACGAAATTCGATGCACATTCATACCCGAACATATTCGCGTTATAAAGTGGCTGACGAGATGAATATATTCACCCCCCGGGTCTCCCCTTCTTCTCTCTTGCCTCCTCGACTCCCTGTCCCAAATTCGCGTGGGCGAGTTCCGGCCTCCGCCACTTCGCCGGCCGCCGGTTCTCCCCTCCTTACCCGAGTTATCCTCCTCACCCGACTGGGCCCGGTCGTGCGGAGATCCACCCGGCGACGATTTCTGCTGCTGGTGAGGAAGCCCTAGCCTGATTGGATTGTTATTGTTGCTCAAGAAAGCGAGTTTTGTTTCGATCTTATTCGTGAGTGATTGGTCGAATCCAAGTCTCGATCTCGCCCTATACAGTTTTGTTTGACTGCGGATTCGTTCGCTCTTTGCTGCGTGGTACCCTCTGCTCCGTTGGTCCGATTAGGTTAATTCTTCTTCTAGATCGAACTCAGCTGAACTCTAGGATAGGAGCTGGTGTGTACGCGGATCTGCCCGTGTTGAAGGACATCTTTTTGGTCGTTGGACATACGTATTTGCTATCAAGTTGGGGACGTGGCAGCATTACTGGGCTCAGGAATAGACGAGGATGTGGCAAATCATCGCAAAGTTGGTCGGTTGGTAGATTTTTGAATGATGACGGGAGTCGGATTGTTAGTTTCTTTTCTTCTATCGTATGGTTAATCATGAGTGTACACTTGAAATTATAATATGCTACATCCAGGCTTCATCTCAATTGATTCATAATTATGTTATTTTTGCACCTAAATTGCCCACTCTTTCTTGGAGCACCTTCCTTCTAGAGTGATTAGTTAAGCATGATGGCAGACATGACTTTTTCCATACAGTCAGTCATACAACTCACTTGGATGTAAGCATTAAAATGGTGGTGTGGCACACATTAAAATCTATTACAGATATGGTGAACACTATTTTGGTGTCTGCACAATCACTACTTGTACCCTAAACCTCAACAATCTGGCTCATGCTATGTGGAATCAGAGATGACCCACTTACCGATTCATGGAAGCAGCGATCAGTAAGCATACTGCAGTCTAATTCTTACCATAATATATCGGATAGCTAATGTATCATAGTGGATACAAGAACTTGATGCCTTAATGCATTAAGTGCTGAATATGTTGAAAAAAACATATTTGTTATCGATGAATGGAGTACTTGAAGAGAACTAAACTAACTGATTTTGGAGATTTCTTCGGCATCATTTCTATCTGTTTGCATGTAAAACCATTCTTAAGTTTCACTGATGCGTTTCTTGTTTTTTTCAGTTTTATCTTACAAAATAACCTGCTCTCTTTAGTTTATTATTATTCTTATCTTGTTCCCTCTTTAGTACGTTATTTTTATTCTAATGAAAAACCTGCTCTCTCTAGTTCACCTTTCTTACCTCGTTCCCTCATGTTTCACAGAAAGATGATAAACCTTTTTAAGATCAAGGGACAGAAGAAGGAAGAGGCAGCAAACTCAAATGGGGGTCCTTCTGTTAAGAAGCAAAGTCCAGGGGAATTACGTCTCCATAAAGGTTTGTTAAACCAGAAGTGATTTGATCTTATGTTTCTTTCAGCCAATTGGTGTTTCCCTTTCTAATGTTGGCACTTGATATAGGTTTGGTTTGAGGTCTTTGTGCTTATTCTTAAGGCGGCAGTGAAAAGTATATTGTTCTGTTTGATAAATTAGAATTCCCGTTATTCAATGGGATTGCCCTCTCACATTTTATCACATATGTTCTAGACAACTATAATAAATCAGGTTGCAGCATAACAGTTAAAATGAAAACAACAAGTCAAGGGTCACCATCATAATCCACCGTACTAACCGAGCCATTAGACATGCTATACATTGTGTTGGTTAGTACTAAGCTGGAATCTCTTTCTTGCAACCTTAGTCAAGGGTCAACCAGA
Source organism: Poa pratensis (assembly GCA_947311845.1). Classification (NCBI taxonomy): domain Eukaryota; kingdom Viridiplantae; phylum Streptophyta; class Magnoliopsida; order Poales; family Poaceae; genus Poa; species Poa pratensis. The sequence continues at coordinate 20,003,392 of CAMZMU010000077.1, read as the reverse complement.
CAAAAATATCATAATCCATCGTAATGCTAAACCGTAACCACAAGACATGCTACACAGCAGTGCTAAGCTGAAATATTGTTGTTGCAACGATCACATCTCTTTGCAAGTTGGTCATTCTTATTGGTTTTTCATTTCTTATTGCAAATGAACTATTGCTTCCTAGTAGGTTCGTTAACTTGCATTGTCACATTTATATTTTTAGGAAATTGTATATACATATTACCCCCTACTTATTATGTAATTAACTAATACCCTTTTGTAAAGACTAAAGAGCGATCTGTTTGGTTGTATTGGTTTAGGTACTACTATATATGTAATGTACCTTGCTCTATAAACTATAAGCTTTGCTGCTGAGCTTGTACCGTTTATCGGCTAATATTGCATGAGCCATGGTTCACGTGTGTGAAAAAAATCAGAAATCGTTATACCAGCAACTGCTTTTGTTTTCTTTGACTGGTGTAATGGAAATGGTTGCCACTATCATCCAGCCAGCACAGAGGTGTCACCTAGGCATCCTGGTCTGGAGGAGGGACCCCATGGTTCCTCACCTAACCTGGAAGGATAGAAAATGACCCAGTGGTCATGGGAGAATAGACAAAATTGCATTTGGGGTGATTGTGTCTCAATCTGGATCACCATATTGTCTTTGGCTCTTTGACACTTGTTTGGTCATGATGGGTAATGCCGCTGACAACATTTTGAGGATGAATGATACGTCTCAAACGTATCTATAATTTTTTATGTTCTATGCTTGTTTTATACCAATTGCTACATGTTTTGCATCTACTTTATATCACTTTTATACATTTTTTGGGACTAACCTATTAACAAGATGCCGAAGTGTCAGTTCCTGTTTTCTGCTGTTTTTGTATTCCAGAAAAGCTAGTCTGGAAATATTCTCGGAATTGGACGAAACTACACGGGGTGCCTATTTTTCCAGAACACGCCTGACGGACCGAAGGAGCAGCAGAGGAGGGCCACCAGGAGGCCACACGCACCTAGGGCGCGGGCCCCCCTTCTGCGGCGCCCTAGGGTGGTGTGGGCCCCTCGGGGGTCCGCAGCCGCCGCCCTTTCGCCTACTTATTCCCCCTGACGCGAAAACCCTAAGTACCTGAGCAAATATCCACGAAAAGATCCAGAGACGCCGCCGTCGTCAACCCTAGCTTGGGAGGGTTCAGAACCTCTTCCCGGCACCCTGCCGGAGAGGGGAATCTTCACCGGAGGCTTCTACATCGCCATGCCTGCATCCGGAGTGATGCGTGAGTAGTTCATCCTTGGACTACGGGTCCATAGCAGTAGCTAGATGGTTGTCTCTCCACTTTGTGCCATCATGCTTAGATCTTGTGAGCTGCCCTACATGATCAAGATCATATTATTGTAATGCTACATGTTGTGTTTGCTGGGATCCGATGAATATTGAATATTATGTCAAGTTGATTATCAATCTATCTTATATGTTATTTAAGATCTTGCTTGCTTTCCATTACTCGTAGATGCTTTGGCCAAGTAGATGCTTGTAACTCCAAGAGAGAGTATTTATGCTAGATAGTGGGTTCATGTCTCCGTTTAACCTGGGACAGTGACAGAAAGTTCTAAGGTTGTGGATGTGCTGTTGCCACTAGGGATAACCTAATGATGCTATGTCCACAGGCATATGTGTTTGTTTACATTACGCACTTTACTTAATGCAATTATCCATTGCTTGCAACTTAATACCAACGGGGGACTCGGATGACAACCCGGCGGTGGATTATTAGTCATAGATGCTGTTGGATAACGTCTATGTATTATGTCGTAATGCCCAATTAAATATCATAGTAGTCAACATGTCATGTATATGCATTGTCATGCGCTCACTATTCGTCAATTGACCAGCTGTAATTTGTTCACCCAACATGTTAGTTATCTTTTATGGAGAGACACCACTAGTGAACTGTGGACCCCGGTCCATTCTTTTAAACTGATTAAACAACCACAAACTGCAAACTGTTCCTTTTTCATTCTTTGCAATTTAATACTCATTTTCCACACCATACGTTTAACCCTTTGTTTTCCGCAAGCCAGTGAGACTGACAACCTCACTGTTTCGTTGGGCAAAGTAGTTTGATTGTGTTGTGTGCAGATTCCACGTCAACAGTCCAGACTCCCTTCGACAGCTATTTTTCTGGCGCCGTTGACAACCTTCTGAAGAGTTGCTGCTCCTACTGGTTCGATAAACTTGGTTTCTTTCTGACGGAAAACTTGCTGCTGACTACATCATACCTTCCTCTTGGGGTCTCCCAACGAACGTGTGTTTCACGTCATCAATGAAGAAGAGCTGCAGCAGGAGTAGGGCGGAAGGCGAGGCATGAGAGATTTTGGAGGAGAGTATGAGGTGACAACATGGTGGAAGTAGCCGGTAGTAGGGCACTGGCGGGTGGTGGCACTGGGCAACGGGTTTGAGAAGAGAGGTGGTGCCGGCTTGAGTGGGGCAGTATGTTTAGTGTCGGGTTGTATGCTGAATGACAGTAGTGGCCCATCTATCCTCTGTTTTCCTTTTCTGTCTTTGCACATTGGATATAGCCATTACATACAGCCGTGGATGAGTTCGGCATCGTTTAATTGTCACCAGGAATGCCGGTTCCCCATGGTTGCCATGACAACTACGTCAATGACTTTAATAGTTCTTATACAATAAAGAAATCCCAGATATCTGATATCCAGGGTTGAATCTAAGATTCACTTTCAACTTAAAGCTGGAATGTGAAATACTCCTGAATTATGATCCACTACCTGGATCCACATTGGAAATCCGGCCATACTAGAAGGTGACCAGTGTTGCTATTGTTCAAACATGTGGTTTCAATGTAAATGTCTTTTAAAATATTAACTTTCACCTATGTTCATGTCTTCTTGATTTATGCACACGATGATTATTAGTTCCTTTCTATTTGTATAGTTTCAGAACATGGATCTTTGTAACACCCCGAAAATTGAACCCAAATTTTAGTGGTGTTTTCCGACACCTGAAAACTTTTTTCCTCTTATTCTAAATATTTCTCCAAAACTTTTGAAGATGAATTGACTTGGAAATTGCTTTCTCAAAATTTCCCATAAGCCCACAAACCACTCCATCACCCCTGATAATTTTTGTGCTCAGGTTTTCTCCGAAAAACCCTAGCCCTAATTATCGGAACCTTTTAATCCTTTTCTTCCACCTACAAAAGGAAAGCCCATTTCCATAACTCTAAAAATTCCACCAAAAATATCAGAGGACCCCATGTCCATATAAAGACAACCCATGCAAAAATATTGCATACTCCAATGCAATATTTCCAAGTTAGCCAATAATTTCAAAACTTCCATTTCTAGTCCAGAAATGTTTTAACCAAGCTAGGAACCTCCAATAATTCTGATAAATTCAGGGAATGCATATTTTGGCATTTCCTGCATTTCACCTTTTGGAAGCAAACCCATTTGAGCAATATTTAGACCAATTCCTTTGTAAGCCCAAATAGATGCCATTTTGAGTTCTTCAAACAAACCTAGGCCTAGAAAATTCCTATGGCCATAATACTTGAACATATTGACCACCTGGTCCTTCGACACACAAATCCAGGAGATCACCCCAAGGTGAAGCATGGAACACCACTTTTCCTAAACCATGCCATTATGGTCATTTTTGGCCATCTTATGGAAAACCAATTTCCCATCATCCAAATGACCTCAAACTTCTAGGACACTCTCCCCTGACCACAACAACCCATGCCTAATTTTTGGGAATTTTTCTGAGATGGGCAAGGCCCTAACATTTCATCGAACACCTTCTGCAGTTTTGGTTTTCTAAAAATTCTATTCTGCAAAGTTTAAGTTCTTTGATTGTTTCTTGTTTGGATGTGGTTGTTGTGATCTTGTGGACACCGTAGTACTCTTAGTTTTGCGTTTGGAGCTTTTGTTCGTCGGGAACGTGGTGATGCCGCCCGTGGCGCGCTCTGGCCGCCCGACGCGCACACCGGCGTCTCCCTGTCCTCTCCCCTTGGTCGCTGCCTCACTGCCCCACGTAGCCACGCCGTGTCCAGGCCCCCCTCCCTCTTGCTGCCCCTTGCCAGGCCCCCCCGCACCCGAGCTCGCCACCTCGCCCCTTCCCAAGCCCGGCCAGCAGCTAGCCGCCGCGCCGCGGGCACAATACCTCGCCAAGCACAACCCGATGCCAAGCAACCCGACGCACCGACGCTCCAGTACCCCCCTCGTGCTCCCCTGTGCGTCCAGCGCGGCGGGCTTATCTCGTCTCCCCCTGGTTCCACCTCTGTGGCCGCGGAAGCGTCGACGTCGACACTCCATTGGTGGCCACGGGCACGGCCACGACCTCCACTGCCCCCTCCGCCCCCGCCTATTTAAAGAGCTCCCCGAGGCCCTGAGGAACCACACACTCCCCTCACCTCACCCTCCGCTCCTAGCCCCTCTGTACGCCCTTGAACCAGCAAAGGAGAGGAAAAGCCGTGCGGCCTCCCGCCATTGCCGCGAGCTCCAAGCTCACGGACACGTGGCTCCCCCTTCCTCCCGAGCCTTCCCCTGGACGCGGTGGACCTCGGAGATCCCTCTCCGCCGTCTCCAGGTGCCCCGGCCTCTCCCAGTGACCGCGACGATGACCACCCGAGCACGACCACCATGGCCGTAGCTTCGAGCTCGCGCCGCTGCGCCTTGGCTTCCTCCCCTGCCGCCGAACTTCTTCCCCGGCCACGGCAAGCCCGCCGCCGCCGTCTCCAGCTCCCTGGCCTCTCCTCGTGGCCGCGGCGCCGGTGTGCGCCCGAGCGCCGTTCTCCTGCCCGAGCGACGCGTGAGAAGACGAAGCCGTTTGATTTTGACTTGAGCAAAGCGTATTTTCGAGGTTTACGTTTTCCCTCAGAGAAAACGTATTTCTGTGAAATTGCGCAACCAGCCCAGCCTCGGCAGCGGATAGCTATCCACCGCGCGCGCGACGGATAGCTAAACTTCGCATGCCCGTATCTTTTGAACCGCAACTCCGATCGAGGTGATTCAAGTCTCTAAATTCTTGTTTTGTCGAGCCCGATCCAGTGGTATTGATTCCACTTTGTTCCAACATAGTTCTATGGGTGCCCTTGTTTGGATGCTTTCCGGAGTCCGTGGAAAGCAGCGATCGACCCCGACGCCGCGGAACCACCCTGACCTTTTCAAGCCCAATGGATCCCCGCCTTCAGGCAAGCTAACCCATTGCTATGAGCCGTCCCGCAATATTGTTTGTTATTTTCTTATTGCCATGCCGAGTGTTTATATCTGTCTGCGTTCGGTATATATGATGTCGGTCTGCTATTGTTGTGTTCAATATGTTACTCTGAATATTGCTCCTGCCAGGTTTTATTCATCATCCATGTATGCATTAGAATGACGTGTGAATTAATTGTGCGCCTCGCACTTGCGCGGCTTTGTCGAACCCTCTAAAGAAACAACTATAAAACCTGCGTTCCTATGAGTGTTTGCTTCTTCTCCTTCGCCGAGGTGAGGAGCGACGAATGTCGTCTTATGATCCTCGGAGTTGAGGGCATTTGCCAAAAGAGTAATTTGCTTCTTCTTCCTCCGTCAAACGTGGTTGGCGTAAGCCCACCTGGACTGCGACGCTTGGGACATTTGCTTTCCATTTGGTTCTTTTTGCCAAGATTGCTGACACCACGTCGGGTTAATCCTTGAGTGGAATGGATGCTTTCTTTCTTATGAGTGCTTTTCGGTTCATTTTTTTGGAGACTACATGCCCAACTAAAATTGGTAGTTGATCTGTGATGGCGCTGGTTGGTGTATCGCCGCCGTAGTCACCCGATCGACGCCAACAACTTGTGCTACCTTTTGTATTGATCTGTGATGGCGCTGGTCGGTGGTATCGCTGCCGTAGTCACCCGGTCAATACAAACAAACGATGGCTTGAAATATCATGTTGCTATTGTCTTATTGTTTGATGATATATTATTATGATATTGTGATTGTTGTGTTGGACTAATCCTCTTTGTTTGGACTTGTGAATGATGGAACTTGATTAAATGAAACACCCCTCCAAACAATGATAGGGTCAGTCCACGGTGCCACTAATCTGAACATCGAAAGCACTGCCACTGTCGCTCATATGGGCGGGTCTTGACCTACGTAACCTATTGAGCCTCCTTTGATGCTACCATTTTGGCAAGTCTAGTCGGTACCATAGTTGGTCGGGGCTAGTCTTGCGAAGGTTCCAGAGCTAGGCGTCGCTCATGGTTGGGACGTGCCGGATTCACTTCTGCATAAGGCATAGAGTTATGTCGGTGGCTATACAGGGAGTGTCTTGGTAGCGTGAACGGTCAGGTGAGTGTATCTTGCTGAGTTCGCTTTAAGGATGATATCCTAAAGTACCGGCTGGGCGTGGTGCACTTAGATGGGTGGTATCTGCAACCTCTCGAGAGTGTCAAATCTGGATGTCTAGCCTCGTTCCAAGGTTATGGAACCACAGTTCAGTGTCGGTCACACTGTATGTCCGTGTCGTGTCAGGAGGTTAAACCTAAGGCTTGTTTGAAAGAAAGGTGGACAACCTGATTTCACTAAATGAACAATAAGATGATGCAGGGAATGTTACTTGTGAGGTGAATGGGATGGCGGTGTGATGCGTTGGAAGCCTATAGTTAGGCCAGAGCCAACATCAACCGTGCATGCCCCGGGAGATAGCCAGAGTTGGCTGGAGTGATAGCCAGAGTTGGCTAGAGGCTTGGAAGCCTGATTGTGTTGACAGGAGTAATTATAAGATTTGGTACCAACTGGTACACTCGTCTACTCGTCACAGTTAATCTCTTTGTTTGATTGCCGGTATACGATCCAACCCCACCTGGCTTGGACTCTGTACTGGTGATACTCTTGTTGTTTTCTTATGCCATGTTTTGCTTGTGATGCCATGCTACCCTTATGTTATCATATTGGTCTATCTTGAGTAGACCCTTGCCATGTTGTAGGATTTTATTTCCAATGTATATCTTGTTGCATGATTGTTGGATTGTTTGTGGTGAGTGACGATTCTTGCTGAGTGCATACAAATGTACTCACAGGCCTTGTGATTGTGGCCAGATTTCGGCGAGGATTCATCTTCTACCTTAGCAAGGAAATGGAGTAAGAGCGTGCTAGGATCTGTAGCCCAGCCAGATACCTATGGAGTGGAGCCGCTCCAAGCCGTTGCCTCGTTTATGTCTTCCGCTGCCAGTTAAACTCTGTCCTGTGCCATGCTTGGCAAGATATTTTGTAATGTCTCGATGGCCTTGTAAACCCTTTTGTAGCTCTTTGTGCCTGATTGTGTAATGATATTCATTATGTTACACTGTTGTGACGTGCGGCCAGTTATCCTGGGCTGGCGCACGGGACGACGGCCTCTCTGGTGATATGTGCCAGGGAGGGGTGTCACAATCTTGTTGACAATTTTCAACTTTTCATTCTAACTGGCAGATATCGCTGAGCTTAACCTTCCAAAGACAACAAAAATTTCCTTCCCAAATGGAAAAGATGATCTCATGAACTTTGAAGCTACTCTTCGACCAGATGAAGGATACTATTTGTAAGTATCTTATAGATGCTTCTTAAGTCTATTCTTCTTTTCAAATTTTGTCATGCTGTAGTAATTTCGATTCTGCACCATTTAATCTTAAAGTTGCCGCACAGGTGCAGGGAGATGAACTTTAAGATAGTTGTCAACAATATTCCATCCTGCATTTTTGTGTACTTGAAGCAATATTTGTTGATGAATACGGATGGATTATAAGAAGTCAATTTAGTTTATAGTTTCTAGTTGCACCACACTCCTGCAAACATCTCTGGACATAGCACGGATGAGGATTATTCCATAGAAGTACTTTGATAGAAATATGAGGAGCTCTTGACGACTATTTAAAATAAGTTTTTTTATTTTTCATCAGTTTCATTTCCCATTCATGCTTCTGCACCCTGGACATTGCATCCATCTTTTCACTGTTTTGATATCTGTAATGGAGAGAAAACTCTATATTTTATTATTTTTTGTTTAGAATGTTGCCCCCCTCGTACTAACTAACGAAGAATTTGTGGAGACCTTTACTGAAAATGTATAGAATGGTAGAAATGGGGATGTGAAGTAGATCACCTATGTTCTCAATGTAGATAAGCATCATGTGTACATAGAGCCCCAACTGAACTGCAAAAGCAGCAAAACATATCATATGACAGTTTAGATTTTACGATAATCAGTTCTCAGGTTAGCTAATTATTTTTAGCTTAGTTGATATCTTCTGTATGTCCTTAAAAGCAGTTTCTATGTTTACGAACTGCCACCTCAAGTAGGAAGAGTCATTATTATGATTTCTGTCAAGCATGAAGAACGGAAGATATTTTCTCATCTAAATTCTTCGTTCCAGTTTATGTCCTTTTAGCTGTGCAGACTGCCCTACCTTTGTACAATAGTAACCTGGTTGATGAACCAAGGTCCATGACTGAAGATATATTATCTTATGATCAGTTCATGAAAACAATATTAGTCAATTATTCTAATATTTATAAGAGTGAAAGGCACCAGAGGTCACGAAGTTGCGCGAAAAGTAAGGATTGGTCACCAAGTTGAAAAACCTCAAAACGAGGTCACGAAGTTGTGGAGTAGTCAATTTTTGGTCATTCCGTCACGGTGGGCGTCAAGTTGCTGACGTGGCAGTGTGTTTTTTTACAAAAAACACCTTGAACTTTTATATATTCTAATTGTTAGGTCCTTCTCCATATTTATTTTCGTGAAACGCACCAGAGGTCACGAAGTTGCGCAAAAATTAAGTATTGGTCACCAACTTGAAAAAGCTCAAAACCGGGCACGAAGTTGTGAGTTAGCCAACCTTTGGTCACTCCGTCACGACGGACGTTAAGTCGCTGACGTGGTGGACTGTTTTTTTACAAATATCCCCTTAGAATTTTGTTTCTTCCAATTATTAGGTCTTTTTCGATTTTTTTTCATCTTACAAATACTCCAAATAAACTGGTGCGGCGCGTGGAGCAGTTCATCTCTTATGTGCATTACATCCGGCGGCCGGCAGCGGCGTCCGGCGTCGGCGTCCACGCATGGCTCGCCGAGCAGCACGGGAACGACGCCGCAGTCGTAGCCTGCAGCGCGGCGAGGTTGGGGGCAGCCGACCGATTCCACGACGGCTCTCTGTCCTGCGCCCTTCCTGTCCTGCGCCCGTGCGCCACTATGCTGAGGGCCTTGCCCCGCGCGAACGACGCCACTGCACCGTGCTCGGCGGCTAGAGGGAGCCGGAGGGCGGGAAGGAGACGACGGGCGCGGAGGGCGCGAGCGGGCAGCCATCGAAGGTTAGGTAGGAGGAGGGAGGGAGAGGAGGAGGTCGGAGACCGGGAGATTGGACGCGACGGTGAGGTGACGACGGCGAGCAAAAATAAAATTTGAGACCAAACTGTGCCCAGATTTATCGAGAAGGACCTAGCTATTAGAAGAAACAAAATTCTAAGGGGATATTTGTAAAAAAACAGTCCGCCACGTCAGCGACTTAACGTCCATCGTGACGGAGTGACCAAAGATTGGCTAACTCACAACTTCGTGACCCAGTTTTGAGCTTTTTCAAGTTGGTGACCAATCCTTAATTTTTGCGCAACTTCGTGACCTCTGGTGCGTTTCACTCGAAAATAAATATGGAGAAGGACCTAACAATTAGAATATATAAAAGTTCAAGGTGTTTTTTGAAAAAAAACACAGTGCCACGTCAGCAACTTGACGCCCACCGTGACGGAATGACCAAAAATTGACTACTCCACAACTTCGTGACCTCGTTTTGAGGTTTTTCAACTTGTGACCAATCCTTACTTTTCGCGCAACTTCGTGACCTCTGGTGCCTTTCACTCTATTTATAATGTCTTCTTTCTTAGAGGTGGGTCATTCACCTTCACCTTCCAAGTGTCTGCTTCCTACCCTCATGAGCCTCCGAAGGTCAAGTGAAAGACTAAGGTAAACCAGCTTTTTACTCATTCCAATCATTGTGTGTTGACCTATCGCTAATAAAGGAACTTTCAGGTTTATCATCCTAATATTGACCTACAAGGAAATGTCTGCCTGAACATTCTGCATGAAGACTGGATGCCTGTCTTGAATATCAACACCATAATATATGGTTTAAACCTTCTTTTCTCAGTAAGTATCATATTAGATTGAATGTGCAACAGCTGACGTGTGTTTTGTTTTCTCATGTACTTGGCAATAACTAACCATCTCGCTAATGTTGTCTGCAGCAACCTAATGATGAAGATCCATTGAATCATGAAGCTGCTGCTGTTCTTCGAGACAACCCGCAGAAGTTCCAGAAAAATGTTCAAATGGCGATGTCGGGAGGCTATGTTGATAACACCCATTTCCCAAGGTGCAAGTAATGCTCGCTAGGCGGTGCTCTGATTCCCGCTTCTGCCCACCTACTACCCCCCTGAATGCCATTGCACAATCTGAACCATGTGGCATACCCAGGAAATTTATCACATTTGTGTGAGATAGTTTTTGAGTCGACGAGTCGTTTAGGGGTAGCGACTCTTGACTAGTCGTGACTAGTCAAGACTCATGGTAGACTAGTCAACATGAGTTGTTTAGCAATAGGTATTATAAAATTGCCATATTATATGTATAATTGTATATAACTGTATACTTATTAATAGTCTATAATACAAACCTGGGCATTTCCATACAGTGTCCAAGGCCTTCCATATGGGGAAATGTGGTCGATCTAGGTTTTCACGGGGAGCTGGGCAACTTTAAGTCGCGTTCGACTCAAAAACATGGACTAGTCAAGACTAGTCGAGACTAGTCGATTGAGTCGCTCGACTCAACCGATGAGTCGAGTCGAGATGCCGAGTCGGACTTTGTATTGCGACTCGTCGACTAGTCGCGACTAGTCGCTCGACTCAAAAACAGAGGTGAGATGTGACTGTTATTGTGCTTGTTTGGTGGATGTACTGGAGTCATGTAAGTTGAAGCAAAACATGGTGACATTAAGCAGCAAAACTCGCCTGTATCAAGCTGAAAAGTCAGCTGATGTTTCAAACGCAGCAAACCGTAAGTTTAGCACTGGATTATCTTGATAAAATTCTATCTTGCTGCAACCATGCATTATCTTATTGTGTGCTAAAACTCTGAAGAAACGTTCCATACTAGCTCTGTATCATTGGATAGTTTCTAGGCTATTGAAAATGTGTACTGTCTGGATGTGAAATCCTTGTGCTGAAGATATGGAAAGCTGCATGGGCGTACACTGCTTCCATCATTAGTAGGACTCTAGGTGTATCTTGTACAGCAAGTCGTAGTGACAGTGTTTGGTTTCCTGGTTTTTGGTTCTAGGATATTGCAGCGTAAAATGCGAGCTAGAATTGTGGCAACTTGATGCTAAGCAAGTGCGGCAAGCCATAGTTGTGAGGACATGTGCCTTACCTACTGCAAGTGCGACAAGTGCGGCAAGCCATTGAATGTAGGCTAATTTCTTTGCCAAGCTGTGAGGACATGTGCCTTACCTACTGAACATGCATTCTTCAGGAGGGTGCAGTGCACTCAACAAGCCATATTTCCGCATATCGGAGTGAAGATTTCATGCTCCCGAGCTTAGGGATCTCACTATTTCGGCCCTACTATGTTATCTTACCAGTCATTATACTCTTACAGATCGGACAACTAAGCAGCAGTGCTACAGGTAGCGATGCTATCTAGACTTTCATACTCGTGACCATGTGCATTCTGCTAAAATATGTCTACATATATCTAGATACATGTGAATGTGGACATAAGCTAAAACGTCTTATATTTATTAAAGGAGGGAGTACTCGTGACCATCTGCATCCCCAAGTGTTATGATATCTAGACGTTAAAACTCGGAGAAAGTAGCGGCATCAGTGCCAAAGGATGTGAGGACACCACTAATTGTTCTTCAAATGACAAATTTGAAGTACTTAGCATCTATAGGTGGATGGCATAACAAGACATGTGAATATATGTAGAGAAAAACCCGGTTTATCCATTTTATCGCCTAACTATGGATGCTAGGGATGAGAATGATCTTAGCTAATTCAGACTAGTGTACGAACTCTTATTCATCTCCAAAATGTGAATCGAAGTCATTGATGCCAGGGAAGTCCTCATGTCTGTTTCATGAGAAAAACCTTGCGTCTCCAACCTGTGCACAGAAGACCTGGCACACACCGGACTATTTTGTTGGAACTTTCAGAACTTCATCACGACAAGCAGTGAGACAAGTCGTGTGGATAGACAAGTAGCCCTGACTGAATACCTGATCATGATGGCTAACCAAGAAGGTCAAAGTTCTAATGGCTGCAGAGAGGCTAGTCAACAAACGATCCTACATTACATGATCAGAGTGTGATAAGTTGCTCAACGACAAGCTCAAGCGATGCATAATATATTGGTTGACGACTTGATGCAAATTTAACCAAGCATAGGCAGAACAAGATCTTGGATTTATCGCTAGGTGCGGTCACTGCCAGCATCTTCACCAGCTGTGGGAACACTTGAAAAATCAGGACTGAGAGTGACAGATAGAAGAGAAGTCTTCACGTAAACGTCGAGCTGCATCACGAGGTTGACGCTTCCGGCGGGAATGGGGGATCAGCGAGCTAGACGTGCGTCGAACAGATAAGAAGCACTGACTAAACTACGGCGAGGACTGAAGAGTGTGCATGCATGCGTTCATTTTGACTTGGAAAATGTCAAAGCCCGAGCGATCCTCGCTCCAGCATCGACTGGTGATATAATTCTTCGTGTTGAGGATTCAGATAACATATAATACTGCATATACTGTAGCTGAAGAAAAGATCATGAACGGCAGCAATTTCACAATAATATCCACATGTTCTTGCATCAAAGATTCATTCATCTGTGTCACCAGTTACACCTTCTGATGGATTGATCCAACAAATCCTAATTAAACTCGCAAGAACACGAAAAATCACACAAGTAGCTAGCAACATCAATCACCGCAACACATTCTTCCTTCTATAATGCTATTACAATTAAGTTCTCCAACACACCGTAAGAACATGATCAGACAATGCCCACGCACCCATTGAAATCTTATTAGAACACGTGTGCATATCTTCAGCGATCGGCGACATCCACGACAGGACCAAGAAGTCGAATCAAGCTTCCGATTCTGATGAGACGATGGGCTTGACAGCAGTGGTGGCGGCCGCCATTTCCTGCCTCTGGTGGTGGCCCTGGTACTTGGGGTCCTTGGTGACGATCCGCTTCCAGTACCAGTGCTTGTCGAAGAGCAGCCATATCTCCTCGATGGGCACCTGCTTGGTCTCCGGCAGGAGGAGGATGACGAAGATGGACATGATGACGATGAGCGACGCGAAGAGGACGAACACTCCCCACCGGAGGTGACACATCGCCGCCAGGAAGCACTGCGCCACGGCCGCCGTCCAGAACAGGTTCACGCACACCACCACGCTCTGCCCCGCCGACCGCATCTCCAGCGGGAACAGCTCGCTCGGCACCAGCCATCCCAGAGGGCCCCACGACCACCCGTACGCCACCACGAACATGCAGATGGCCACCACCAGCACCGTGCCCACGCCCTTGGACAGCTCCTCCCCGTGCCCGAACTTGAGCGCCAGGATCGACGCCACCACCACCATCGACAGGATCATCTGGATCCCGGCCTCGATGAAGAGGAACCGGCGGCCGAGGCGGTCGACCACGACCATGGAGATCAGTGCCCCGACGACGAGCATTGAGCCGGTGATGATGGAGGAGTAGAGCGACGCGGAGGAGCCAAAGCCGAGGCTCTGGAAGATGACAGGCGAGTAGAAGAGGATGGAGTTCATGCCGGACAGCTGCTGGAACGCCGGGATGCCCAGCGCGCCGATGATGAGCTGCGGCCGGTTGCGCACGGCGAGAAGGTTCCGGAACGTGCCCTTCACGGCCCGCGCCGCCTCGCTCGCCTCCTTGAGGTCCTCGAACTCGGCGTCCACCTTGTGCGTCCCACGCACCTTCTCTAGCACGCGGCGCGCCTCCTCGAGGTGGCCACGCTCGACGAGGCTGTTGGGGGTCTCCGGCAGGAAGAGCGCGCCGACGAAGATGGCGGTGGCGGGGCCCATGCGAGGCCCAGCGAGAGGCGCCACCCCCACGGGTGGATTCGGTCGGTGAAGTAGTTGATCACGTCGGCGACGAGGATGCCGAGGCAGGTGGTGAGCTGGAACAGCTGGTTCACGGCGCCTCGGATCTTGTACGGCGCGATCTCGGACAGGTACAACGGCACTGCCTGGTTGCCGAAGCCGATGCCGATGCCGAGGAGGACGCGGCCGACGATGAGCATGGCCAAGTTCATGGCGGCCGCGTTCATGGCGCCGCCCAGGAAGAAGCTGACGGCGCCCACCATGATGCTGGCGCGCCTGCCGTGGCGCTTGGTCACGAAGGAGGCGCCGAAGGTGGAGACCAGGCCGGCGAAGTAGAGCGACGACGTGAAGAGCGTCAGCACCTGGTTATCGTACTTGCAGTAGTCCGTCTCGCGCAGGTGCGCGTGCTTCCGGTTGTACACGTCCGGGAAGAACTTGATCAGGAAGTCGTCCATGGATGTCACACCACCTGCATGGAATGGATCATCGTCATCATCCACGATTAATCACCTAATACTCTTGTTCTGATCTCATGTCAAATAACTGCGTGTGATCAAGAATTGTACATTTTTCTTCAGTTTAGAAAGGAGTTATGTATACGATGATCTACAAGGTTTCAATATTTGCAAGAGTTTGATTCTTGATGATCCACAAGGTTTCAATACAGAAAGGAGTTATGTATATGATGATCCACAAGGTTAGTGTGAGTGTTGACTTCTGGTGCTGTGGAGTGCTAGTTCTGAGTGATCTAACTGTCAGTTAGTTATCAGGTTAATTGACTGGTTCAGAACGAGGAAAGTTTTCAGATCTCTATCCCCATCAAGTTTGACAACATGTTACATAGTCCACTGATGAAAAATGCAATTTTGTATGGCGTTAATTGTAGAAATGGAAAAAAAACCATACATCGGACTTTTTTTCCCACCATACTGGCTTGTTTTACCGCAAGTTTGCGGTTTTCTTCAGTGTTACTCTGAAACCACCAGTCATCCGGGAAATTGAATTGGTTACTGATAGTAACTTACTATCATCGTGCGCTCCAACTTATTTGTGGTTCGGTGTAGACACTTTTGTCTCTTCGTATGACAATCGTGGGCGAAAACACGTTCTGTACATATCAGTGTGATATCTCTACTGAAATTGAGTGGACAGTAGAGTGATAATGCTACTTGTACTAATTTCTAGTCCCCCAAGACAGCGAAGCAAACATGAGAATCCTTTGGAAAAGAACAAACATGCGAAATTATTTCCTTCCAAAAACAGATTTATTCTGGTCCGTAAAGGAAGTAAGATGGAGACAGCATAATGATCATTATGGTTTTCCTTTACTCTTTTGGCGCAGACAATGCGTTCCTTTTATATGAAAGCATTAACCATGATTGAGACCTTCAATAACTTTGATGAGAAAACACCTACGATATACTATTTTCCAGATTTGCAAATTGATTAAGAAATCCATGGGATTCCTTGTTCGGTACCCAGGTCACACGCATGGACGATTTTGTTTCTGTGGACTACTGGACTGAAAGAATTCATCATAGACTAAACAAGTTCGGAGACCAAAATTTCACACAAAAAACACAGTTTTTCTTCTAAGCAAATACTACTAAGATAATTTGTCGGCACAAAGATCCCGAATACCAAGTTCATTTTTTTAATCACTCGAAAGAGGAAACAACAAGACGAATATGAAGGTGAACACGAAAGAAGAATGGGTAGGCGAGTGGAGTGTACTCACTGGAGACCCCGAGGTCGTAGCCGAAGAGGGATCCACCGAAGGAGCCGACGATGCAGGCGAGGATGAAGTAGCCGGTGATCCTCCCTTCGTACTGCTCCGCCCTACCGACGACGGCATCACCGCCGGCGAATCCCCCGGCCATCTCTCCCTTCCTCCTCCTCCTGTTCTCTTCTTCCAATCCTCTCTCTCCTCGTCAAAGAACGAAACCAAGAACCTCACCAACTGTCTGCCTGTTCACACGCTCCTCTTGGCTGGAAGAAACAGGGCAAGCAGAGAGAGAGAGAGAGAGAGAGAGAGAGAGAGAAGAGTGCAGGAGTCAACACACGGCAGTGAAGAAACGGCTAAATTATAAATAGAGAAACACGAAGAGAGACAGACAGAGCGCAATTGTTGAAGAAAGATACCTCTCCTTTTGTGCCTCAAGAAGAGTATTCAAATCTGGGGCAAGTGGTCGGGGATTAAACAACGAGCGAGATCACGTCTTGTGCCGCTCCAACTCCAAGAAGCGCTTGGTCGATCTGGCTGTGGGGTGGAACAGCGTGGGAGCAGGGGAAATGAGTTCGTGAGAGAGAGTGAGGATGGCGGGAGTTCGTTGGCGGGAGGTGTTCTTATGGGGATTCACGATGAGCAGCCGGGTCGCGTGCTGACCCGCGGGAGTGACACTGGAATTATGCGCGGTTTGTTAGGCCAGTTGATTATCGTCCGGATATGGCTGCGGCAGTGGAGTGTAATAGATTTTGCTTATCCAATCGGATCGCTGCGAGACAGTCAAACGATGATATTTGGGATTTCGGCGTGGAAGTTAAATATCTTTTCCTCTATTTGAGGCGTCAATGGATGGAGACATGCAGGGGTTTGTGTGGACTGCGGCGTCACCGAGAACTTTGGTGCGCACACCCCCCCCCCCCCCCCCCCCCTCACTGTACTCTCTCCGTTCGGATTTAATTGACAC
Organism: Poa pratensis; assembly: GCA_947311845.1. NCBI lineage: Eukaryota > Viridiplantae > Streptophyta > Magnoliopsida > Poales > Poaceae > Poa > Poa pratensis. The sequence goes on along the minus strand of CAMZMU010000077.1, from coordinate 19,986,566 downwards.
ATATTTTGTTATACATGGATGTATCTAGACATCAAACAAGTATATACGCATTCATATTTGAGCAAAACCAAATCAATTAATTTGGAACGGAGGAAGTAGGTTTCTATTGTGAACAAAGCAAGTCACTGAATAATTTTGTGAGAAAACCAATTGGGCTTCATTTTTTATGTGATATCTGAAACCCGTGGCAGTGTTACAACAAATATTCAGAGTTTGGACTCGGTGGCTGTCTACTCGACCCGATTGCACCTAAAACTAAAAGCACACAAATCGCTGCCTGGCTAGCATGAATTGTTATTCACACAATTCACGAAAAAAAAGTTTTTTTTTAAATTACGAAAAAAAGTTTGGTATTGCTATATCTGTATTGACTTGTAAACATAAACTAAAGGTCCACAAACATCCCAGAGGGTGTGGAAATTAAATCCGCGTGACTAACGAGTTAGAGTACGACTTCCATGCCATATAACAGCCCGACATTATAATTTGGACACATTTAATTTCTTATTATTAGACGGAAAATATCGTACTCTCAAGTTACCGGAAACTAGAAGAAAACTCGGGCAGTACGTACCTATCGTGTACTTTGAAGTATTGCAGGATTGCATTTTCCAAGCAAGTAGTAGTAAAACAAACTAGACAAAGCAAGTAGGAAGTAGATATTGTCGGGCCGGGAAGGATCGAGAGCTCTCACTTTCTCCTTTCCTCTCTTTCTCCGCGAACTTCGCTGAGAGTTGCAACCATCACCCCGGCTCCCCTTCCCCTCCTCTTCGGCAGCCTCGCTGGCCGGAGATGCGGGGCGAGGGAGGTTGCCTCTCCTTTGTAAATAATAGCAGGTGTAATCTTAGTGTTTGCCTGCCTTGGTACTCCATGGCGTCTGGCGTTATGCCGTACTGCCTTTTGCTTCTGGTGCCCGCGAGCGGCGCCAGCAGCGAGTTTGACCGCTCCGGTGGCTGTGATCCATGGTGGGATGGTGCGGCGGGTAGTGGATCTGGCGGTGGCAGAGTGAATAAGTCCATCTGGGGCGGATCTGCTGTCCACGGTCGGGAAGTGAGGATTTCCTCTTATGCTCGTCATGGAGGTGGGCAGGGAGGGCATCTCTGCTTTCCTGGCTGCCGGCGACGGGATCTGCAGCAGGGGAGTGCGGAGGCTGCTCCCGGGAGTGAAGCCATGGTGGCTCTTCGTCGGCCGCCATCCATCATGATCGAAGGGCGACTGCTCCCACCCTCCTCACCGGCTTCGGCTTCGGCGATCGAAGGCGATTATCTACCTCCTGGCTGCCATGCCAAGCTAGAGGCCCCTCAACTCCGGTGCAGTGTGATCCCGACGCCTCGCCCCAAGTGGTCTCGTCCCTGGCGGCGAGGCGTTTGGCTGTGCCGTAGTTCGTCAACACGGTGGAGAAGGAGCTAGACCCGGTCGGATTTTCAGGATTTATTCTAGGGTCCTAGGTGCAAAATGTTTGGACCTGCCTGTAATTTTCTACTTCTATTGTTCCTTCATGTATTCTTCCACCATGGACTGGGACCACCCCTGTTCAAAAAAAATTAGGAAGTAGATGACTGGCGCGCGGAAGGATTCTTTGTTGCTTTGCTAATCGGTTGTGTCCGCTGAGTTCACACGATTGGTGTGTCTATCCTCTTGGGCGACTGTGGGAGTCACGCGCTTAATAGCTGGACAAGTGATTTTCTGTGCTAAATTCCTTATCTCCATTGGATTATTTTGGTAGTGGTTTAGCATTTTCCTTGTTTGTCTTGGCGACCTAGTTTCGTCTTTCTTGATCGAAGTAAGGAATCATTGTAGTTCCTCTTTAGGCGAGTTACTTCGTTCCTATTGTTCCTATTTTCTGATTCTGAATAGAATCAGGTTGTAATGAACCAAAAATACTTCGCTAAGGTTCAACCCGTTTCACTATGGTTTTGTTCCGATTTTTTCTAAGAAATCCTGATCAAAAAAGAAAGAAAAAAAAGGAAGAAGAATGCTGCTTCGGCTTCCATTTTAGCTCTGCTTGAGCTGCTTCGTCTGTCTCTCTTGATGTGGACGATCATCGTGGATCAGAGATCATCGTTAGGCGGGTTCTTATAGGTTGCACGGTCACAAAATGGATGATTAGAAAGTGGTGCTCGTGTTGCGTCGGGGCCGAACAGTCGGCCGAGTCTTCGTTCTTGCACGTGCATGTCATTGTTGGCACCTTGCAAAGAATCAGCTGAAGGAGCAAAAACATGGCACACGTGATGACCAATTTATGAGCACGTTCACGATGATCCAAAATCCGACTAGTATCAAGTATCGCGCAAAGTAACATATTCTCGATGCCTCCTAGGCTTAATTTTAACGGATGTTACACTGACAAATAATGTATGTCTCGGTTTCATGTAACTCTACCGCTAGTGGTGCTATAATTCATGGTCTATTCAGTATAGTAGGCTTGGGATTTCTATTTAAAGACCATATATGATGCTTCTTCAACCCAAACTCATAATTTCGCTTCAGAGACAACATGCAAGAATCTCTCCTACTCTGTATGCACGGACACAACACTTTTTGATCTTTTGCATACCTTCAATAGTCCACGTTCTCTCTTAAATTATTCACCAACTCACACATGAGTTTGTTTTAGTTGTGATGTCTTCCATTATTCATGACACGGTTTTTCTCAATGGACAAGGACACTTAATTGTATAAAAAAGGTAAAGAACCAGCCTCACAACGAAACAAGCCACAAGATCATCCTCTTCTTTTTTTTCCTTTGCAAAACAAAAAATCACGTTTTGAATTTTTTTGTCGAGCAGGGTATTTATTCAAATGTAAATAAAATGAGGTACATATGCATGGTTTTGTCCAAGTCATGCTCCATGAAAATCATCGTCTCATCTTTATACTGAAGAATGGAAATTCCACTCTCAACTAAATGAGGTATGACACCATCTACTTGTTCAGTCTCCTTGTGCTGTAGCAACGATGATTGCCAACATGCCCGTTACAATATTGAAAAACATTAGTGACAAAGGAGCCTTTCCTTGTTTGGAATGGCCAACGTCGTCTTTAACCCTTATTCCAATACTACTTCCCTTCACAAATCGAGCAATCCCTTCACACCACTTTTATGTGAACCATTTCATGCCAAAGCATGTTGTCAGAACAACTATTTAACTTTGCCATACGCCTTTCTGAAGTCAATTTAAACAGCCTCATCCATTTTCTTCCCATGAAGTTCATCAATGGTTCCATGAAACATGATAACACCCTCTAAGATATGGTGTCCTGATAAAAACGCCATGTGGGTTAGTCGAATCACTTTATGGAAAATCCAAATTATGTAATTTGTGCCTACCTTTGTACGTAAAGATTTTGAAAATAACAATCAAAATGTGAATGGGCCGATGTTCTTGTATTTGAACCACAACCTCTTTCTTGAGTAGAAGGGTAAAGCCACCAAAACTCAGGTTGAGAAGAGGAAAATCCCCTGTTTACAACTAAACAAACATGCCCATCAATTTCACCTTCACTATTTCCCATTTTTTTTGGTAATAATTTGCCACAAACATGCATGACTCTGGAGCTTCATTATGCTCCATTTTATAGATGAGCTCATACATCTTATTCTTCTTAAATTCAGCATAAATACTGCTAGTTTCACCTCTTGAGATAACTGTGGTATGTCATGCGTGTTGTCTTATGCAATGGAGAACGTTTTGAGCTAGTTCCCGAGACATTTTTATAGTATTCGGTAATACAAACCTTCAAGTTAGCCTCAACAAACAATAGTCCCCCATATAGTTCTAATGGAAAAATGTGTAACCATGGCGTGGTGAGCCCACTCAGACTCCTCGTCATACCAAAGTTTAGCTAGATGCTCATATGAATCTCTCTTTGCATCCCGCTCAGATATACTCAACGGTGACTCTTCACGTCCTAGTTCATACTCCCTCCGTTCCATTTTAATTGACTTGCTATGCACTATATGTGGATGTATCTAGTCATGTAACACGTCTAGATACATCCACATGTGGTGCATAGCACGTCTAGATACATCCACATGTGGTGCATATCAAGTCAATTAAATTAGAACGGAGGGAGTACATATGAAGTAGGATAATTTTTCTCTAGTAATCTATACTAAGAACACAACATCAAGATGGTTAATGGAATGGGATTAATAGAAGCTATTAGAAACTATCAAACATAACAAGATTGAACATATAATTAACTAGGGCGCAACACACTGTTCCTAAGGATACATTGTGACTACATTTTTTCAATAAAAAGGAACTTTTATTAACAGCGTAAGGGTTACAAACGGTCTATGCATAAAAAAGATCCACACAATCCCCCCAAAAAAGGATGACACAAGCTCATAAACATGTGACTCAAGGATACAGAACGACTACATTTGTTTATACTCTTTTCAAGTTTGTTCAGGAGAAGCGCATGCTATTAATTATTACAAGTTTTATTGTGGTTGATATTTTTAGCAACCATCTATCCACTTCATCTGATGGTGGTAAAATAGTAGGTATCAAAAAAGTACCGGAATGGAAATACCAGAGAGTACGTGTAAGTATCTGAGATTGTATTGGTTTTATCTAATATTAGAAGATATATAGTGTAATTTCGACTCGTCCGCATGACCAACAGCACCGTGGCGACAGGGAAGTTCGTGGCCGGGTTCACGATGACACTGTCGGCGGTCCATTGCAGCTGACCTTCGATAAGGTTCTTAAGAGTGACACATTCTATGAGGTGACGGAGATATAGCTCTGGAGCAACACCTTGAGTTCTGTTTGGGTAGCTAGGCTCGCCTTCAATATCTGGGATGTTGTAGGTACTGTGTGCAGATAAATGCATCCAAGGTATGATTGCGTTGGTTCAAATTCGGAATCATGAATGTTCTGTATTTTGCTTGTAAAATTAATGGATGCAGACCATGTAATGTCAGGTTCAAAGAGGTGATCAAACTTGTTGAGAAGGAACTGGGGTTTGGTGAAGGCCAGCTCCTTCATAATCGTTGCAGGTAGCTTGCAGTCATAATTGCCATATATGATAGAAGAACATGAATGCAGTATATTTTTGTTTTGCTGCAAATGAAAGGATCTTTGTTCCATAGGTTTTATCTGTTCGTATCTTGTGGATGGCATAAGTGTGTTGGTTAGTGCACGCAACTGTTGAAGAAAGATACCTCTACTCTTGTGCGTGAAGAGTATTCAAATCCGGAGCAAGTGTCCCGGGATTAAACAACGATCGAGATCAAGTCTTGTGCCGCTCCAAGAAGCGCTTGGTCGATCTGGTTGTAAGGTGGAACAGAACAGAGGGGAACAACGTACGGAGGAATGAGGGGATCGAATTCTCTTGATAGAGTGAGGGTCAGGTGATGCTTGCGGGAGTTCGTTGGCGCGGGGGGGGGGGGGGGGGGGGGGGTTTACGGATGGGCAGTCGGGTAGTGTTCTGCGACTGTGACCCGCGGGAGTGACACTGTGATTATACGCGGGTGGTTAGGCCCGTTTGATTACCGTTCAGATATGGCTTCAGCAGTGGAGTGTAATAGATTTGCTTATCCGATCCGAGCGCTACGAGACAGTCAAATGATGAGAAAGTCATTATTTGGATTTCGGCGTGGAAGTTAAATGTGTTTTCCTCTGTCAATGGATGGGGACATGCTCTGTGCACTGCAGCGTCACCCAAGAACTGTGGTGTGGAGTGTGGACACAACCAATATATGCACTCGCCTCTTTAGGCGAGGTTCGTTGAATCAGGATGGATATCCGTCTTAAATGTGGGCAAAGACATCAGGAAACGAAATGACAAGTTCTATTGTGGACAATACCAATTCACTGAATAAATTTGTCATATAACAGCCCGGACGACTTCATATATTGGACACATTCTTATTTGCAGATCAGCGGATATCCAATTCTCAAGTTACTGAAAACTCGGGCAGCAGGTACTTATCGTGTACTTCGAAGTACCTGCAGCATTGCATTTTCTAAGCAAGCAGTAAACAAGTAGGAAGTAGATGGCTGGCGGGCGGACTGATTCTTTGTTTCTTTGCTAATCAGTTGTGCCCGTTGAGTTCACAAGGTTGGTGTGTGTATCCTCTCGTGTGACTGTGGGACTTGCACACCTACCGACCTACGAGCTGGACAACTAATTTTCTGTGTTACAACCATTGTCTCCATATATTTGACAGCGGTTTAGCATGCAATTTCCTAGTTTGTCATATTCTCTTGGCATGACCGAGTTTCGTGAATCTGAGCACTGGAGTTGGGCAGCTTCTTTTGCGCGGTCACAAAATAGATAGGCAGGAACTGGTGCTTGTGTTGCGTCGGGACAGAACACTCAGTAGAGTATCACTATCAATTCCTGCTCGTACATGGCACTGATGACAGCTTGCGAAGAATCGGCTGAAGGAGCAAAGATACGCCACAAGTGATAACCAATCTTGGAGCAAGTTCACGCTGAAGCAAAATCCTACTGTTATGAAATATGGCATAAAGTAATAACATATTCTTGATGCCTCCTAAGCTTAACGTCAATGGTTGTGATACTGACAAACAATGGATGACTTGGGTTCATGTAATTCTTTGCTCCCTGGTAGTGCCGTACACTTTGTGGTTTATTTAGTTAGTATGTTTGAGATGGCTATTTAAAGACCATATGCGATGCTTCTTCAGCACAAGCTCATAAGTTTGTTTCAGAGACCACATGCAAGAATCTCTCTTGCTCTGTATGCACTGGTAGTCTTTTGATCTTTTGCGTACCTCCAGTAGTGCACGTTCTCTCTTAGATTATTCACCAACTCAAACATAAGTTTGCTTTAGTTGTGCTATCTTCAATTATTCATTCCACAGTTTTTCACAATGGAGATGGACCCCTAATTGGCTAAAAAAGGTAAATAACCAGCCCCACAACAAAACAAAACCGTGTAACGATCCTCCTTCTCCTTTTTTCCTTTCCAAAACAAAAAGAACCCCATTTATGAAAATTTATGTTGTAGGTACCTTTTGTGCTTAATCTCATCAGTTTGTTAACAATAGGAACCATTAATATTAGAAGATTCACTAAAAGAGGGGAAGATTGATCAGGTGGAAGATGATCTCTAGCCCTAGCGTATTTCATGGACAATAACGTACTGAAATCCAAATCTATTCAAATTATTTCACTGAGCATACCACCACAAGGATTTAGATTAAGCTGTCTTAATTGTCCGTTGTGCAGAAGGAAGGTGTCTTCTGTTAAAATGCAAGTCTAGAATGTTGTGGTGAATTACAAATTACGCCAAAAGAACTACAATAATTCCAAAAATTGCTGGAGCAATAATTTAGCACTCTAGTTAGTCAGCCAATTGGTGATCACATGAATGTCCTGTCGTTTCTCACTCTTCCTCTCAGCGTGGCAAGAGTTGCTAACATGCACAACAATCGTGGGTTCTGGAACCTCTTGATGTAGTCAAAAGCCTTCGATTTCGGCCCACACAGTTGATGTCTAGCCGATGCCTTTGTAAGGTTGGTGGTGTGGGAAAACTCGGTGGAGAAGCGAATACTTGGTCCAGCGCACCTACGTCCAGATGGACAACACGTAGCGTTTTTGTTGCCTCAGGTCCGAACAGTCGGCCGAGTCTCAAATCCTCACCAAGTACGTGCCACTGATGAAACCTTGCAAAGAATTGGCTGAAACGGCAACGACGTGGCACAAGTGATGGCCAATCTTTGATCAACTTCACGGCAATACCGAATTCCACTTGTATCAAATACTTCGCAAAGTAATAACATATTCTCGATGCCTCCTACGCTTACGTCAATGGTTGTGATACTGGCAAACAATGGATGTCTTGGTTTCATGTAACTCTACTCCTAGTCGTGCTATGCTTCATGGTCTATCCAGGTATAGTAGCTGGGCTTGGTATTGCTTTTTAAAGACCATGTGCGATGCTTCTTAAACACAAGCTCATAAGTTTGTTTCAGTGACCACATGCAAGAATCTTTATCGCTGGTAGTACTTTGATCTTTTGTGTACCCCCAACAGTGCTTGTTCTCCCGAAAAGTGCGAATGGCCCCTCGACTTTGATTTCGATTTTTTAAAACCACATTTCTATGTCTCAGACAAATACTGAAATTCTGTACACAACTACATATGCACATTATGCACGTATGCCAGAAGTTAGTAAGGAATTTATTTTTGTATTTTGAGCTACACAAAAAGACAATTTTTTGGAAAAAAAACTACTAATTTTCTTTTTTATGTCCACAATTTTTTTCCATAGCTCGCAATACTGTTTTTTGTTGCGCCAATTTTTTTCATATACGTATTAAACATGATATGTATCCAAAAGAAAATATTTGATTTTTTAAACTCGTATTTAAAATTTCAATTTTTGGTAGTCGGATGTCACAAATGTGCGTTTACGTTCTCCCTGTTCCATTATTCACACCTCACATATGAGTTTGTTTTAGTCGTGTGGTGTTCACTTGTTCCGTGATCGTTTTATTGAAGAGCAGATCAAGTAGACAACAAATCGGACATTTGGAAAACTATGGTAGTATAGTTTGTGAGGGAATATGGGTTTAAACAATGGAATCAACTCCCCATTTTAATGGTACTAAGTAAAATATATTCTTTATTTTAGACATGTATTAAATACGAAATCTCTGGTCAATATTGCACAATTTTGTTTTATTTTGTTTTAATGGAAGAAGAAGCTCCCTGCGGTATTTGCGTCATAGATGTACACGTCCTTATAATTTTTAATTTAACAAATGATAAGATACTCCTTTGATTTATACGGTAAGTTTTGAATCTCCATGTCCCTAATCAGCCGAGAGTGTGATCTTTCATGCATTTGGACGCACGAACAATGTTCAAGTGACAAAAGAATGGACCAAGATACGCTTTTGCACAGCGAAACATGGGAGCAGTTCGTAGCCGGAACATCTCAACGGGGGACAACTAATAGTTTTCTCTTTGACAACATCACAACCACGTATGAGTGTGGACTATATGAACTATGGAGGAACTAACGAGATGATGACAATTCTGAGAAGTGTGTCGAGGAGATAGGCGAGGAACAAGACACATTTCTGTCCAGCTACCATCATCTCCCAAAGAGCCAATCTTCATAAACCTGAGAACGACATGCTCCTTTAGCTTTTATCCCAAATAGATAGCTACATCGGGGTTCCTTTTGCGACTCATTTCCTATAATTATTCTTCTTTTAAGTTATCCCAGAAACTATCTAAGGCGCTAGCTGAAAGCTTTTACATCCCGAGTCTAGGCGATGCTAGACTACACCTTGAAGCAGCAGGGGCTGTCACCACCATTCCGTAAAAACAGAAATTGACGACAGCCTCGTCTTTGGCAAGGAATCACATACACGCACGGCAATTTTTTTCGGTTCTACGAGCAAGGACGAGATAAAAAATCACGGTGTCCAATGATTCTACCAGCATAATGAGCAACTTCTCATAGCGGCTAATGAGGCGCTGGGCTGAGCGCTATCCTGACACCTGCCAACCCTACTTCTCCCATGGCCACGAATATTGTGAATCCAATTCTGTGAATCCTATGACATCTCTCATCTCATCTCTTGCACGCTATTTAAACCCTAGTGTTGCTTATAGAGTGAAGCCATCTGCATACTACTTCAACACAACCAATGTTTTACTTATATACTTGATTTTACTGCACACACTTATACCTTTAAATATCCAAGCAACTACCCTATCTTTCTTTTCCGCCTCCTGCACAATTAGTTGCTGATGTTCCTTGGGAGCTTGGTTATAAAGACCCAGCAGTTGCGTGTCAGTGACTTGTTGCATGGAGTCTTGTGTGTCCTCTTGCCATAGTGTACAGTTGATACTTCCTCCGGAGACAGTTTATCCACCCCACAGTTATCAAATAGGGGTTGGCTCCATTCTTATGGAATCGGAATCCCAGACTCGCCCATCTTCTCCCGCTTAGGTTTCATAACTGAAAAATCATGTCACGTCTCCACCTCTACAGCTCTTCGTATGATTCGAGAACACCCAAACAAAAAAGAATCAGAACAATTAACATGAAAATCTCCCAATTATTTCAAGTTCATAATGTTCACCAAGAAGTTTCGCTACAACCCATTTTTCATTAAACACACTCTATCTACATGCTTCTGGATCTCTAGTTTAAACTATCTCTACTATAATCATAATCTTGTTTTGTGACACTATATCTGGCTTTTGTGTGGTCTTTTCATTTTCCAGACGACATTTTTTTTCGAAAAGGGAAACTATACGCACACACATACGCACATAAAAACATGAACATACTATCGAGACTATGCATAACAAATCCAAAGTTCCATACATGTGATATAGTGCTTACTATTAAGTCTGTCCCGACTCCCGAACCACATTTTGGTGATATGAGGTATCCTGATTCAGAGTTTGCCCTATTGAGCAGGGATGCAGAGAGGAGACACCTGACGTGTTTTTTGTTTTATTTTTAGGCCACCTGACGTGTTTCTTGTGCATTACAAAGCCATATATTTTGTTTGTACCTGTATTTCTGAAGCGACAGACGAGTACTAGCTAGGCTTCTTTCTAGCTAGTGTGCGTGAATTCATGGCTCGGATGGCTGCCTTGGTACAGCATCCACGCCGTCGTGGCACCGCGCCGGTTTGCCTGACGTTCGTTAGCCAGGGCTGCTGCCCAGGCATGCCGACGACAGTCCCAACCAGCCAGCGTCCGTCCTATTCGAAGACCAGCTCTCCGCACCGACATCCACTACGTCATCCGATCTATCCGAGACAGCGAATACCCTACCCCTATGACAACCATTTGGGCAGCCAGTCCGCACCAGGTCTACCAAGCCGTCACACCATGCATTGGGTATACATCGACCATGATGGGTGAAGCCAAACTTATCGGATCGGGAGATCTTGCGACCACCTCCATGTCTTACGACCATGAAGACTACATCGTACCAAAACTCTTCGTCGGCAAGGGCCATAGTGATATTGGACTGGTCATCATCGGTGCAAGTGTGTGTTTCCTTCTTGAAGACTTAGGCTAGGAGTTTTGCGTAATTTTCGTTTATTTAAGTCTTTTACCGCAGGGTTAATGGTTGTCTGATGGAGTTACTATCGCGAGTTCGGGTTTTTTTCTCGTCAAAATTTGTTCGGTTTGCTGGATTTTGAACCATAAACAATATAGTTGTGTGCATAAATCGATGTGGAGGCCAGGGTTATATATCTTCTTTTCGGAAAAAAAAATCTTGTGTTCGAAGTTCAAATATATTTAAAAATGCAAGTTCACGAAGGCAACAAACCTTATGAGACAAAAAAAACTCAGCCATACAACTAACTTTATAGCAAATTGAAAGGGAAGATATTTGTCGAAAGGGATGATGCCCTGATCCCCTGCATCAATCGTTGCACATAGCCATACATATTGCAAATAATCTATCATTGGTAGTCTTGGCAAAGCATGCACAAATGGATACAAAGATGTCATTTTGAGCAAGGAACACTAGCGGAATCCATTACACGCACGGTCAAACCACTGGTTGACAGTTGGAAGGGTGTAAAAAGAAGACAGATTATGTCCCGGAGGCGCTGGGAAGGCGGTGTAGGGAGGAGCTGATGTCCACTGAATATTCACTGGGTGATGCGGCAAGGGAAAGGCGGTGTGGGGAGCATGACCTGGAACCCAATGAGCATGCTGCGGCGGCGGGGGATAGTCATGAGCCTGAGCTGGGACTGGCCTGAAGAATACGAGGTCCGAGACGCATCTGTCGATCTTTGTATTCACGTAATTCAAGTTGACGGCCTTGGAGCTGCCCAAGAAGAAATCCCTTTTCCGGCTTACCTGGCAGGACTCGACGAGGGTGAAGGCTTCGTTTAGGGCATCCCTGAGCCTCTCCAGCGCGTGAACCATCGCCTGGGTGTTTCCGTCGCCCATGCGAACATGTTTATGCCATTGCCCAGATTCCACACTCGTCTGGCTAGGTCCGCGCACTCTCTCTTGTTCTCGCGCGCCGTCAACGCCGCGTTTCCGATGAGTTGCACCACCGCTATGATCGTGCTCACAAGGCCTGCTAGTACTGGTTCGACCATCTCGATCAAGGCGACCAGGCTAGCATACAATTGACTTGTTAGCTAAGATTCAATGAAGACATAAAAAATCACCGAGAGAGAAACTTACCTCGCTAGGGTGGGTGTGGGCGATCGCCGCGCCGCCGAGGAGTAGGAAGACTTCGATTTGAAAAGAGGAAGAGGGCTAGATCGAGCAGCTTGTGAGGACCACCGAGCACAGTTCATAGGGAGAGAATATCATATACTCCCTCCGTTCCGAAATGTATGACGTTAAAGGATTCTCCACAAACCAACAAAAATGCCCAAATGACCTGTCTGCCCCTACTTAATCACTCATATTACAAGGAATGCCATCCCGCACTGGGTAACGCCCAGCGACACAGATTCAAAATCGCGCGTCTTCTTCCTCCAGATCTTCGCCTCGCCGCAGGGGATCAGGGCATCATCCCTTTCGACAAATATCTTCCCTTTCATTTTGCTATAAAGTTAGTTGTATGGCTGAGTTTTTTTTTGGGTTAATTAGATATATGCCACTGCAATTCATGCGAATTCGAAAAATGCCACTCCAATTTGCAACTTTCGAAAAATGCCACTCCAATTCTTGCATACTTCTACAAATGCCACTCTACCCATTTCGGTTCTTTTTCAGTACGAAAACTGGATACGTACTTTCTTGTGGACGATTCTGCCCCTGAGCCCATGGACTAAAATCAACAGCAGCTCACTCGTCTCTCTCACTCGTTCTTGTTCTCTGCCCAGGCACGAACCCTAGCAGGGCGCCGCCGCCGCCGCCCTTCCTCGCCGGTGCGCCCCCGCAGCCCTCAGCCCCGCTCCTGCCCACTGCAGTCGTGCCTCCTCCCCCGCTCCTGCACCCTCATATCCCACTCCTCGTACCACCCAGCCGCCTCGGCCCAGCCGTAGCCCTCCGAAGCTCGGGCTCCTGGGGGGAGACGAGAATGGCGGCGACAGACTCTTGAACAACGCATCCCGAGCCACCTCTCGGAGCAATGTCATCTCTGGTCCCAGAATCGAGGTAAGCTTGCAAATCGTGCTCGAGTTCCACCTGATTTGTGTGTTTAAATCTTCTCCAATTGATTTGAGTACCCATTGGATCATGGTAGGTGCAGTGGGAACAATGCTATTAATTTACAAATTGTTGTGGAGGCATTTCTCTGTACCAGTGTTGATGGTAGGAAGAATTATGTGAAGGGAAGGACGCTGTTTGGACAGTAGAGATAGAAAGCTTCAGCCTTGATGCACTAACATGTCAGCTAGCTTTAGAACTGAACTTTGGTACTAATCAATTGGTGTCAGTTTGGTATTTTGACAAAGACTTGGGGCAAAATGTCAGGCTATTGCATGATAGTCAACCCAGCTGATGTTTGAGATGTATGCAGCTGAAATGACAGTGCCGCTTAGTGTGGTAGTGGTGGATGTAATTGGTTCCAGTGGTGGTAATGAAAATGTGGAATTGGTTCCCATTACATTTGTGGCTGCTGATGATCCATTGGTTATGGGCACTCATAATGATCAGCCTGCACCGACTACACCAACTCAGCCTGCACCTCCTCCTATAGCTGACAGTGCGCAATCCGAAGTTGGAAGTACAAGCCAGTCGAATGCACCAACTACAAGTCAGCCCAACGCTGACCAACCAGAACAACCTGGAGATCCTTCCGCTGATCCGTTTGATAACGAGGAGGAGTATGTTGGAGTTGATGATGAACACCTAGTCGGTGTTACCATTCCTGAACATTTTGTGGAAGCATTGGCTGTTGTACCTGAGGAGGAAGCATCTCATGTATCTGAAGATGATATGGATGCGTTTGATGTTAAAAATCTCATGCAGCAGGAGGAGGAGGTCAATGACAGCCTTCTTCACCACAATGTGGCCAATGATCCTTATAATGCTGATATTAAAGTGGGGGCTATGTTTCCTGACATGGTAACATTTAGAAAAGCTATAAGGCATCATGCCATTGTAGCTGACTTTGAGATGGATAAAGTGAGAACTGATTCTGTTAGATTCAGAGCTAATTGCTCATATCCTGATTGCCCGTGGCGTATTCATGCATCCACGTTGCGCGATCAACAAGTTGTCATGGTACATCTTCTCTTTTTGGTTGTTAAAATTATTTGTGTTTCTCTTATGGCTGTTATTGTACATTGTCTCATTTTTGCTTGCAAAAACTAACCATGTCATTTTGTTTGCAGATAAAACGGATTCCCTTTGAGCACGATTGCCCTACTACAAAGCTCGAAGATAGCAAAACGGCAACACAAGGATGGGTTGCAGAGAAGCTTGCGGATTGGGTGAAGAAAAACCCAGGAGAGGGAGCAAAGGCAGCGAGAACAAAGTTGGAGGCTGAATTCAATTTCCAGCTGAAGTATTCGAAGGCTTGGGCAGGTATGAGGCTAGCTCTAGACCAAATGCATGGTAAATATGAGGACAGATTTCAGTTGTTGTTTAGTTGGAAAGTAGAAATAGAGAAGAGGTGCCTGGCAGTATAGCAAGAAATGTGGTGCGAAGGGACATTTTCAGAAAACTTGCAAGCTACCGAAGGAAAAAACTCAAGAACCACCTCAAGAGGAGCAAGAGTGTGAACACATTGAAGAAGCAGCACCACAGGAGCACACTCCTGCTAAAAGGTGTCATTTTGCTCAACAGACTTTGCTTTTGTAATTTTCAGAAAATAACTTGACACACTGCTACTAACATGCAGAAAAAGAGATGCTGCTCCAACCGAGGAAGATACCGTGGAAGATGACGAACCTATAGCAAATTATAAGAGGTTTCAAATTCATTTATTCATTTATGTTAATTCACTTACTTTCCATGAACACACAAAGCTAATTTCTCACACATGTATTTGCAGACAAAAGACGCCGGTGAAAAAGAAGACGCCGGTGAAAAAGAAGACTCCGGTGAAAAAGAAGACTCCGGTCAAAAAGAAGACGCCGGTGAAAAAGAAGACTCCGGTGAAAAGGAAGAGGAAGACGCCGGTCAAGAAGAAGACACTGGTCAAGAAGAAGAAGAAGACGCCAGTCCAGAAGAAGACGACAGTCAAGAAGAAGACGCTGGCGAAGAAACCTCTAGCAAAGAGCAAGCTCCAGTTTGTTACACCATCTACTGCTGATGCTGTTCTCAAGCCAATTCTAGGAACTGATACGTCTCAAACGTATCTATAATTTTTGATGTTCCATGCTTGTTTTATACCAATTGCTACATGTTTTGCATCTACTTTATATCACTTTTATACATTTTTTGGGACTAACCTATTAACAAGATGCCGAAGTGCCAGTTCCTGTTTTCTGCTGTTTTTGTATTCCAGAAAAGCTAGTCTGGAAATATTCTCGGAATTGGACGAAACTACACGGGGGTGCCTATTTTTCCAGAACACGCCTGACGGAGCGAAGGAGCAGCAGAGGAGGGCCACCAGGGCCCACACGCCACAGGGCGCGGCCCCCCTCTGCCGCGCCCTGGGGTGGTGTGGGCCCCTCGGGGGTCCGCAGCCGCCGCCCTTTCGCCTACTTATTCCCCCCGACGCGAAAACCCTAAGTACCTGAGCAAATATCCACGAAAAGTTCCAGAGACGCCGCCGTCGTCAACCCTAGCTCGGGAGGGTTCAGAACCTCTTCCCGGCACCCTGCCGGAGAGGGGAATCGTCACCGGAGGCTTCTACATCGCCATGCCTGCCTCCGGAGTGATGCGTGAGTAGTTCATCCTTGGACTACGGGTCCATAGCAGTAGCTAGATGGTTGTCTCTCCACTTTGTGCCATCATGTTTAGATCTTGTGAGCTGCCCTACATGATCAAGATCATATTATTGTAATGCTACATGTTGTGTTTGCTGGGATCCGATGAATATTGAATATTATGTCAAGTTGATTATCAATCTATCTTATATGTTATTTAAGATCTTGCATGCTTTCCGTTACTCGTAGATGCTTTGGCCAAGTAGATGCTTGTAACTCCAAGAGAGAGTATTTATGCTAGATAGTGGGTTCATGTCTCCGTTTAACCTGGGACAGTGACAGAAAGTTCTAAGGTTGTGGATGTGCTGTTGCCACTAGGGATAACCTAACGATGCTATGTCCACGGGCATATGTGTTTGTTTACATTACGCACTTTACTTAATGCAATTATCCGTTGCTTGCAACTTAATACCAACGGGGACTCGGATGACAACCCGGCGGTGGATTATTAGTCATAGATGCTGTTGGATAACGATCTATGTATTATGTCGTAATGCCCAATTAAATATCATAGTAGTCAACATGTCATGTATATGCATTGTCATGCGCTCACTATTCGTCAATTGCCCAGCTGTAATTTGTTCACCCAACATGTTAGTTATCTTTTATGGAGAGACACCACTAGTGAACTGTGGACCCCGGTCCATTCTTTTACACTGATTAAACAACCACAAACTGCAAACTGTTCCTTTTTCATTCTCTGCAATTTAATACTCATTTTCCACACCATACGTTTAATCCTTTGTTTTCAGCAAGCCAGTGAGATTGACAACCTCACTGTTTCGTTGGGGCAAAGTAGTTTGATTGTGTTGTGTGCAGATTCCACGTCAACAGTCCAGACTCCCTGCGACAGCTATTTTTCTGGCGCCGTTGACAACCTTCTGAAGAGTTGCTGCTCCTACTGGTTCGATAACCTTGGTTTCTTTCTGAGGGAAAACTTGCTGCTGACTACATCATACCTTCCTCTTGGGGTCTCCCAACGAACGTGTGTTTCACGTCATCAAGCTATTTTTCTGGCGCCGTTGCCGGGGAGACAGCAGTCTTCTGCAAGGGGAGTTTCACGCTTCCAATCTCTTTACTTTGTTTTTGTCTTGCTTAGTTTATTTTATTTTATCTTGTTTGCTTTCAATTATCAAAAACACAAAAAAATTAGTTACTTGCATCTAGTTTACTTTCAAGTTATTTTCTGTACTGTTTTTATTTCTAAAATGAGTACTCCTGAGAACACTAAGTTGTGTGATTTCACTAGCACGAACAACAATGATTTCATATGCACACCTATTGCTCCACCTGCTGCTTCAGCAGAATTTTATGAAATTAAACCTGCACTTTTAAATCTTGTTATGAAAGAGCAATTTTCTGGTGTTAGTACTGATGATGCTGCTGTTCACCTTAATAACTTTGTTGAACTTTGTGAAATGCAAAAGCTCAAGGAAGTAGATGGTGATATTATTAAACTGAAACTTTTTCCTTTCTCCTTGAGAGGACGTGCTAAAGAATGGTTGCTATCTTTGCCTAGAAATAGTATTGATTCATGGACTAAATGCAAAGATGCTTTTATTGGAAAATATTATCCTCCTGCTAAGATTATTTCTTTGAGAAGTAGCATAATGAATTTTAAGCAATTTGATAATGAACATGTTGCTCAAGCATGGGAGAGAATGAAATCATTGGTTAAAAATTGTCCCACTCATGGACTGACTACTTGGATGATCATCCAAACCTTCTATGCAGGATTAAATTTTTCTTCGAGGAATTTATTGGATTCGGCCGCTGGAGGTACCTTTATGTCCATCACTTTGGGTGCTGCAACAAAGCTTCTTGATGATATGATGATTAATTATTCTGAGTGGCACACCGAGAGAGCTCCAACAGGTAAGAAGGTAAATTCTGTTGAGGAAACCTCCTCCTTGAGTGCCAAAATTGATACTATTATGTCTATGCTTGCAAATGGTCAAACACATGTTGATCCAAATAATGTTCCTTTAGCTTCTTTGGTTGCTCAAGAAGAGCATGTTGATGTGAACTTCATTAAAAATAATAATTTCAACAACAATGCTTATAGGAATAATTTTGGTAATAGCAATTATAGGCCCTATCCTTCTAATAGTGGCAATGGTTATGGAAATTCCTATAGTAACTCCTACAACAATAATAAGAGTGTACCCTCTGATCTTGAAGTTATGCTTAAGGATTTTATTAGTACACAAACTGCTTTCAATAAAACTGTTGAGGAGAAATTTGGGAAAATTGATGTGCTTTCCTCTAAAGTTGATAGTCTTGCTCTTGATGTTGACTTATTGAAACTAAAGAACATGCCTCATGATGTTAAAGAGAGCAAAACTCTCAATGCTATACAAGTTAAAATTGATAACAATGTGAGGATGTTAGCTGAATTGCATGCTAGATGGGAAAGAGAGGATGAAATTGCTAGAAAGAACAATATTGCTAGAGTTTATACTATTACTACTTCTGAAAATGCTTCAAACTCAAGTGTTAACAAACCTCCTACCATTAATGGCAAGATAGTTGGTGTTGGTAATGTTTCCACTTCTATTGCAAAATGTCCTAAATTGCCTGATAACTCTGAAACTGTCCTTGATAAAGATGCTGAAATTTCTAGCAATAAGGAAGAGAATAATTCCATTACTTTTGATGATAATGACTTTGATTTTGATGGTTGCAATATTTCTGAAGTAATTAAGTTCTTGCAAAAGCTAGCTAGAAGTCCTAATGCTAGTGCTATAAACATGGCTTTTACTAAACATATTACTAATGCTCTCATACAAGTTAGGGAAGAGAAATTAAAACATGAAGCTTCTATCCCTAGGAAGTTAGAAGATGGTTGGGAGCCCATCATTAAATTGAAATTGAATGACTTTGATTGCAATGCTTTGTGTGACCTTGGTGCTAGTATTTCTGTTATGCCTAAAAGATTATATGATATGCTTGATTTAGCACCTTTGGAAAATTGTTACTTGGATGTTCACCTTGTTGATTCTACTATTAAAAAACCTTTGGGAAGAATTGATGATGTTCTTATCATGGTTAACAACAATTATGTCCCCGTTGATTTTATTGTCTTGGATATTGAGTGCAATCCATCATGCCCTATTGTGTTGGGAAGACCTTTTCTTAGACTGTAGGTGCTATTATTGATATGAAAGAAGGGAATATAAAATATCAATTTCCTCTCAAGAAAGGTATGGAACACTTTCCTAGGAAGAAGATTAAGCCACCTTATGATTCTATTGTTCGAACAAATTACAATGTTGATGCTTCTTCACTTGGTAATACTTGATGCATGCTTTGTGCCTAGCTAAAAGGCGTTAAAGAAAAGCGCTTATGGGAGGCAACCCATTTTATTTTTCTGCAATTTTTCTTTTATTGAGTCAAGGAGTTTGTTTACTTCTGTAGCAACTCCTTTGTATCTTTATTTTCTCGCATTGTTGTGCCAAGAGTAGCCTCTAATGATAAGATGATGCTTAATTTTGATTGCTGCGCAGAAACAGATTTTTGCTGTTCACTGTACGAAATTCCTAAAATCACCAGATTGTTAAAAAAATCTGAAATTTTTGTGCGTAATCTTTATGAATGTCTGAAACTTTCATTAGTTCAGAGTTTCTCGATCTGAGCGTCGTAAGTGCCTCGAAAAAATTCGTCTTTGCGGACTGTTCTGTTTTAGACAGATTATGCCTTTTTATTTTTGCATTCTCTCTTTTACTAGTGTTGAGTGAAATTCTTTTTTGGGTGGAAGAGCTTCACATAACATCAGTGGCTGTAGCTAATGTTTAAAGTAACAAATCATATTGCGTCTTTACAGAACATGTGAATTTTTGATTATGCACTAACCCTCTAATGAGATCTACTTTGAGTTTGGTGTGACGGAAGTTTTCAAGGGTGAGTACATGGATACATGCCAGCATGCGCTGAATAATGTAAGTTGGATTCTCGCGCGAAGTTTTAGCTTTAAGTTATCGCGCGATCTTTGCGGATAAGGAGTGATCGCATCTTTGCCCTCACGAAAGGTTTTAAAGCTAAAACTTACATTATTCAGCGCATGCTGGCATGTATCCATGTACTCACCATTAGCTGGTGTTTTTCTGTGCAGGATCCAACTTTGCCTTGTTAGTGTAAACACACAGTTTTTCATCCAATTTTGTGAGTTGGGTTCTGTGTCGTCCTTTCGTCTCGTGAGAGAGGGCTTCGCCTCCTTCTCGGGGGGAGGACCTTAGAAGGAGGGAGTCTAGATCGTCCTGTTCAGCAGCGATCTCACGCTTGAGATGATCTGAAGAACAAGCTACTAAGAGGTAGAGGCAGGCAATAATGTGCCTGCTAGTTACTGATGAGTAAAGGCACTAACTGATTAGTATGAGGCATTCAGTTATTCTCCTCTAGTTTGTGAATATGCTGCGGCATCTCTATTCAGACAGTTTACTTGCAGAGAAGGCATACATGTATGATTGTTTGATTTTGTGTTACAATCATGGGAGGGTCTACATCTTCCACCGAACCATGGACTGGTTCCTTTCGTTTTTAACTTGGTCTTAGGAATGAAAAATGAGAGTGCTTTTTCGTACAAAACTGTATAATATTTTTTTTAGAAGATTTGACATTATTGATCAACTAAACAGAGTACATCAGTACGAAACACGTAAAATATGTGTGAACAACAAGTCACACATACAGAGAGACGAGACGACCGAGTTCAGTTGCCGTGGACACGGCAATTGTGCGTACGTGAACGCTCGTTGACATTATGATCAGCCCAACTTGCACTACTCCACAGACCACAGCCACCGGCCTTATATATATGATACTCCTATATGATATTCTCTCCTATGAACTGTGCTCGGTGGTCCTCACAAGCTGCTCGATCTAGCCCTCTTCCTCTTTTCAAATCGAAGTCTTCCTACTCCTCGGCGGCGCGGCGATCGCCCACACCCACCCTAGCGAGGTAAGTTTCTCTCTCGGTGATTTTTTATGTCTTCATTGAATCTTAGCTAACAAGTCAATTGTATGCTAGCCTGGTCGCCTTGATCGAGATGGTCGAACCAGTACTAGCAGGCCTTGTGAGCACGATCATAGCGGTGGTGCAACTCATCGAAAACGCGGCGTTGACGGCGCGCGAGAACAAGAGAGAGTGCGCGGACCTAGCCAGACGAGTGTGGAATCTGGGCAATGGCATAAACATGTTCGCATGGGCGACGGGAAACACCCAGGCGATGGTTCACGCGCTGGAGAGGCTCAGGGATGCCCTAAACGAAGCCTTCACCCTCGTCGAGTCCTGCCAGGTAAGCCGGAAAAGGGATTTCTTCTTGGGCAGCTCCAAGGCCGTCAACTTGAATTACGTGAATACAAAGATCGACAGATGCGTCTCGGACCTCATATTCTTCAGGCCAGTCCCAGCTCAGGCTCATGACTATCCCCCGCCGCCGCAGCATGCTCATTGGGTTCCAGGTCATGCTCCCCACACCGCCTTTCCCTTGCCGCAGCACCCGGTGAATGTTCAGTGGACATCAGCTCCTCCCTACACCGCCTTCCCAGCGCCTCCGGGACATAATCTGTCTTCTTTTTACACCCTTCCAACTGTCAACCAGTGGTTTGACCGTGCGGGTAATGGATTCCGCTAGTGTTCCTTGCTCAAAATGACATCTTTGTATCCATTTGTGCATGCTTTGCCAAGACTACCAATGATAGATTATTTGCAATATGTATGGCTATGTGCAACGATTGATGCAGGGGATCAGGGCATCATCCCTTTCGACAAATATCTTCCCTTTCAATTTGCTATAAAGTTAGTTGTATGGCTGAGTTTTTTTTTGTCTCATAAGGTTTGTTGCCTTCGTGAACTTGCATTTTTAAATATATTTGAACTTCGAACACAAGATTTTTTTTTCCGAAAAGAAGATATATAACCCTGGCCTCCACATCGATTTATGCACACAACTATATTGTTTATGGTTCAAAATCCAGCAAACCGAACAAATTTTGACGAGAAAAAAACCCGAACTCGCGATAGTAACTCCATCAGACAACCATTAACCCTGCGGTAAAAGACTTAAATAAACGAAAATTACGCAAAACTCCTAGCCTAAGTCTTCAAGAAGGAAACACACACTTGCACCGATGATGACCAGTCCAATATCACTATGGCCCTTGCCGACGAAGAGTTTTGGTACGATGTAGTCTTCATGGTCGTAAGACATGGAGGTGGTCGCAGGATCTCCCGATCCGATAAGTTTGGCTTCACCCATCATGGTCGATGTATACCCAATGCATGGTGTGACGGCTTGGTAGACCTGGTGCGGACTGGCTGCCCAAATGGTTGTCATAGGGGTAGGGTATTCGCTGTCTCGGATAGATCGGATGACGTAGTGGATGTCGGTGCGGAGAGCTGGTCTTCGAATAGGACGGACGCTGGCTGGTTGGGACTGTCGTCGGCATGCCTGGGCAGCAGCCCTGGCTAACGAACGTCAGGCAAACCGGCGCGGTGCCACGACGGCGTGGATGCTGTACCAAGGCAGCCATCCGAGCCATGAATTCACGCACACTAGCTAGAAAGAAGCCTAGCTAGTACTCGTCTGTCGCTTCCGAAATACAGGTACAAACAAAATATATGGCTTTGTAATGCACAAGAAACACGTCAGGTGGCCTAAAAAAACAAAACAAAAAACACGTCAGGTGTCTCCTCTCTGCATCCCTGCTCAATAGGGCAAACTCTGAATCAGGATACCTCATATCACCAAAATGTGGTTCGGGAGTCGGGACAGACTTAATAGTAAGCAATATATCACATGTATGGAACTTTGGATTTGTTATGCATAGTCTCGATAGTATGTTCATGTTTTTATGTGCGTATGTGTGTGGATTATGGACATAGTATACACATTTCCATGTCTTACATCAAAGCGATGCATACGGCTGATTTATTAATTTATTCATAGTATTTATCGTAACTTATTACATCTCATGGGTCACACAAAGTTGAGACATGTATCAACCACCTAAAAAAAAGCTAATAGCATGAGAAGCCTATGCTTTAACATGATATTCCATAATTAAGCAGCCAACCAAATTGGTTGAACAAGTCCCGTGCAACCATCTCCAAACGGGCGCACCCAAAATCCATGGCCTGGCGGCGATCCACCGGCTGGAGAAAGGACCACGTACGAATCCAGTGCATGGCCAAAGGTATAACCTACATAAAAGAAGAAACTTTCGACTTGTTAAAAATAATATCATTCCGCACATGCCAAATGGCCCATAATAAAGCACAAAATCCTACTCTTATGTTGGATTTGTCTTTTTTTGTTACCCCTTTAGCCAATTCCCAAACAAATTCGTAATATTTGTTGGTGGATTAATATTAAAAACCATGTAAACAATGCGCCAAATGACCTGAGCCAAGGGACAAAATATAAAAAGATGGTAAAACCTTCTATATCTAATTATTTTTGCATATATAGAGCAAAAGAAATATACTCCACCAGATTCATACTACCAAACTAGAGCGCGTCCGTATCAGAACAAAAAGTCCTACTAGCAAATTGACATGAAAAAAGATATATCGAAAAGTAAGTGATCCCATCTGCCTTTAAGCTTTACGTTACAATAGGTCATGCTCACACAAAGACCTACTTGGCCAAAGGAGAAAGCGCCAGAACGGATTTTTTTTTAGATAAAGAGCATATATTAATATCGCGATGATACCAATTACACCCAGCCTCTGCAACAACGCGTGCCCTAGCGGCCCCACGGATGCACACAGCCCCAGAACGGAGAAAGCGCCAGAACGGATGACAACCATCATCTCACTTATGATCACTAGGGCATGGCCAACGGTATGCCCCAAGCCGAAGGTATGCATCTCGTGTTTAAATGCAATAAGTGAATGTTGTAGTGAAGTAGAAACTATACGCAGAAGAATGACAGGAGTTCTGAGAACACAAAAGCAACAATAAAGCATTCAAATGAGCCAGCTAGTCGGCGGTCGACTGGATCTTCTGTTTTTCTTCATTCAGTGTTTTTTCTCGTGTGTTACGTTTCTGGACATTCCAGAACCACCGTGTTGTCTGCAAACCTGATGCCGTTGAACACCTTTGGTTTCTGCCTGCCGAACCCCGACAAGATTAATTACTTGCTGACCGATCCACAAGGCTCGCATGTGGAAAAACATCCGACGGGCAACAATACTGAATAGCTTGTCGGTTCTCAGTTCTCACACCCATGTACATTCTAATGGCCAGACCTTTTAGATAACCAGCTGAAGGAGCAAAGACATGGCGCAAATGATGACCAACCTTTGAGTATTTTCACAGACTAGTAGCCGTGCACGTGCAACGCACGTCTTTAAAATATAAATGACATCTATAGTTTTCAGAGCAATGATTTCATGACTAAAACGTGTAACGGTGTGCGGACAACATACAATGTCCACATATTACATCATTTAAAAAAATCCTCAAAGCACAAAATAATATTTATTGTTTGTAAAAAGATAGCAATGCAACACCGGTTCGAAGCGATAATTAAAAACCAAATTCTATATAACATATATAAGATCCCCCACTATTTTATTTCATGAAGATCCATCTCTTTATGTGATCTACAATTCAATGAACCCAATAACTAAAAATCTTAATATTATATTATTTAAAACCTCCAAATCAATTGGCCGTAAAAAGATGCAACCATGTACTTACTCACAACACAGACGCGATATATCAATGCTAATGCAATGTGGTATGTTGGAAAAAGACATGTAAAAGGATGTGGCAGAGGGACAGAGGATACAAATTCACTTCCCGATATGCACTATGTGCTCCCTTTTCAGGTTAGCCATTGTCGCTGACACGTGCCCGCTCCATTCTCTCACTCACAGAAGTCAGAACACGACCGCCCCCTTCCAATCTTCCACTGCATCCCCAGTTCCCCACCACGGCGAGACGAACACCATCCCATGGCCGATCCATGGCGGCCGCCCTTCCCCAGCCGCCGCGCTTCTGCAGGCGCGCTGGTCCATGGCGTCACCCACCCCCCCACCCCCACCCCCCACCTCCTCCAGCCATCGCGCCGGTCCATGACGCCCTCCTCCTTCACCTTCTATTCCGCAGCCCGGAGCTGCCATCTACGGCGTCCACCCCACCTCCCTTTTTCTCGGCGCTCTGCATGCCCGCCACAACCCGTTGCCGCCACCAGCCTGGTCTGCAGCCACGGCTCTGCTCCGGCCGGCATGGATTAGCATGGTCTCGAACAGATCGTCGGCACTGGCCACCGCGCGGCCTTGGAGGGATCCGACAGAGGCTCCAGGAGTGGATGTCGGATGCTCCTCCCCACCTTTACAACGCTGGAGTAGGCCATCGATGCCTCCTACTTCGCGCCAGCCGGCTGCCGGCGTCCCACGGGCTATCCCGCAACAAGGAGCGTTGCCACGTCTGTCGTCGGGTACCCTTGTTCGGCATACTTCATCGACGGTGAGGAATCCGAGATCCCCATAAGATGTATTTACTCTCGATGGCAACCTCCGAATGCAATTCCTATACTTATATCATCTTAGGAATCTCACTACATGTGTTTGTCCTTGAACCATGTACACCTCAACATACAGGATTGTTTGTAGATGTTGGGTCACATGGCGTAGTTTTGGCTATAGATTTGGGTCAATTCATACTGACAAAACCATGTCTCTATGTATATTTAGTCTTTCACATGGCTTAGTTTTGGCTGTAGATTTGGGTCTAGAAGCAGTCTTATGGACAGTTGTTGCTGCACTCTGCACTATTGTCTAGAGGGTACCACCGGGATCATTTGGAAATTGATAGGGCCTCGCTGTAGGTTTTGATTTATAATCCAGTGTACTGTGTGATTATCTTCAGATCCTTGAAAGTTAATTATTGTCTTCAACACATACAGAAACTATGGGAAAATTGCCAGTATTGTCACATAGTAGTCTAAAATTTGTGGATCTAGCAAGAAAACAGAAGATGTTGGCATCGTTGTCTTTCTTATAACAGGAAGTAGGATTTGACTTAGATATGACCTATATTACGGAGAACATAGTTTCTATGGTTTTCCCTGCTGATAATTTGACCTCTGGGATTTCTGGATGTGTTGAGGTCAGTGTCCTAAAGAAAATACAAATTTTGCTTATAGGTTACTAATTTTTAACTTACTGCAGTTTTTGATTTTATCATTAGTTTGTTATCAAAACACCTCCTAAAGAGAACTTGGGTTGAACTTTCTATAATTTTGCCAATACCTGGGGGTAAATCAGTGGTATGTTCTTCATGTCGTGCGGTATGACCAACTTGTTCTCTAATAATGTCATCATTTGAATGGTGGATGATTGCATAAGTTTTCATTTAATTAAAAAGTATATATATCAATAATGAACATCATACCTGAAGAAAATAAGAGGCTTGGTTTCATTGTCTCAGACTGGCTCCAATCATGTGATTGACATTAGTATTATACAACGATATTTCATGAGAAGGCAAGATCAATTGCTGGCATATATCAAACTTTTTGTTTCCATATTATTGTGTGTAAATGCTAATGCAATGTGCTATGTTCAGATGGGAAAAAACATGCAAAAAGATGTGGCCGCTGTAATAGAGGATACAATTCCATTCCTGATTCACTGTGTGCTCCCTTTTCAGGTTAGCCATTGGTTCACGTTTACTATGCTTAGTAATAGTAAAACCTTGGGAAGTTAAACTTGGTCGTTGCGGTTCTAACAAGTTCCTTGATTGCTGTAGAGATTAATATGGTAGTCTGCCGAGATAATCATGAACAACAACGTCAAACTAAAGGTGAATATTTTCTTCAAAATTGGTTAGAACAATCAGTATGGGTAAAAAAGGAAAAGGGCGAAAGAGCATAGATCAGCAGTGTATGTGGTTCTCTAACACTATTTAGGGTGTCTACATGAGGTATATATCGATCAAGTTCTACCACATGAAATAATTGTGATCTATCCTCTACTGTGCATGAATTGTAACCATAGTGGTATATATTTCACTGTTCGTTGATATAATATATTCATATATCCCAGGAGTATTTAGTCTTTCATGTTGTGTGTGTAACTGTAGAGCTGCTTTATAGTTAAAATTTCTGACAGATTTTTGCATATAAAATAGCTATTGATAAAGTAACTTGAATCCAATATTTTTTGTATGGAAGATTGTCAGTAGGAGGAAGAGTAACCGGAGGTGACAGGCGCACACCTGACACGCGGTGCAGGGCTGCAAGGGCGCCGTCCAAGAAATCTCATGCCGTGTGCTGGCGAGGGCGCCGCACAGGATGTAGACAGGAAACCTCGTGCTGTTTGCTGGCGAGGGTGCCGTCGAGGACGGAGACCTCGTGCTGACGGTCGGCGAGGACGAGGTGTTGCGTGGTGGCGCCATCCAGGACGGAGACAGGAAACCTCGTGCTGCTTTCTAGAGAGGGCGCCGTCCAGGCCGGAGATCTCGTGCTGCCGGGCGGCGAGCGCGCCGTCGATGAAGGTGCTGCGTGGTTGCTCCGTCCAGGACGGAGACCTCGTGCTGCCGTGCGTTGTCTGGTCCCAGGGGAGCAAGAAGACGGTGGTGCTGGGCTGCGTGTGCCACCGTCCGGGATGGAGAACTGGTGCGGCGGCGCCGCGAGGGAGCCTGGTGGCGATGTGATCAGTTTCTATTTTTGTGTGGCTTCCGTGATTGCTGGAGTTGTGAACGTGGGTCATGGAGATTTAAAATTTCCTTCCGGTGGAGGTGAAGTAGGATTCAGTCATTGTAAATTGCTAAGTGCACACGGATACCTGATTGGTGGGGCTAAGCCAGACGTGGATAAGTTGTTTGGTGGGGGTAAGGCAGCGCTGTTATGTATTGTTGGGGTGCATTTAGCCGAACTCACGTTCGCTTGTTTAATAGTAGTGGAGATTTAGCATCGCCTACTGGTACCGAATGTGGTGCAAAATAATAACCGCTTCTCGATGCCTCCTAAGCATAACAACAACGGTTCCTATACTGACAAATGCTGAACTGCTTGGTATCATGTAACTCTGTGCTAGTCCTGCTGCGCTGCATGGTCTGTTCAGTTTTGGTAGGCTTGAGGCCGCTATTTAAAGACCATTATGTGTGTGACTCTCGTTCACCTCAAGCTCACAAGTGCGCTTCAGAGAGAACATGCATGGATCTCCTTTGCACCCTATACATAGTGTGATCTTCCGTTCGCTCCCCTCAAGAACTTACATTAATCAGCGCACACAGTAGTATTTAGGTTTCCCGCAAAAAAAAACAGTAGTATTTAGGCCCAAATTCAAGTATCTGTTCACAAATTGGAATCCATCAAGTAAAAAGTAGCCCATCTGCCAGAGTATCCACGTACAGGCCATCTGACAGGTCGTGGAAGCATGGTCCTTTTCCACTTCTGCTATCGCCTAATCAAATCGATCGATCTTGGCAGGGTGCGAGGAAACCTGCCGTTCGCCGCCGCCGCCCACGTAGAACTTTGATTGCCGGCCGGCATGTTCAGGCAGTCGAGTAGTATGGAGTCGACCACCATCTGGCCGCTAACCGTGAGTCCACACCAACCATCCCCCGATTCACCACCGGATTAGTCAAGGTACACTCTGCTAATCTGATCTAACCTATTCTAATTTGTTCTACTAGGTATATTTCGTTATTTCAAAAGAGATGAGAAACAACATAGTATCCTTCAAAAATCTTGATCTTGAATAGCGCTGAAAATTTAGGAGTTAGTATCATTGTACATATATTAAAACTAGTGGAAAAAGGTAAATAATCGCCTCGCAACGAAACAAACCTTGTACCAAACCTTCTCCCACTACAAGAAAAGTGCTAATAGGAAAACTATACCAGTGGCGGGTCACGATCGAGTCACGCCACTGGCATTCTCGGACTAGGTTTTCGGAAATACCAGTGGTGTGGCTAATTTGCCCCTCCAACACGCCAATGGTATTTGTACAGTAGGCCTGTTTTCGGACAAAAATAGTAGTGGTGTGGCTAAATTGGCCCACGCCACTAATCCAAAAATACTACTGGTGTGATTCTATTATGCCACGCCGCCAGCATATTCTGCCCTGTCATTTATATAAAGAACCCTTTACCCATGGTGGATAATAGGTGTATTGGTTTGGCTAGCTCAGTATTAGAAACATGTCTATTGATACTATCATCGTGTTTTTACCGATATGATGCCTCATTTGATTGCGTACGGTGCTGTACAAATGAAGCAGAGTCCGTTGATTACCATCCGGATATGGCTACGGCAGTGGAGTGCAATAGATTCACTTATCCTTTATAGTAAAAAAAAAGAGATTCGCTTATCTGTTCGGAGAGCTGCGAGAGGGTCAAATGATGATATTTGGGATTTCGGCGTGGAAGTTAAATACTGTGTTTTCTTTTATTTGAAGCGGCAATGGATGGGAACATTTACGGGTTATGTGGACCACGCGAGAACTGTGGTGTGGACACAACCAACATATGCACTCGCCTCTTTGGGCGAGATTGGTCGTATCAGGATGTATATTCGTCTAAACTGCGGCAAAATATGCAAATTCGACCAGACATCAGGAAACGAAATGACAAGTTCTATTGTGCACAATACCAATTCATTGAATAAATTTGTCAATACATTGTTTCTCACCTCCTCGGTCGGTGATTATAAAACAAAATTGGGTTTCATTTTTGTGATGTGATATCTGAAACGTGTGCCAAGGTTACAACAAATATTACGAGTTTGGACTAGTTTTTTTTAACAGGAGAGTTTGGACTAGTTGGCTGTGTAGCTGAACCGATTGCACTTAAAACTGAAAGCAAACAAGTCGTTGCCTCGCTAACATGAATTGTTATGCATATAAATTCACGAAATAAGGTTCGGTATTGCTACATCTGTATTGAATTGAAACATAACTCAAGGTCCAAGAACATCCAAAAAAATTGAAGCTTAAATCCGTGTGACTAAAAATGCTAGGGTACCACGTGACGCCATATAAAGCCTGGCTGACTTCATATTTTCGACACATTCACTTCCTTATTCTACAACCATGTATTTTATCATCCCATGTTACTGAAAAATCTAGTAGAAAACTAGGACAGCATGTAGCTATCCTATACTTCGAACTTCGAAGTGCCAAATTGGACAAA
The DNA here is from genome assembly GCA_947311845.1 of Poa pratensis. Classification (NCBI taxonomy): domain Eukaryota; kingdom Viridiplantae; phylum Streptophyta; class Magnoliopsida; order Poales; family Poaceae; genus Poa; species Poa pratensis. The sequence continues at coordinate 19,956,601 of CAMZMU010000077.1, read as the reverse complement.
ACAAGTAGGAAGCAGATGGCTGACAGCGGACGGTTTCTTTGTTGCTTTGCTAATCGGCTGTGCCCATGGAGTTCACATGGTTGGTCCGTCTATAGTATCCTCTCGTGTGGCGTGTACACCTACGAGTTGGACAGCTGATTTTCTGTGTTATTTGATTCGACTATTTTGACAGCAGTTTAGCATTTTCCTCATGTGACTTGTACATCTATGAGTTTGAAACCGCTCGTTGGGCGGCCTCTTTTAGGTTGCACGGTCACAAAAGGGATGTGCAGAAAGTGGTGCTTGTGTTGCGTCGGGGCTGAACACTCGGCTGAGACTCAGATGTCAGATCCTAAACGTACATGGAACTGTTGACACCTTGCAAAGAATCAGCTGAGGGAGCAAAAACATGGCGCAAGATGACCAATTTTTGAGAAATTTAACTTCTCAGTTAGTTCCTGCAGGTAACGGTTGTGGTGCAAAGTAATAACATATTCCCGATGCCTCCTAAGCTTATAACATCAATGGTTGTGATACTGACAAATAACGGATGCCTTGGTTTCATGTAACTCGCCCTAGTCGTGCTATGCTTCATGGTCTATTCAGGTGTATATATTGTAAGCTTGAAATTGCTATTATATGTGATGCTTATTCAACACAAGATCGTAAGTCGGTTTCAGAGACCACATGCAAGAATTACTCTTGCTCTATGTACCGGCAGTACTTTGATATTTTGCGTATCTCCAATAATGCACGTTCTCTTTTAGATTATATATTCACCACCTCACATATGAGTTTATTTTAGTCGTGGTGTGTTCCCTAGTTCCCTATTCATTCTTCTCAAGCCTAGATCAAATAGACAACAAACGGGACATTTGAAAAACTACACTATAATGGTTTGTGAGGGATTATGAGTTTAAACCATAGAATCAACTCTCTCGTTTTAACGACACCAATTTAAACATATTCTTTAGTTTAGCCCTGCAATAAATAAAAGATCTTCGTTCCACAATGCACATATTTATTTCATTTTAATGGAAGAAGATGCGCTCTGCGGTATGTGCGGCACATTAATGTACACATCCTTTTATTTTTTAATAGATGATGAAGTACTTTGATTTTTAGGGTAAGTTCTGAGCCTCTAACAATGATTTGCATCGAAAATTCAAAACTTGTCTAAGAGATGTGCATTGTAGAGGTACTCATCAGTTGAGCATAAGTCAGCAAATATAATGAACATTTTTCAGGTGCCAACTACATTTTTTTAAATATGAAACACCATCCATAAGAAATAAGCACTTAAACGATAATATAGATTGGTTTTACTATCTCTACTACCTAAGAGAAAGCTTATACATAACCGTGGCACGTGATTAAGGCCTCCTACGATGCGAAGCGGTCCCCCCCCCCCCCCTCCCCTTCCCGCCCTGAGAGCTTGCAGTGATTAGGTTACCTCGCCTCCGCCGATCTGCCCTGCCTCTGTGGCCTTCGGGCCATAGAGGCGTTGTGGATCTCGTCCCTCGTCAGCGGGAGGGATCCGTTTTCGGGTGTTAGGGTCAAGGCTTGTTGTGGCGCGCTTAGATGGTGGTGGCGGCGCCTCGTTTCTATAAGGTCTCCAGGGCTTCAGTCCCATCTCAGCAGCGACGTCGAGAAGCCTGTGGGAGTAGTGTGGTCTCGAGGACTTCTTCTGGCGGTGACGTTCTCAGGATCGTCAAGGAGCTTCATCGGCTCCGGGACGGATGTGGTCATCTAGACCCGTTCGGCGACTTCCCGTCCGCAATCAACAACGTCAGGACGGCTCAGGGAGGAGCGGCAGCGACAGCGCGCCATCGACACGGTCTGGAGGTTGAAGCCAAAGTGCATCGCAAGGATTTCGACGTCACTAGTACAATACGACACATCGGAAACGGGCCAAAAACCCCATCGGAAACGGAGAAACGTGTCATTTCCCCGCCCCCGCTGCTGATGTGAAGGTGCACAATGGCAACAAATATTTTAATCGTTTCCAATATGTTTGGCAACGGGCATAATATAGAATCATTGCCTTAAGTCTTTACATCAGATACGGAGATTAGTTTTTAACCGTTTGACCGGTGATGCCTGCCACGCCGTAGATGGAGCCCTTGCTCCTGCGTGACGGCCGCCGGTTCTTCACCTTCTTCCTCTTCACCCTGCTTCAGTGCGTGGTCTTCTTCTTCTACCTATTTAGTACTGCGCAAAAGTCTTACTCCTGGAGGCACCGACTTCAGTGGACCGTGTGGACGGAGCCCCACTCCTACGTCTTCACGGCCGCCGCATCGTCTCCAGGTTTCCTCCTCGTCCTAAAGGAGATGAAACAATTCAAAAGGTAAGCTTCGTCAAATCTATACACAAGACATATAAATATGCAACATAATATTAGGTAAGGAAAAGCCAAGACAACATTTTTATCATCGGCTTTCTAAAAAAGACAAAACTAAACAAAAATGATTTGAATCTATGCCTCATAATTAGATTGGACCCACATTTCAGGGATGGAGCTAGCGAGCCAAGTAGGATGCACTAGATGTGTATTACTGCATATCACAAGGATCACTAGCGCCACCCCCGGATCACATGGTTTCACCTAATTTTAATCATCGGCATTTTAGAAAAAAGAGCTAATTACAACGAGCAGAGCCTAAACAATGCCTTCAAAAAATAGGACTAATTACAACTAGAACAGAACTGTAAGACAACTAATTACAACTAGAGCAGAGCCTAAACAATGCCTACTAAAAATAGAACTAATTACAACTAGAACATAACTATAAGACAACTAATTACAACTAGAGCAGAGCCCAAATAATGCCTACTAAAAATAGAACTAGTTACAACTAGAACAGAATTGTAAGACAACTAATTACAACTAGATCAGAGCTGTAAGACAACTAATTATAGCTATAGCAGAGCCTAAACAATGCCTACTAAAAATTGAACAAATTATAACTAGAACAGAACTGCAAGACAACTAATTACAACTAGAACAAAACTGTAAGACAACATAAACAGAGCAAAAACATGTGCAAAATAAAAACCCTAATCTATTTAAATAGAGCAAAAATATGTGCAAAATAAAAACCATAATATACTTAGGGTCCGTTTGGTTGGGCTTTCTAAACCTGCTTCTGCGGCTGGAAAGTCAAACGCTAACCAAACGGGGTTGAGGGAGTAGCAGATTTTCGAAAGCAACCAACTTTTGATAGTGCAATTTCCGCAGCAGGTCGGACCCTGCTTTTACCGCGGCGGATTCCAAGTTTTTGTTAAATTTACCCATTACTGCCCCTAATAAGTAGATACCGGTTCGTTTCTTTCGCCGCAGTGATGACCTTCTCGCTTTTCTCCGGTCTCTTCTAGGCTGTGTAACTGTGTTGGAGGAGACGGCCGCCTAGGGTTCTGGCGCCGCTCAACTCCGGCTGCCCTTCAGCGGCGCGCTTGACAACTCCGGCCTCCCCCAGCAGCACAACGCCCATTCTCAAGGTTCCGCCGTTCCTCCTTGACCTTCCCCCAGCCTGGTTACTATGAGCCGCCACATCGGGTTGTGCCGCCGCCGCTAGTAGGAGCTCTCTGTTTGGAGTTTGGACTGCATGCAGTCGTGTCCTGCCTGCGGCCGTGTCCTGCCTTGAAGCAACAATCCTTGTGGTCCAACTGTCCTCACGCGTGGTTGCCGAAGAGGAGTTGTTCTTGAATCACGGCTGAGGCGAGGGTGTGACAGCCAGGGGCAGATCCAGGGGGGTGCTAGCAGGGGTCCGACCCCCCCCCCCCCCCCCCCAACCATCGGCCCCCTCAATGGATTTCGCCAGGAACCTGTATACCTATTTATTTGTGCTGGGCTTATTTACAGGCCTAAGTGCCAAAAGAGAATAACCATGCGTGACCTCTGTCCAGTATCCCACAAGCCCACGAGGCCAGTATCCACAAACCCACATCTCGTAAGCTAACCTCTGCTAATCCAGTAGTTTGCTAGGTTCACGTACGTGAGTCTAACAAAAAACGATCTATTCCTTCTGATCGTGGCCTCTCATCTTCACGATGGAGAATGGACTAGCCTCGCCGCCGCTCACCACAGTCCCTACCTTTCGATCTAATCTGCTGTGACACCCGGCGGCCATGGCCTTCCAGGCTTCCAGCCAGGCGCGAGGCCGGCGGCCGCTCTCCGGTCAACTAGTCAGATCTAATCAACTGATTAACAACGTAAGGTATGATGTACAATAGCTAGGGCTTCTTTGTAATTCATGACATAGCTGCATATTAGAGAGAAATTATTTAATTAATCATTTGAGAATGGCAAATCTAATTTATTTGTTTATCATCAAGTTGTTTTATTTTGTCCAACTTATGTTTTGTTTGGTTAATTATAAAGCCAATTCGTTTTGATCAAACGATTTTTGTGACACCCTCTACTTTGTGTTGCTATCAAGACGTAATTATATATTGATGTGTTATATGAGCTATGTATTTTTCGAGAAAGGTTGAGCTATATCGTCTTCTTCGCCAAGGGTCGGAGCTGGGATATAACATGACACCAATGACTTTATACTAATGCGATTTAACGAGTAGAAAAACTCTTAGCAACAAAGATGCCATGGGCCAATTTAAAAGACTGACACAAAAAAAAATCCTAACTTCACCTCGCCCCCCCATGGTTAAATCCTGGCTCCGCCCCTGGTGACAGCGCAAGGATCCATCTCTTGATGAATCTAGTTCTTGTCTGCACACATACGTACCCACCAATCCGATGCATCAATTTCAGTTTCCTTTTGTTTCTAACTGATAGCTACCTGCATGCGCATCTAGCCGATCCATGGGGCGTATCTCTCAAAGCTCAATCACAAATTTGCAACATTGTCACGGATGTAAGAATTAAGAGGAAAGCTAGGGAGCTAGCTAGCTAGTGGAGGCAGAGACTGGTTTGTGGATCGAGCAAGATGCTTGACAGGATGGGTGCGTCATTTGTATAAACTTCAATTTTGTATAAGTTTCATGTTTGTATAATCTAGTCTCGGAGGGTTCCGGCGAGGTCTGGCAGCTCCGACGAAGTCCTGAACAACTCTGATGAGGTTTTAGGGTGGTTCTGATGATCCCGGCGAGGTTCCGGCCAACTCCGGCGAGGTTACGGCCAACTCCGGCGAGGCTCGACGGTCCGGTGAACTCGAGCGAGGTTACGGCCAACTCCGGCGAGGCTTGTCGGTCCGACGAACTCGGGCGAGGTTCCGGCCAACTCCGGCGATGCTCCGGCGAGGTACGGCCGGAAGCGGAGGTGGCCGGAGGCAAGGCCTATGTAGTCTCGGCGGAGCTACGTGAACTCTGGCGAGAAATTCCGGCGGGTCATAACTCAGCACAAAATCCACAGTGATTTCAGCCAAACGACTTTTAGCTTTGCCACAGTTCTCAACCCACAGTTGATTTTTCACAGCACACAGTTCACAACGGCTTTTTAAAATCCACAGCTGAACCAAACACACCCTTAAACAGAGCAAAAAGATGTGCAAAATAAAAAAACCCTAATCAACTCAAATAGAGCAAAAATATGTGCAAAATAAAAATCCTAATCTACTGAACTAAGGTTTGGTGTCTTACATTAGGCGAGGCGGGCTTGCTTATTGTCGCCGGCGACGGAGCTGGCACCTGCCTCCCCTGGCGCCTCCCCCTCGAGCCCCTTGCCCTCGCCGGGGACCAAAGAGAGGGCTATGGCGGCCCGGAACTTTCACCGAAAGACCGCCTCCTCGGCGCATTCGACCTGGTTCGAGGTCTCGGAGAGGAGGACCGCCGCCTCCAGATCGGCCTCGCCTTGACGACGCCGGGCGTCCTTGTGCTCGAAATCGGCGCGGGAGAGTTGGCGCACGGTCTCTAGATCAAGATCGGCTGGTTCACCCAGCGAGGAAGGCGGTCGGCATACTGTATTTGGCCAACGAGGCGGCCAGTTGTGCGGGTGGGGCCCATGGGGGCCGGAGCGTCGGAGCCTTCCGCACGCTCGTCCTGCAACACCAGCTGACGCTTGATACGTCTCAAACGTATCTATAATTTATGATGTTCCATGTTGATATTATACCAATTGTTACATGTTTTATATACACTTCATAGCATTTTTATGCATTTTCTGGGACTAACCTATTAACAAGATGCCACAGTGTCAGTTCCTGTTTTTGTATTCCAGAAAAGCTAGTCTGGAAATATTCTCGGAATTGGACGAAACTTGGACAGAACCTCCTATTTTTCCAACACGAAGACGGAGTCCAGAGGAGAGACGGAGGAGGGCCACGTGGCAGCCACACCATGGGGCCGCGCGGGCCCCCCTGCCGCGCCGTGGGGTGTGTGGGGCCCACGTGGCTCTGCAGCCGCCGCCCTTTCGCCTATTTATTCTTCCCGACGCGAAAACCCTAAATACCCGAGCCATTATCCACGAAAAGTTCCAGAGACGCCGCCGCCGTCAACCCTAGCTCGGGAGGGTTCAGAAGCTCTTCCCGGCACCCTGCCGGAGAGGGGAATCATCACCGGAGGGCTCTACATCACCATGCCTGCCTCCGGAGTGATGCGTGAGTAGTTCATCCTTGGACTACGGGTCCATGGCAGTAGCTAGATGGTTGTCTCTCCACTTTATGCTATCATGTTTAGATCTTGTGAGCTGCCTATCATGATCAAGATCATCTTATTGTAATGCTACATGTTGTGTTTGCTGGGATCCGATGAATATTGAATACTATGTCAAGTTGATTATCAATCTATCTTATATGTTATTTATGATCTTGCATGCTTTCCGTTACTAGTAGATGCTTTGGCCAAGTAGATGCTTGTAACTCCAAGAGTGAGTATTTATGCTAGATAGTGGGTTCATGCCTCCGGTAATCTGGGAGAGTGACAATAACTTCTAAGATTGTGGATGTGCTGTTGCCACTAGGGATAAAATAACCGATGCTTAGCTTAAGGGTGCGCCGTTAGGTCTAATGCATTTGTTTACATTACGCACATTACTTAATGCAATTATCCGTTGCTTGCAACTTAATACCAACGGGGAACTCGGATGACAACCTGGCGGTGGATTATTAGTCATAGACGCTGTTGGATAACGGTCTATGTATTTTGTCGTAATGCCCACATGAATATCATAGTAATCATCATGTCATATATATGCATTGTCATGCGCTCAATATTTTGTCAATTGCCCAGCTGTAATTTGTTCACCCAGCATGTTAGTTATCTTTTATGGAGAGACACCACTAGTGAACTGTGGACCCCGGTCCATTCTTTTACACTGATAATACAACCAACTGCAAACATTGTTCCTTTTCATTCTCTGCAATTTACTACTGTTTTCCACACCATACGTTTAATCCTTTGTTTTCAGCAAGCCGGTGAGATTGACAACCTCACTGTTTCGTTGGGGCAAAGTAGTTTGATTGTGTTGTGTGCAGGTTCCACGTCAGCGCGCCACTGACAACCTTCAGAAGTGATTTCTTGCTCCTACTGGTTCGATTAAACCTTGGTTTCATACTGAGGGAAACTGCTGCTACACTGCTTCATACCTTCCTCTTGGGGTCTCCCAACGAACGTGTGATCCACGCAATCAAGCTCTTTTTCTGGCGCCGTTGCCGGGGAGCAAGAGGATTTCTGCAAGGGGAGTTTCACGCTTCCAATCTCTTTACTTTGTTATTGTCTTGCTTAGTTTATTTTTATTTAGTCTTGTTTGCTTTATTTATCAAAAACACAAAAAAATTAGTTACTTTTATTTTCGAATTGTTATTTTTCAGTCTTGTTATCATGTCTAGCCCTGTTCCTGTCATCATGTCGCCTGAGGAAGAGATCTTCACTTTCAAGCAAGGGAGTGAGGAGAGTTTTAAAGATGCTTGGTCTAGAATTTTTGAGTCTTATGCTAAAACTGAACCTAAAATGACTTTAAGCCTGCTTCTTAGTAGCTTTTATTTTGGTCTTGTTCTTTGCTACAGATATGCTTTAGATGCTGTGGTAGGAGGAGATTTCCTTCGTTATGATGGGGATCAAGCTTTTAATGCTATAAAAAATGATTACAATTTCTAGCCCTCCAATCAGTAAAATTGATTTGGCTTTGACAAGCATAAGTGATAGACTTAACACTCTTGAAACAAACATATCTGGTCTAAAAGAAGGGTATAATCAATTCGTGAACACTATGATAATGTGCCAGTAAATTTTGAACCATCGGGATGGGTTCCCTCAGTAAAAGTTGTTATCAATGGTGAAACTTTTCATGCTCGCTGTGATATTATGTCTGAATTCTGTTTAATGCCCAAGGATATTTTTGATTCCTTAAATCTTTGGGAGCTTTCCAAATGCGAAGATTGTATAATTTTGGGTGATAATACTATTAAATTACCAAGAGGAGTAGCCGAAGGAGTATTTACAAAACTCCTGGGGATAACAATATCTTGTCATTGAATGTGCAGGAGTAGGACAAATTACGCTTGGAAGATCTCTGTTGAAACGCTTTGGAGCAATAATAGATGTGGGCCAAGGCACTATGAATTTCGCCTCTTCACCTATGTGTAACCAAGTATTTCCTAAAGATAAGGGTAAGGTAAGAGAGCTAAGCGTAAGATTGTTGATGCTTCATCACTTGGAAACACTTGATTCTTACTTTCTGCGCCTAGCTGAAAGGCGTTAAAGAAAAGCGCTTATGGGAGACAACCCATTATTTTATTTCTGCAATTTTTTTTTCTTTTTGAGTCAAGGAGTTGTTTACTTCTGTAACAATTCCTTTGTATCTTTATTTTATCGCATTGTTGTGCCAAGTATTGCCTCTAATAGGAAGATGATGCTAGATTTGGATTTCTGCGCAGGAACAGATTTCTGCTGTTCACCGTTTTAATTCTGTAAAATCACAGAAAAATTATTTAAATCTGCAAATTTTTGTGCGTGATCCTCAGATATGTACGCATCTTTCGTTAGTTTAAAGTTTTTCGATCTGAGCAACGTAAGTGCCTCGAAAAAATTCGTCTTTGCGGACTGTTCTGTTTAGACAGATTCTGTCTTTTATTTTTCGCATTCTCTCTTTTACTAGTGTTGAGTGGAATTCTTTTTTAGGGTGAAGAGCTTCACATAACATCAGTGGCAGTAGTAATGTTAAAAGTAACGGTCATGTTTGTGTCCTTATAGAACATGTGAGTTTTTGATTGTGCACTAACCCTCTAATGAGAATTACTTTGAGTTTGGTGTGGCGGAAGTTTTCAAGGGTCAAGAGAGAAGGATGATATAATGTGATCAAGAAGAGTGAAGAGCTTAAGCTTGGGGATGCTCCCATGGATCACCCCAGCATATTTCAAGAAGACTCAAGCGTCTAAGCTTGGGGATGCCCAAGGCATCCCCTTCTTCATCAGCAACTTATCAGGTCATCTCTAGTGAAACTATATTTTAATTCTTTCACATCATATGTGCTTTACTTGGAGCGTCTGTGTGCTTTTATTTTCAGTATTTTATTTTTCTTATGGTCAACTTGATTGGACCCCAGCATTCTTGATTGGGAGAGAGACACGCTCCGCTTTTTCATATGAATACTCCTATTCTTCACTTATACTTGTTGAGTATTCTTATCTAGCTATTGCTATGCTTTTAGCTCCTGTTTTGCATGCATCTCTTATTCAGAGCTGTTAGTTCTTTTAAAGAAAGTACTCTCTTGCTTCACTTATAATTGTTTGGAGAGTTTATGTTGAAATAAATTGATTGGTGTTTGGTTGGAACAGAAAATGTTGCATGTGGTAGATGGTATAATGGAAAAAGCTTACATATTCTTGTAGATCACTGTATTGGATAATTTGATACTTGTCAATTGTTTTGAGTTATCAAGTAGTTCATGTTTAAGCTTTTGTATCATGTAGTTAAAACCTATTAATGAAGAACTACCGTAAAGCTCGTTGAAATTTGGTTTGCATGATTGGTATCTCTAAGGTCTAGATATTTTCTAGTAAAAGGGTTTGGTTAACAAGGAAGACAGTGTAGAGTCTTATAATGCTTGCAATATGTTTTCATATAAGTCTTGCTGTGTCGGTTGATATCCTGTGTTTGCTTCAAATAACCTTGCTAGCCTAAACTCTGTACTGAGAGGGAATGCTTCTCGTGCATCCAAAACCTTGAGCCAAAATCCATGCCATCTGTGTCCACCATAACTACCTATATGTGGTATTTCCTTGCCATTCCAAGTAAATTTTTCATGTGCTACCTTTAAACTATTCAAACTTTATTACTCCTATTTTGTGTCAATGTTTACCAAGCTCATGAGGACGGGGTGGATGTCTTTATGTCAACTGTCAAACAGACTTTACCACCGGACTAGCGGCATATACATCCGCTTATCCATTAATTTTGCAAAAAGAGCTGGCAAATGGGGTGCCCAGTCCCAATTAATTACAACTTTAACCGCTTAATTCTCTTCACATTTTTGCCCTGATTTATCAGTCAAGCAATGACAAACAGTGAAATATCTGCATGTGTAAACAAAAGAGAAAGAGGGATGATCTGCCTTGCTGGTAGAAATAACGTCCTTCATGGGAGCCGCTCTTAAAAGTCTGGTTGGCAGGGGTCATATTGTACTTTCCATTTTCTGATTCGTTGACAATTAACAAACACCTCTCAAAACTTATTTTTACTCTCTATATGATTTCAAAAACTTAAAAAGCTCTAGCACATGATTTAATCCCTGCTTCCCTCTGCGAAGGGCCTTTCTTTTACTTTTATGTTGAGTCAGTTTTCCTACTTCTTTCTATCTTAGAAGCAAACACTAGTGTCAACTTTGGTGCAACAATTTTTATATGCTTGTATATTGCACTTATTATATGCTTTGTGTTGACAAATATCCATGAGATATATATGTTGAAAGTTGAAAGCAATTGCTGAAGCTTAAATCTTCCTTTGTGTTGGTTAAATACCTTTTACTTAGAATCTATTGCTTTATGAGTTAACTCTTATGCAAAACTCTTTGATGCTTGTCTCGAAAGTACTATTCATGAAAAGTTTTTGCTTATATGATTCAGTTGTTTGCTCATTATCTACTTGCTAGCAAACTATAGACCATTGACCTGGATCACTTCATTCATAACATGTGCTTTACAATATATTTGATCAAGATTATGATTGTAGCATGTCACCTCAGAAATTATTTTGTTTTTATCGTTTTACCTACTCGAGGACGAGTAGAACTAAGCTTGGGGATGCTTGATACGTCTCAAACGTATCTATAATTTCTGATGTTCCATGTTGATATTATACCAATTGTTACATGTTTTATATACACTTCATAGCATTTTTATGCATTTTCTGGGACTAACCTATTAACAAGATGCCACAGTGCCAGTTCCTGTTTTCTGCTGTTTTTGTATTCCAGAAAAGCTAGTCTGGAAATATTCTCGGAATTGGACGAAACTTGGACAGAACCTCCTATTTTTCCAACACGAAGACGGAGTCCAGAGGAGAGACGGAGGAGGGCCACGTGGCAGCCACACCATGGGGCCGCGCGGGCCCCCCTGCCGGCCGTGGGTGGTGTGGGGCCCACGTGGCTCTCAGCCGCCGCCCTTTCGCCTATTTATTCTTCCCGACGCGAAAACCCTAAATACCCGAGCCATTATCCACGAAAAGTTCCAGAGACGCCGCCGCCGTCAACCCTAGCTCGGGAGGGTTCAGAAGCTCTTCCCGGCACCCTGCCGGAGAGGGGAATCATCACCGGAGGGCTCTACATCACCATGCCTGCCTCCGGAGTGATGCGTGAGTAGTTCATCCTTGGACTACGGGTCCATGGCAGTAGCTAGATGGTTGTCTCTCCACTTTATGCTATCATGTTTAGATCTTGTGAGCTGCCTATCATGATCAAGATCATCTTATTGTAATGCTACATGTTGTGTTTGCTGGGATCCGATGAATATTGAATACTATGTCAAGTTGATTATCAATCTATCTTATATGTTATTTATGATCTTGCATGCTTTCCGTTACTAGTAGATGCTTTGGCCAAGTAGATGCTTGTAACTCCAAGAGTGAGTATTTATGCTAGATAGTGGGTTCATGCCTCCGGTAATCTGGGAGAGTGACAATAACTTCTAAGATTGTGGATGTGCTGTTGCCACTAGGGATAAAATAACCGATGCTTAGCTTAAGGGTGCGCCGTTAGGTCTAATGCATTTGTTTACATTACGCACATTACTTAATGCAATTATCCGTTGCTTGCAACTTAATACCAACGGGGAACTCGGATGACAACCTGGCGGTGGATTATTAGTCATAGACGCTGTTGGATAACGGTCTATGTATTTTGTCGTAATGCCCACATGAATATCATAGTAATCATCATGTCATATATATGCATTGTCATGCACTAGTGAACTGTGGACCCCGGTCCATTCTTTTACACTGATAATACAACCAACTGCAAACACTGTTCATTTTCATTCTCTGCAATTTACTACTGTTTTCCACACCATACGTTTAATCCTTTGTTTTCAGCAAGCCGGTGAGATTGACAACATCACTGTTTCGTTGGGGCAAATTAGTTTGATTGTGTTGTGTGCAGGTTCCACGTCAGCGCACCACTGACAACCTTCAGAAGTGATTTCTTGCTCCTACTGGTTCGATTAAACCTTGGTTTCATACTGAGTGAAACTGCTGCTACACTGTTTCATACCTTCCTCTTGTGGTCTCCCAGCGAACGTGTGATCCACGCAATCAACGCTCGTGCTGCGTGAAGGCCCGGATGGTGGGACAGTGTTGATTGTGTCATGAACAGTGTTGATTTTGAAGATTTTACTCTAACCGCCCCCCCCCCCCCCCTAACCTCCAGATTTAAGCAATCCTGCCTCTGCCAGTGCACGGCCGTGGCTGTTTCCGCGTCCGCGGCCGCGATGGCCAGATCTAGGAGCGCCGACAGTTGAACCCATGAGAGACAGTGGAGAGAGAGAGGAGACTGAGCGGCGACAAGGATTAGAAATGAGACAATGAGAGTGAGAGTGAAGGGTGTGGGGTCCTTATAAGCCACGTCGTGGGCTGCCGGGCTACTTCTTATGGCAACGGGAGTTTGTCAAAATGTCCGTGTGCGATGAGCACATATCGGTACCGGAGAAAAAGAATGAACCGTTGCCAATATTTATTCCCTGTTCACCCGTTGTCTTTGTAGTGGGCCTGTCTTACGGCCTGGTGCGGGCACGCGGGAGAAGTCGCGATTTTCTGTCGCCTAACTCGTGACGTTTCCATAGAGGGTTATCCGATTTATCGTTCTGTACTAGTGTAATTTTCATTGTTGTTGAGATGTTTTGTAGTATTCGTTCTGAGTGTTCGGTGTTTTTTAATGACAGGGTCCTTTTCGTAAAAGTAAAAAGGCGGGAGCTTATATACGTACGGTACTTTATGTCAGAAGACAACGACGCAGGACATCCACCATTCATTGGTAGCACAAATCTAGCCGCTGGTTCACTAAGTTGTAAGATAGGACAACTAACATCATACACACAAAAATTTCATATTTAAAAAGAGAGTACTGTTTTGTGTTCCACTCACCAAGCGTGTCGCTCGTCCTTCGTGGTACATTGTGGTACGTCGCCCCTCGCCCACATTCGATGGCCACTCGATGGTTACAACAAATAGACGAATGACCTACCCCGTCTATGTCTAGGGTTAACCCTCTCCCCTATCCCTCTCTCTGCCTCTCGAGACCAGGCTGCAGCCTCCTATACCTCTCTCTCTACATCTCTCTCCCTCTTCCTAGAGCACGCGGCATGTGCCGCCGCTCGGTACGCTGGCCGGCGTAGCTGCTTTTCCGTCTCGATTTCTATCATCACCGATGCCCTACCTACATCCACGCGTCGCGAGGTCTTCAAGGAGGTCAAATTCGACAAGGCTATTGGGAACCTGATTTGCTATCCATATAAATGTACGGTAAAAATATAAAGGGCACAAGTCTCAGCCTGGCTAACCTGATTTGCTATCTATATAAATGTACAAAAAAATATGTGGTATTGTTATATTTCTATTTACTTGTGCTGTACAAATCACATCTTCTTCCATTGTGTCTTAGCCCACTTTATGTGGAGTGCAGTTAGGGAACTGTTCTCCTGCGCCTGGAACCCATCCTGCCATGCGGAAGTGCATAGGATGATTACTCAATTTAGAGGCCAACCCTACCGGGTGTTCTGGACTTGCGTGGCAGCTCTTTACTGGTCTCTCTTGACCACTAGGAATAAGTTCTCCACACTAGTACAGAACGACACATCGGATACCCCTCTATGTCAATGGCAGGAGTTAGGCGACGGAAGAAATGAGTTCCGCGCGCTTCCGCGGGAGTGCGCGCGTGAGAATCCATCGATGGGCCCGACACAATGGTAACAAAGAGCAAAATAACTCTGTTGCCAACATATTGCGAACGGAGGTGCATAAAAACTCCGTTGCCGATAAGCCCGAAACAGATACGGAAATATGTAAATCTTCGTTTCCCATGTGAAGGCCCATTAAGAGGGTGCCCATATAAATATCACCCACTCCAGTTCATCTCACTCTCACTCACTCTCCCCAGGTCCTAACCCTAGCTAGCCGCACACTCTCTCCACGAACTTCACACCATCGATGGTGAACCCCTCCGACGCCGACAGAAGTCAGGATGGAGCATCTTCCTCCTCCCACCCTCCGAGGCGCAGCCCGGATCTCCCCTACAACTGGGACGAGATCCACGGTGACAGGTCTCGCGAGTTCATGCGGAGCCGTCAAATCCCCTCCGGATCCACGGCAGCGGCGGCCCCCGACGCCCGGATCTCATCCTCCTCGACGATGAGGACTCGGCTCTGGAGGTCGGTCTCCTCCTCTCTCGCGCCGCCTATGAGCACGAGCGCGCCGACGGCATCATTGAGGACTCTGCGATGCTGAGAGCAGTCCGCATCTCCACCGCCGAGCATGCGATACAAGTCGCCAAGGAGGCGTTGTTCCAGACGCAGCTCCGGGAGGCCATAAACCGGTCTCTTCTCTCTGGCCAGGGCCCTGGTCCAGAGGCGGCGAAGGTGGCGGCGGAGGAGGAGGAGGTGGAGGACGCTCCGGTGTTTGAGGAGGATGAGGTCTCCTCTGATGTCTCCTCTAACAATGGCTCCGGTACCTGGGACGCAATCCGCGACGGAAAGCGACCCCGCCTCGGTTAAGGTAAGCGACCGCTCTTTTTACTATGTATGTGTCTGGTTTTGCTCTGTTGGCTACTTATTTAGCTAGGTTTTGCTCTGTTAGCTACTTATTTAGTTTGGTTTTGCTCTGTTAGCTACTTATTTAGCTTAGTTTTGCTCTGTTCGCAAGTTATTTAGCTTGGTTTGCTCTGTTAGCTACGTATTCAACTTGGTTTTACTCTGTTAGCTGCTATGTATTTTCTCTGTTTAGCTACTTTTAACAAAGATTATTCGTTGTGTCAAGGGCTTGGTGGATGCTTGGTGACGATGCTGCTACCGTGAAGACCTAGGAGCGGGGTTCCGTACACGGTGCCGTCACCAAGAGCAGTACATTTTGTGCAGCAGGATGAAGACAGTCGATGATCATCTGGCGGCCGTGAAGACTTAGGAGCAGAGCTCCAGCCACGCGCACGATAAACTTTTGTAAAGCAGGGCGGATAGGAATACGAAGACGACCGGGCGGCCGTCTAGTCGCATGGAGCGAGGCTCCATCGACGGCGCAACAAGTCACCGTGTTTTTTTTTGTTTTCCTGTAATCCTTATTAGAAACGGTGATTAGCAAAACTCCGTGTTCAATGTGGAACATATCAGTAACGATCTAATATAACAACCGTTGCCCATGTTAGGGGCAACGGTTAATCACCTCCGTTGCCATTGAAAGGCTTCACATCAGTGACAGTAGCGGGGACACGGACCCTTTCTCCGTTTCCGATGAGTGTTTTGGCCCGTTTTCGATGTGTCGTTCTGTACTAGTGCCATAGAGGGTGTTTTTCCAAGCCATCCTTCTCATGTGTTGTACAAAACTCTTTCATATATACAGGTGTGGCGGATCGTGGCTAGGAGGACGGACCGGGCAACGCTAGGAGCGGCGGTTGACAAGATCCATGCTCTTCTTAGCTCTCTCAGGGATAGACAACTCTAGTGTCTCCCTATCTTGTCTTGTATCGCCTTGAGGCCATTATGTTACTTTCTATTTATGGCTGGCTTATGCCTTTGTTGTACCCCGAATTATTTGTATGACTCTGCAGTGTGTGGCTTTATTAAGTTAAATCAGGGCTCCCCTCGAGCCTGTGGTTTCATTTACTTGTAAACATGGACTTGAGTCCAATAAACATCGCACGGGTGTGGAAGCTTTGTGACTTAACGAGTTAGAGTATATGCCTGGCCGACCGGAAAGTGCTAGTGGCTCCCGAACACACTAGCACTGGTTTAAAGAAAAATAGAAAACGATATTTCTAGAGCTCAAAGTATACAACTATGAATACACATTTGCACATATGCTAGTAGTTTCATAAAAAAAACTTTGTATTTTGGCTACGCAAAAAAGATAAAATTCGGAAAAAGAGTTATTTTCCGTTTTTCGCGGTCACATTTTTATTTTCTTCTATAGCCCCAAAAAAATGTGGCCGCGAAAAAGAGAAAATAACTCGTTCCGTTCCCCGAAATTTCTCTTTTTGTGTAGCAAAAAAAGAGAGCTCATTTGATTCATAGGATAGGAAAAATGTAGCAATAGGAAACCTATAGGATTGGGATGACATGTCTAAGTGAATCTTATGGGAAAAAGGATTCTCTTTGATTGTGGCAAAGAAATTTCCATGAGGTTGGACCTCATGTTTTTTTCCTATAGGATTTACACTACAAGATTCCTATGGGATTTATTCCTATAGGATATGATCCTACAAATCAAACAACTTGTATAGGAAAATTTCTCATAGGAATCAATCCTTCAAAAATCTTATGCCATTCCTTTGATTCAAAGGGGCCCTAAACGTTTTTTCAGACTCAAATTTGTAGATACATAGAAATCATGCGTATAAATCCAAAAAAATGATTTTTTTTCAGACACAAATTTAGCATTTTCAACTTTTTGCACCCGATCACCAGTGTTTCTGGCCGACTTCATATTTTGGACACATTGCAATTTCTTATTCTAACCCGGCAAATATTTTATTATATCCCACGTTACTGAAACTAATAGAAAACCAGGGCAGCAGGTAGCTATCTCGAAGTACCTATATCATTTTCTAAGCAAGTAGTAGAACAAGTTGGACAAAACAAGTAGGAAGTAGATGGCTGGCGCGCGGCTGGATTCTTTGTTGCTTTGCTAATCGGTTGTGCCGTGGATTTCGCTGTCTATCCTTCCGTGTGACGGTGGGACTTGCACACCTATGAGCTGCACAAACTGATTTTTTGTATTACAATCTTGTCTCCATGTTTTGACTATTTTGACAGCAGTTTAGCATGCATTTGGCTTGTTTATCCTATTCTCTTGGTATGACCCAACTTCGCGCATTGACGTGGATCTGAGGTAGACAGTTCGGCAGCTTCTTTTAGGTTGCACGGTCACAAAATTGATGGGCATGAAGTGGTGTTTGTGTTGCGTCGGGGCCGAACACTCGGCCAATTCTCAGATTTTGCCTGTACATGGCACTCATCCTATCTTGCAAAGAATCGGCTCAAGGAGCAAAGACGTGTCGCAAGTGATGACCATTTTTTGAGCAAGTTCACAGTGAAGCCAAATCCAACTGCACTAGTAGAAACCGGACATTTAGTCCCAGGTGGGAAGGGTCTCTAGTCCCGGCTGCTCACCCGGGACAGCCGAATCGAGACTAGAGGCCCCCCTTTAGTCCCGGGTGTGTTACGAACCAGGACAAAAGAGGTCCCCAAGTGGGCGCTCTGGCAGCGCGTGGTCGATGACCTCTAGTCCCGGTTCGTAATACGACCCGCGACTAGAGATTCCCCACGTGGCAGCCACTGGCTTTTTTGTATTCCCGCCTTATTGAATATTTAAATCAGCAATCAATCTTGCAAAATATATAGTTAATTAATTACAAATCAGAAAAATACATATAGCATATCAAAATGTTCATAAAAGAAATATTTATCTAATAAAAATATATTTTATTCTTTATGGAGATCACAACCGGGACTCGATCCCGTCTATTTGATTACATAGAGATCATAACGGGGACTAGAGCCCATATATTCAATTACATGGAGATTATAACTGGGACAAGAGTCCGTCTATTCGATTACATGGAGATCATAACCGGGACTAGAGCCCGTCTATTCGGTGCAATTGTATCTTCCCTTTGGGTTTATGACATGGTCATTCAAAATTCCCGCAATTTCCTCTTGAATTGGTAGAAAGCGCTCCTTGTGTTGCAGCTGCCTCCGCGTTCTATCACACTATAAAAGAAGGAGATCAATATGAATATCAATCATCGTAACAAATATTATGAATGACACTCAACACAATTGATGGTAATAAAATAGAATTGTGAATATATTTGTTCACGTACTTCTATCCATGTCTGATCGTTCCGCTCACTGACCTCCCGGCGAATCCACTCGCAAACGAAGTATGCACACAAATTGGTCCCCGGTGGCTGCCTCTCGCAGTCGATATGATAAAAACTAAACTCCTCTTTAAATTCACAAGTTGTCCTCTTTCTGAAAGATTTCCAAATCCTGCCCGGCAAAAAAAATGAATAAATGAGTTATTAGTTACTTGATATCCAGGAAATGAACAAAAGAGACCGATATAGTGTGATAATGATTGAAAATATCTTTGGAGCGCATCTAAAATGCTTTGATACTTCTCTTCGAGATACGCCAATGAGTCTAAGATTTCAACTCTTGCAGATTCAACTTCAATGATTACCAAAATGTAATGGAATCTGTGCACGTTTATATACATCAGTAACTCATCAGTTACACTAAACATCGAGTAAGCAAAAATTAATGTGTACAAGACAGTAACACTCTTACCCGAAGTTGTAAGGAAACAATATCTTCTTTTTATAATGTTGTCTATGTATGAACCTTAGCAAGTTGTTCTCCGTTTTCTTGGCGAAGCGCCGTAACAAGTCCTCATTAACTCGTTTTGGGTCAACGAACCCAGTGTCAAAGATTCCTTTTCTGTCACATTCATCACTCTTCATTCTGCATAAATAGCGTAGTGAACATAATTACTACAGGCAATGACCGAGCTGAGCTAGAGACTTTAATTTAGAAATAAATAAATTGAATCACTTACAGACAATAGGTACTGACGATATTCAAGTCGAGGGCGTCAAGCTTGTATAACTGATAGAGTTCTTCAAGATAAATTTGTACCTGATCTTCACCTATATAATGTTCTTCTGTAACTTTCACAAGGATCATTTTTCGCTCTACCTTTGTGACTTCCAAGTACCACTTATGCAGTTTTCGCATTTGTGTTGGTAGAAACTCGTTCTGATCAGGTGGCAGCAGAGACTTCCCGTATTCCCATTTCCATACTTGTACATCTGAAATGGGGATATCTTCGCTTTCAAGTTGAGAAAGTGTAATATCAGCTTCTGCAGCAAATTTCGCCGCGTCGGATAAACCAATGTCCGCCGCGGAGCCCTGATGATCAGTGGGTAACACCTTGAGCGGGGAGATCGACTGTTTTGCTTGTTCTCCGAGCTGGGCAACGTCTTTTTTCCCGCTGGCAGTACTACTTGTCGTCGTGTGGGAGCGAACTCTTTGTGCCCTACACTGGATAAGAGCATTACGTACCCACATGTACGGGGTAGAAAAACCGCACTCTGTTTTTTTACTAGATGAGAAGTCAGTAATAACGTTTAAAAGGCCAAATTTGGGGGATTTAGTGAAAAATGAGCGTATGTATCCTGAATAAGTAGGTGCGTAAAACACAAGTAGTCAGCAATATAAATCATCTAATTGACAAGATTCAGAGTTCAAGATATCTTCTGACCCAAATCTCTGGCTCATCACACGGAAGATGAGATGTACTAGCAAGATGAGCCAAACTTCTGCACGAACAATACGATACATTATAGAGTAACACCTTGAGTTTTTTTTTACTCCGAAATAACTAGAAGATTCCAATACCAATTGATATGAGTGAAAAACTCAGCAGAATTCATCAGAGATATATAGGCGCCTTGGATGGACTTCTCACTGCTAGTAACAGACAGTAAAAAGATTCAGTAGCTTGCAGATATTCATTACGGACAAGCTAGCTATTTCCCGGCCGAAGATATATATCAGGCAGCAGCAGCAGCCTTATTCCTGAAGACGTACCGAGGACATGAACTGAACGCACACATCTTTGAGGCCCTTGCAACAATGCTGATCAGCCAGCGCCAGAGTGGTCGTCACCGTCCGGGCATCGAGGGTTCTGCCAAGGACGAGCTCGCATACCAGCTTCAGCCTCACCATGGCGTACCGGTCGGCCGCCTCGAGCAGGTGCCGCATCAGATCCCTGTACTCCTCAGCGTCCAGGTCATCCGGGACGAGCAACGCGTCGGTATAGACGAAGTGGAGCAGAGACTTGAAGACCAGCGGCTGCATGTCGTCGACGCTGATGCACAGCGCGTCCTTGGGTACCCTCATCGGACCCTTGAAAACCGGTGAACGCATGGCGAGCACGATCCTGTGCGCATGGAAGATCTCTCCCTGGACGTCGAACGTGATGTCGACGCCCTCCTGCTCCTCCAGCAGCTTGCCGAGGTGCACCGGCAGGTCGGAGACTGGCACCTCGACTTCCACCGACGGCGTGGTCCGGGTCACCACGGCGTCCTGCACGACGTCGAGGACGCACTCGATGGTGAGGCGGTCGTCGCGAAGGTAAGGCGACGCCTGCAGGTTGGTCTTGGACATGAACGTGCGGATGCCCCTGGCGCATTTGTTGGCCTTCTTCTCCTCGAACACCGTCACCTCGTCGCGCCGGTACACCGAGCACGACAACCCGGTTGTCCGGTCGATCAGCCTCAGGTCGAAGAGCGCCCTTGCGCGGGCGTTCTCGGTGGCGAGCACGACGTACACCGAAAGGTACGCGTCCGACGACTCGCCGTCAGGGTAGTAGCGGATAGCCCAGTTGTAGCCGCCGACGGTGAAGGTCCCGGAGGTGACGAAATTGCCGACGCCCGTGCCCTTGTGGAGGCTGTAGCTGACGATTTCAAACTGATGCGTGCCGCGGATGGTCTGCGCCGTGCATGTGGACTGTGAGCTCCGCGGGGACGCCATGGCTACTGCCCTTGTGGACGGCTCACGCTACTGGGTTGTCTTGTCTATATGTAGGTGGGCTGATGTCGATGGCATTCAGATGAGAACTGAACCGAACAACTATAAATTACCGAAGAACACGAGGGGTCAGGGTTGTCATCAATAGGAGAGCGTCCGCGGAGATCGAAGAGAACTTGGAGATTTTCGGTGAGCAATTATCTTTGAAGATAAATAAGAGTTAATTTGGGATAACTATACTCACTCCGGTACAGTTTCAAGGGCCGCATGCGAATTCTCTGGGACTGCATGCAGGATAGGTTCACAACCCAGCCATGCATGCATGTAGAAAAAAACTGCGATAGTCGAGGGATCAGGCCCTAATAAGTAAATCAACATTTAATGCTGACATGCCTAGTAGGTGGACACGTCATCAATGCGAAGGATCGCTCTGAGAAAACAGGATCGCTCTTGTATCGTCCCGCAGGGCGACACCGGGGCCGAAGATCAGAGCACACACCCCGCGGCTCCCCTTCCACCGCTGCCGTCAGCGTGGGTCGCGGTGGCGGCGGCCCGGTGCCGAAAGTGCTGGGATCAGAGGAAGCGGCGGCGACTCTCTTGGCCAGCTATGGCGGCGTTAACGCAGATAGCCGAGCGCGGTGGCCAGGACAGCATCCCTGGTCATGCGGCCGCGGCAGTGTCGACTCTGGTCACCTCCATGTGTGGGGGCAGATCGTGGCGAGCGGAGGCCTAAAATAAGTACTCCTCCGATCCTGATTAGTGTCACGAGTTGTACAAAAATTTGTACTATCGTAATAGTTTCTCCACGGTGTAGTAATACCAATACAAAATTATCCTTTCTTCATCTTAGTCCAATCCTTTCTTCTCTTTTGATTTAACAACGCTATTCCGTATCGCTAAAATGCCCTAGAATAATGCAACTACCAACAAAACGCACACATCATCTCAAGGATCGAGATGGGTGTGAATAAGTTTTTTAGGATATTATTATTTTTCACAGATATTAGGCTTTGAGCCTAATACAATTATGCGAAAACAAAGTATATGATGATATAAGATACTTCAAACATGACACTATCAAAAATATAAGCACAAGTGAAGGGGATTGGATAGGGATAACTGAGCCACACGAGATGAAGATGAAGATATCCCGATGTTCACTTTCTTAAGTGAAACCTAATCATCATTAGAGAGGTTTGGAGAGGTGTGGGTTACCATGATGGACCCCAAAACACAACTAAAGGTCTCCTTGAGCCTACTCTGGGCAGTAGGAACTCAATCATTAGTCGGATTGTATGAGTTTATGGTGATCTCCAATCCCTCATAAAACTTCCCGTAGAACGAATACACAACCTGGAAATTTGAAGCTTCATTGCCTCAAAAATCGCTATTAATGTTAAGTTGTCTAAGAGAAAGTACAATAAGCTTATGTAAGCAGGCTATAAGGATTAAAATAATATTTGTTGGATGACATGGAGGTGAGAGAAGAGGAGAGAAAAGGGTAGTGGGCTCTCATGCAAGAGTCAGCTCTAGCATGTGCTCCTAGCACTTTGTGAGAGTGGGAGATAAACCATATCTTAATAAGAGCAAGCACAATAGTATAGCCTGGTGTTGGCTATAAGATGGTGTCATGTCATCTATAGCCAACCTAATAGCCAACAAGTATAATAGTTGGCTATAAATATGGACTATTTTATTAATAGTTGGCCCACCTTTCATTCTCACAAGTTGTCTATGAGCACGTGCTACAGCTGGCTCTTACATTAGAGCCGCTTCTACTGGAAGAAAATCCTATAGACCCAGCCATGGTACTTGCAAGTGGAAATCTCAATTGCAACGCACTTGCAAGTAGAAATCTCAGTTGCAACCAACTTGTAATTAGTAACAACCTCACTTGTAACTCACTTGCAACTATAAAATCTTAATTGCAACCCAGATGTATTTAGTAAAAAATAAGTTGCAAAACATTTGCAACTAGAAAATTTCAGTTGTAATATACATGCGATTATCATGCTAGTATAAGTCACGACGCAAAACCCAACAATCATTTTTTTTTTGTCAGTTGCAACCCACATAGCCCGAATAAAATCCAGTTTCAACCCACTGACAACTGTGAATATGTTACTCCCTCCGAACCGAAAAGTGTTGGGGAGAAACACCTAACTAAGTGCAAATATATAGTACAACTCGCGTCATTTAATTAGTATCAGAGGGAGTAGTTACAATACACTTGTGAGTCATGCTAGTATGAATCACGATACAAATCCAACGGTTATAAACATTTTTCTCAGTTGCAACCGACATAACCCCAAAGAATCCAGTTACAACCCACTTACAATTAGAAAATGTCTGTTAAAACTCTCATACTAGCAAAAATCAAAATTTGAGCAAAATCTAACTTAAATCTCGATCGTTCAAAATTAGCAAAATTGATTTAGCAATATCATATTATTACTACCACACGAACTACCACCAAAACCTAACAAGACCCATTTTTTTCGGAGCATGTGTCTTCATGGAGACATCAACTAGAGACAAAATTATTTGAGAGAATGTTTCGATGCTGAGTTTCAATCCACACAGGTAAACCCGGAGAGCCCAAGGCGCTCTCACAGCGATCAACGATTTTCGACCGTCGGATCGATCTTTCACAGCGCGATCTGGAGCGTCCGTTTGCGGTGGCAGCACAGTGATTTCCTGCGCCGTCGTGGTGTGTGTTTGATGGGTCACTGACTGTGGGGCCAGAGCGTCGCCGGTCCCTCGCCGGTCCCCGCTCGACAGGGGCACACCGGGTCGTGCCCTCGGTGCAGTTCTCCTTCCCCAACGCGCTGCACCGTGCCGGTTTTACGAAAATAACCCTCACAAAACCGAAAAATAACCCGCAGTCCACGAAAACGCGAGGCGAGTGACTTATTTGCGAATTACTGAAAACGCACGGACTTTTCCGACAAACGTTCCGCAGAACCTCCGCATCCTCTCTTCTCTCGCGCGCGCGGCGGAAAGTCGCCGGCGCCGCCGCCGCACATCGCCGCCGCTCCGCTGCTCCTCCGACAAATCGAAGCTCACGGATATCTTCGCCGTCCTGTCCTCTCCATCCTCGCTCAGTCTCACGTGCCGACGCGCTCCATCCACGCCGGAATCGACGCCGTCGCCTTCGTAGGTCGCCGCTGCGGAAATGGTCGCCGCGGGCCGCTCCGGCGACCATATGCTCCAAGGCGCCGCCCTGCCGGCTCCCCGCATCGCCCTATCGCGGATCCGCGCGATCCCAGCGTCACGAACGTGCTGGGGCGGCCTCTCTCACCCATCGCGGCCCGCCTCTGTCCTCCACCCAGCGCCGCCCGCCTCTGTGCTCACCCAGCACCGCCCGCCTTACCCCAGCGCCTCCCGCCACTCTCTCCCTGACACCGTCCTTTTTCCGACCGGCAGGCAGCAGCCACGGCAGCCCACTGCATCTCCCGCGCCCTGAAGCTGCTGATTTGCAGAATCCTCATCACCGATGCCTTTCACTGGTGAGGTATTTATTTAATTGATATGTCTGCTACATCCTAGAGTTTATTATCCATAACAGCGAGCTGTGCTAGCAGCCATCTGGTGTTAGTATTCAGTATTATCCATAACAGCGAGCTGTGCTAGCAGCCATCTGGTGTTAGTAGTCAGTAGGACATCCCGAGTTGTTTTCCTTCGTTGAACTAGATGCTCATCTTGCTTATTTTTGATGATACTGGTTATACTGCCCTGCTAGATAGCACAATAAGTCAAGCGCATGGTGGGTTACTATATTGATTTTAATTTGCCTGATGTGACATTACCAAATAAATGATTGTGTGCTACTCCCTCCGTTCCATATTAATTGACTCACATATATCTACACGTGGATGCATCTAGACATGTTTTAGTGTTAGGTACATCCATATCTAGATATATGTGAGTCAATTAATATGGAACGGAGGGAGTAGGACTTATACAAAAAGGGTTCAACTGATGTTCTAAACTGAAATGTAGTAATATTTTCTGTGCTCATGAAAGTGTCACATTTACCAATAGCAATGCAAGATTTTGCACTACTTAGTTACTCATGTGATGTCTAACGTGTTTCTCATTTATTCTTTGTTTTCGGAAGGAGGGAGTGAAAGGCTTTGATTTCCGCTCTCATTTTGGAAGGAGGGAAGAAGTGAGGGACTGGACAACGGGACTGGGAGAATAAGGTGTGAGGGACCGGAAAAGAGAAGCACAAGAGCATATTTTGTCAAGATGTGCACATTGAAGACTTGCATTGCAGCTCATTGGTATACCTTCCCTGCAATCCTCGAAGCCTAAATTCTAAACCCTTTTTAATACAAGTTTTTGTGATTTTGTGAACTGTATGGTACAATACTGAGTACCAGCAGCTATTCCAGTTATTCTGTGACTTATTTATTGCTTCAAAACACAAGGAATTCCTGTTCTTATATCTGCACTTTCCTATTAAAACTTGCAATTTCTCTGAATTCCTTTTGTAGGAATAATGCATTAGTGCACTGCTTGCTTGCAGTTTAAATTAACTGAAATTGCTTGCAGTGCTTACAAAAAATAAATGCTTCGAAACACAAGGAATTCCTGTTCTTATATCTGCACTTTGCTATTAAAACTTGCAATTTCTCTGAATTCCTTTTGTAGGAGTAGTGCATTAGTGCACTGCTTGCTTGCAGTTTAAATTAACTGAAATTGCTTGCAGTGCTTACAGAAAGTAAATGAAACCTGTTTGAACAATTAAAATTTTCAGTTACTCCAACTTACTGAATTTCACTTAATTAAAATTGAATTATCTTCAAACTATACTACTTCTTCCAGTAATTTGCTTTTGCTGTGATCATTTTCAGTGTTGCCGTGTAGTTGAGCAGTGCAGTGCCGTTCCGTGTTGGAGTAGTTGGAAGTGCTTAGCTTGCGAACATGTGTTGGATTGCTGGAGTACTCCTTGCGTCTGCACTGCTTCCTCTCTCTGTTAGCAAGTGCTAGCAGCAGTAATTAACTTGCTTGCTCCTATTTTTGTGAACACATACACTTACACTGAATCTGAGGCTTCCTGTAGTGCTTTAAATGAAAAAAAATAGCATTAAGTTCCTTCTGAAAGCCAATGCGTGTTCATTTTGTTTCTTCCACACGAATTGAGCAGCATCCAATAGTTCTTTTTCTCTAGAGTTGATTATCTGATATACACATGACACTGTTGTAGACGGCAAGATTGTGAACATTACTGGGATCAAGGATATGGGGAGGACTGCAACTGTGCTTATTCAGGGCTCCAACCAGTTGGTTATTGAGGAAGTTGGTGCTATACTGTTGCTTCTTCACAATTTTTTTGATCAATGTTTAGTTGCCTATCTCATATGTTCATTGAATCACATCCTTTAAGTGGGCGTACATACTTTGTCGATAACATTGGTTTTATTTGCATAAGCATACAACGTACATAAATGATGGAGGGTACAGTTATCTTCCTTTGTTGCATCTTATGATATTGCATAGATGACAGGCTAGAATAGATTTTCCTACAAAGATGACTGAGAATAATAAATTGACCTATCTATTCTAAATACTTTGTTACACTGATATTTAGGCTTACCAATCTCTATGAGTGTGTGTAGATGTTGTAATGATTGACCTATCTATTCTAAATACTTTTATGGGTATGAAAAAACATTGTGTGCTGCTTTAAACTGTGCATAATTAGTGTGTTATGTTATGAATGTTTGGTATGACATTTTGCAAACTGAAAATCAGTGTCAACGGCGGGTGGCGCGCGGCAAGCCGCGCCTAGGAATCTAGTTGTATTGAACCATGCAGCATGCAACGAAGCTGACGCTGAGCATGTCCGGCACAACAACTGCATGCCAGACAAAAAGGCAAACGACAGCCTTTCAAAAAAAAAAAGGCAAACGACAGCCCAAGCCACAATACATTCAGACTCCCTGCACACACGACAACAACACAAAAGCCCACGCCAGCGGAAGACAACGGCAATAAAAAGCCCACGCAGACAGGCCGCATCGCGCGATGCTCAAACAAACACGAACTCACAGTAGGATTTCACGAATCTTGGCACAGGAATCAAACGGCTACCAAGTCGACTGAGATTTAACTAAATCTCAGTCGACTAAGAACTAGCAAATCCGCAATAATAAAGCATTCAAATAAGTCGGTAGTGGGCGGTAGCCTGAAACTTCTGTCATTCTTCATTCGTTCTTGCTCTCAAGGCTCGCATGTGGAAAAGCATCCGGATGGGCAACACTACTGAATAGATTGTCGGGTATCAGTTGTCGCCCATGTACATTCTGATGGCCAGACCTTTCAGAGAACCAGCTGAAGTAGCAAAGACATGGCGCAAATGATGACCAACCTTTGAGTAAGTTCACGGGTGTAGCATCTCCTACTGGTATCAAATGCAGTGCAAAGTAATTACAGGTTCCCGATGCCTCCTAAGCTTAACATCAGCGGTTGCTATACCGGCAAAATAATGGACTTCGTGGTTTCATGTAACTCTGCTCCTCCCGCGCTTCATGGTATATTTATTTTGGTAGGGGTCGAGACCACTATTTAAAGACCATATGTGACTCTTGTTCACTTCAACCTCATAAGTGCGCTTCAGAGAGCTCATGCATGGATCTCTCTTAAGAGCCAGTACAATAAGCTTCAGTCAGCAGGCTGTAAGAATTTAAATATTATATTTATGCTTACATGGAGGAGAGAGAGTGGAAGCGGCCTCTCATGCAAGAGACAGCTGCAGCACATGCTCCTAAGTACTTCGTGAGAGTGGAAGGTGGGCCAACTATAAATAAAGTAGTCCATATTTATAGCCAACTATTGTACTTGTTGGCTATTAGGTTGGCTATAGATGACATGACACCATCTTATAGGCAACAGCCGGCTATACTATTGTATTTGCTCTAAAGCTTCCTATACAGTGACAGTACTGTGATCTTTTGCATACCACCAATAGTACTTGCGCACGTCCTCTCTTAGGTCCCCCTCACATATAAGTTAACTTAGTCCTGCTGCGTAGCTTTCTTCCCTATTTATGATGCGTCGGTAGTTTAAACATGTAACTTTTCTTCTGGCTACTGATTCATAACAAATTAAACATTAGATATTTGTAGACAAGGATAACCTTTGAAACTCTCCTTGATATAATTGTGGGTGGCTAATGTGGTTTGGGAAGTGGTGAGTAGAATAACAGGAAAGAATGTTTGTCCTGCCTCTTTCGAAAAGATTGCTAACATATGGTATAGAGAATCGGACATGGCGTTTTGGCTCACGGGTGCGGATGCCCCCGTTATGTAAAACATTTTTTATTTTTTTCTAAAATGTCAAAAAATCTAAATAAAATTCTGGATATACATCATGACATTTATGTTAGCACAAAATGTTTCGCAAAGAAAAAACATTTTTTGTGACCTGTGCAAAAAAGACAAAAAATAATCGCGACAAAGTCATTTTGAAAACTCTGGATTTGTCTTTTTTGCATAGCCCACCAAAAAAGTCTTTTCTTCGCGAAACTTTTGTGCTACCATAAATGTCATCTAGTATATCCGAAAAATTTATTTGGAATTTTTGACATTTTGAAAAATATTTTTTGACTAGTGGGTGCATCTACATCTACATGCCGATATGGATTTCCCATAGAGAATCTATAAATGAAGTGGTTAATGTCCTTCTTGTTTTTGTTGTGTGGGAGTTATGGATAACCTGGAATAACATGTGCTTTAACAGAGATATTTGGTTGGGTATGCAGCCATGCAGGTGATCTAGAGAAAGTTGATCTATACACTTATACAATGGTAAGTCCTTCTCTCCGGAGCTGCCAAGTAACAGCTGGCACGTGGGTGGGGGGAACTGGAAGTTGTAGCTCACAACCCTCCTTGCTTGACCTGGCCGGCCAGATCCAGGGTGAGAGACCCTGTCCTGATGCGGTCCTCTGTCAAAACGCGCGAAGTTGGGGCCTTGTGCAACCAAGGTGGTGAAGATTGGGAGACCACTACGCAAATGCTGGCGCAAACCCTGCAATCAGCCTTTGTGGTGATGAGCGAAGAAGATGGGAGGTGGATGGTGGTGGAGAAGCCTGCTTCCCCGACGCTAGAATGATGCTAAATCTTGATAGGGTCTTCGTATGGGTGTTCGCGCAGGGAATAGCAAGACAAACGTCTTTCCAATTACGATAGGTCTACATCAAGGGTCAGCCTTGAGCCCATACAGTTTTGACTTAGTGATAGATGATGTCACTAAGGACATACAAGGAGATATCCCATGGTGTATGTTGTTTGCTGATGATGTGGTACTAGTAGATGAGAGTATGGCGGGCATCAATAGGAAACTGGAGATTTGGAGGCAGATTTTGGAATCCAAGGGTTTTACACTTAGTAGAACAAAGATCGAGTATTTGTGGTGCGATTTTAGTAGCGATAGATGCGAGGACGGAGAGGTTAGTCTAGCAGGGCAATTAGTGCCCAAGAGGGGGACCTTCCGATACTTGGGATCAATGCAGCAAAGTAATGGTGGCATCAATGAGGATGTTAGCCACAAGATCAAGGCAGGGTGGATGAAGTGGCGGCAAGCATCTGGTACCCTATGAGACAAGAAGTTCCCACAAAAGCTAAAAAGGTAAGTTTTATAGGAGACCTGTGATGCTTTATGGAGTAGAATGACCCCACAAAAAGGCAACACATCCAACAAATGAGCGTAGCAGGGATGCATATGCTTAGATGGATGTGTGGACACACAAGGAATGACCGAATCAGGAACGAGGTGATACGTGAGAAAGTAGAAGTGGCGTGAAAGTAGAAGCTGGTCCAACACAGACTAAGGTGGTTTGGACACAGACTAAGGTGGTTTGTATAGAATTGCTGCACTAGCCATGTAGACCAAAAGTCCGAACTGATGGAAAGCGGATAGGAAATATATTTATATTCAACACTCCCCTCACGTCTAGGCTATTTTAGTCCTTAGCGTGGGATCGATGCAGGTCGCAGGATCTTTTTTTTCTCTTTTTTTAATCCGCGTGAGCGGGGTCTCGAACTCGAGACTCTTGGCTCTAATCCCATATAGAATTGATGCACTAGCCATCTAGACCAAAAGTCTGAACTGATGGAAAGGGGATAGGCAATATATTTATATTCAACAGTTTGACATGTCCAACGGAGGCCACTGGAAGCACCGGTTAATAGTGGGATTCTGAGGGGAATAGATAATACAAAGAGGGGTAGAGGGTGACCAAAATTGACATGGGGAGAGGCAGTTAAAAGGGACTTGAAGGACTGGAATGTACCTAGAGATTTGGCTTTTGATAGAGTTGCATGGAAATCAGCAATCTATGTGCCCGAACCTTGATTTACTCTTTTGGTCTCTTGTCTTTTTTATTTTTTATTTTATGTTTTCACAAGTTTCTATGTGTGTTTCATATCTATCCTACCCCAACTTGCTTGGGACAAAAGGCTTAGTTGTTGTTATTGTATCTAAACAAATGCACAAACGCGTCGTCTCCAGGTAGTAAGATAGAAAGGCTCCAACAACTCCTACTAAAACTTCACACAGTTGTTGAGGAGGCCATGGGGCGATACATCACCAACTCTCACATGATAATGCAGCTTGGGATGATCACAGAAGCCATGTACCGGGGTTACCATGCGCTGCAGAACTTCAAGCCCTATCCACTGGAAGAGCAGCGGCAGGTGAGCAGATTCTCTTCCTGGTTTTCCATTTGTCCTGTAGGCAAACGTTTCCGTGAGAATCAGAGCATGGTCAATACATACAAGGCATATTGGGGGATCTAGAGACAACTGTGGCTAATATGCAGGAATTTGTCATCCTCTTGGGAGGATGCAAGCGAATGTGCTAGAGACCCTATGACACCTATCTTCACATTGACAATTTCATGCTTGGTCGTGTAGTCCACAAGCAAAAGAACATTGATGTCTTGGTGCAGAAAAATCGTCCTACAGATGTTGCTTCCCCAGTTGTGCTTCCAGTCATAGGTGGCTATCGAGTCGGTAAGAAAACATTTGTTTGGTCTACTTGGAATGACAATAAGGTCCGTTCAGACTTTCCTTCGATTATGCACTTGTTTGGTCTGCGTAGCTCTTCCATCAAGACTTTAGATGTTATCGAGTTTGCTTCAAATATAACTGACGACAATTGGGCAAGCCTATATTCTCTGATAACCACACAGATGGGCAAAGGAAGCAAGATACGGAAGCTCTCGAGGTTTGGAATAGTAAAACCAATTCAGCTGACTCGCATGTCCCCTAGCGAGTACAGTTACCTCTTCAAAGTGCTGGCATGTGGAAGTGCAAATCCAGAGGATCACCCTCAGATGGCAGCAATAATCCATGAGTTCGGGACTTTGTTGGGAGGGCTACTACCTGCAAACGCGACTGCTGACATGTTGAGAAAGAAGTTGGATGTGCAGTATTATAGTTAGTATGATACTCATAAGAAAATTTAGATGACAAGCATATTGCAGGCAACGTGCAAGAATAACATTTACTTGGAATTAGATGCATCAGGGAACTGTAAAAGTTTTGATGGGTATATTCACTACCTGTTCGCAGTCGTGAAGCAAATGAGTTGGATCTGTGGTTAGGTACAGGGAGGTGTCGGCCTCTTTATAGTTGCGACGGCGATAAATGGTCATGGGAAATGGCTAACGCAGTGGGATATGGGTGTGGGCAGTTGACCACGCGATGGCACCCATTGATGAGCATGTTTCCATGCGAGTTAAGCGGCACGACAAATATGTATGCCTACGTCATTGATGGGGAGAGGAGTGGCCACGCGGGCGAGAGAGGTGAAACTTTCCTTTGGTGTTGGCAGTTGCCTTCGAATTTGAAGCGCGCTTTGAATCAGACCCCACAGCCTCCAAAGATGGAGCCTTGGGAGGTAAATATGTGCACGTTCCACGTATTTTGGGGACCGAGGACGATATGGAGATGTTAGCAGTGGCCTGCCCCAGGACTACAAGGGCCAACTACTACAAGTACCATGGAGACAACAACGGATGGTTTGGCTTGGAACGGGACGGATTCGGCCTCCTTCGCCTTTGTTTCCTCCTTCCTCTCACCGCTCATGTTCCTCTTCATCTCCTGAAAGTGCATGAGCCCTCATGTGTGGTTTTGGTAATTAATGACAATCTCTATGGACTAATGGTTGCATTGAGCTATCCTTGTAGGGCTTGTCCATTGGCAATGCTTGTACACCATGTGTTGGTATCAAGATTGAAAGAAGAAGATAAAGTGATGACTAAAGCAATATCCAAGTCATCATATATATATATTAAGAGAAGAAGTTGAAGTGCAAGTTCAAGGGAAGCATCTCGAAGAAATCCTATGCTTAAAGCTTGTCACCCTTTTGGAGATATTGGTCAAGTGAAGATGTGCCTTATAGAGGCTCTCCCATTTGGTGTATGGGGGAGCGATATGTGAGTCTTCACCAAGCAAAGCGCAATCAAAAAAGGTGGTCCACTTGAAGATATCAAGATTGTCATCATCTAGCTCAAGTGGAATGCGCAAGATAAAGTAATGATCTTGATAGGGTTTCTATTTTACCGGTCTCATGTTGTTAGTGGGAGACCGGGTTATAGGATAGATGGCGTACTATCAAGAGGGGCTCTCAAGTGAGTAACTTTATCACATCTTTGTGGAGATCTCGAACCTTTGCATACTTGGCATCATCATCTTTCTTGATTCTTATTTGGTTTTTCTCCTAGTTGGGTTTTGGTGCTTGTCGTGATCTTCATGACAAGCCCAAGTTCTTCGAAAACGAATTTTGGTTTGAAAACTTGTTGTGTTTTCGTGTTGGAAATATTATCGGTTTATCTGTGAGGAAAGTTCCACACCATCCCATGTGTGTAAACTTAACTCTATTTGTAGGAAAGCTCTTGTCGTTACCTTTCCAACAAAATTGGTTTCACCTAATTTGGAGTTCAAACGAGAAAGTTATTGGGTTTCCAGTTTTGCTGATTTGCTGCTGTTTTTCCTGGCCGGAGTATCCTGTGTGCCAGGGCCGGAGTTTCCGGTGTGCCTCAACCGGAGTCTCCGGCCTTAGGGGTGCTCAGGGGCCGGAGTCTCCGGCCCATCAGGTTTTGGAGCGAAGAGCTCCACAAGACAGCGCTCTCTGCCTTCGGTCCGGAGTTGGTCCGGAGTGACCCCGGAGTCTCCGCCCCCTCGGGTCCGGAGTCTAAGCCCAGGCCGGAGTCTCCGGCCCTCCTGGACCGGAGTCTCCGGTGTAAGTTTCCTCCAACGGCTCTTTTTCTGGGACCTCACTAGTAGGAATATGCTTCTAGCCACCACGCTACCGCTGGCGGACGGGCATTGGCGTCCGCCAACGCTATTACCAGTGGCGTGCGTTTAAGGGTGCACGCCAGCGGTAAGTCAAGTACCGCAGGCGTGCGGCCTGTAATGTACGCCAGCGGTAGTTGTAAGCAGGCGCCAATAGGCGGGGCTAACTACCGTTGGCGGACGGCAGCCTTGTTCGCCAGCGGTAACTAAAGTACCGCTGGCGGACGGTTTGGCGCGCCGGCCAACGGTAGTTAGTCCCGCTGCAGGCCCAGAAAGCTGGAAATTACCGCTGGCGGACACCATTGCCGTCCGCCAGCGGTATCGGAAGTACGCCATTTTGACCATTTTTTCAAAAAAATCTAATAAAGTGAAAAAATGACCTAGATATGATCATTCCCGTGGCATAGTTTGTGATAATGTGCCCATATTTGACACATAGGTGTACCTTGGTATGGCAAACAATGTTGCAGAACTGATTGTTTTCATATTATTTTTATAAATATCATTTTTTATTTTTTAAATGTCAAAAATGACTTTTTTGTGTGAAGCAAGTATAACAAATATGGTGCAAAATGGCATCCATCCAATGTCCACACAAAGTAGACCATATTTGATGGATAATACAGAAATATTACTAATTTTCTCAGTTTCTACCTAATTTTGGCTATTTAAACTACTTTATGCCGATTTTCCGAAAGTAATTCAATTTTGAACTACAAGTGTGTGATAGTTTGCTCTGAAAATTTTAAAAAAATCATTTTAAGACACACAAGTAGTGATTATATCACAAAACCGTCGATAGTTTTGAAAATTTTGACCCATTTCGATGAATAGCCATGGTGACCATTTTTTCAAAAAAATCAAATAAAGTGAAAAAATACTCAACAAATAAAATCCTTTGGCATGGAGTCCTCTTAGGTGTAGTAGTTGATAGGAAAAATGATAAACTTGAGTTTTTACAAAGTTTTCAAAAAACTTCTTCACAAAAAGATCAATCATCTATAAACATGTATGAGTTTCGATTCAAATGACCTAGATATGATCATTCTCGTGACATAGTGTGTGATAATGTGCCCATATTCGACATATAGGTGTACCTTGGTATGGCAAACAATGTTGCAGAACTGAGTTTTTTCGAATTATTTCTATAAATATCATTTTTATTTTTTAAATGTTAAAAATAATTTTTTTTGTGAAGCAAGTACAACAAATATGGTGCAAAATGGCACCCATCCAATGTCCACACAAAGTAACCATATTTTATGGATAATCCAGAAATATTATTAATTTTCTTAGTTTCTACCTAATTTCGCCTATTTAAACGACTTTATGCCGATTTTCCAAAAGTAATTCAATTTTGAACTACAAGTGTGTGATAGTTTGCTCTGAAAATTTAAAAAAAAATCATTCTAAGGTACACAAGTTGTGGCTATATCATAAAACCGTCGATAGTTATAAAAAATTCGACCCCTTTCGACGAATAGCCATGGTGGCCATTTTGACCATTTTTTCAAAAAAATCAAATAAAGTGAAAAAATACTCAAAAAATAAAATCCTTTTTGTGAATGATTTTTTTGAAAAGTTTGTAAAAACTCATGTTTATTATTTTCCCTAGAAAATTGTACACATAAAAGTACTCCATGCCAAAGGAATTCTTTTTTTAGTATTTTTTCACTTTCTTTGATTTTTCTAAAAAATGTCAAAATGACTGCCATGGCCATTCATTTAAAGTGGACGAATTTGGTAATTTTTGCATCAAAATGTGGTCTAATATTTTTTCAAATTTTTGTGGTCCAATTTGGAAACAAATATTTTGTAGTTTCTTCACAAAAAACCCATTTTTTGCACTCAGTAAATGAAAAATTATTATTTTGTGCAAATAAAATGAAAACGCCCTTAGGAAACATGGCATAGTAATATTTTTCATCATATAATTTTAAAAACCCTCTTTCTAAAACCATCTTCTTTATGAAAAACTATTTATAAAAATGCTTTGTAATTGCAAAATGAAAAGAACAAAAAAAATGTTTTGGGGTAGCCAGCCAGGCCAGCCCAGCTAGCTGACCCACCGCAGCCCAACACCACCCTAGCCCATCTACCCCTTGACCTAATCCCCCGTTCCCCACACGCACACCAGACACACACCACACCACACAACGCACCACCTCATCGCTCTCCCTCCTCTCCCCGTAATCCTCTCGAGCGACGCCACTCTCCTCGATCCACCGCCGCCCGCCTCAGCCTCGCCGAACAGAGAGGCGCCGCTACGGCGTTGAGGCTGGCTGGATCGCCGGCGCGCGCGTGCGTGGTTTCACGCGCGCCGCTCCGTCAATCTGGCCGGACCGCGGCGCGCGCACGGCCGACCTAGGGTTTGCGGTGGCGGCGATGCACAGCGCCGGATCTCAAGGCCGGACCTGTTGCTGCCGGCGTGCCTGAGCTGCGAGCCTCCGTGGCTCGCATCGCCTGCCGTTCCTCAACTTGGCTCCGTCGCTCGCAGCTGTGTAAGTTCCCACCGACTTCCATTCCTCTTCCTAGCTAGCTAGGTCACCTCCAAGCCCAAATACGAATCCAAGTCAAGCAAGATTCATTTCTATTTATTTTTTATCCCGGCTTGGTTAGTTAGATTTGCTGCTCTTGAACACATGGGCTTGTCTTCTTACATGTATGCTAACCGCAAATTCTTGTGCCCTACGGTCCAGGGAATCATCACCGGCCATGCATCGTGACTTGGCCAGGACCGACGTACTGCTCAATCTCGCGCCGCCGGCCTTGGACTTGCGTCGGGGAGCTTAGAATCTTGTCGCCGACCACAGAATCGCACCGCTGCTCGCCGGATCTGGAGCTTCTCGCCCTCAACGCGAGGTAGATGATGTTACTTGCAAGTCTGGTACTGTTAGCTGCAAGTAGATGATGTTTTTTTTTTGAATTTGCAAGTAGATGATGTTAACTGCTTGCTTGTTGTTGTGTGCTATTGCGGTACTGCGTGCTGGTGGTGCAAAATTTATGAATGTGCTTTGTAGCTGCGAAAATTAATTCACTTGGGTGACATTCCAACAAGATATTGTCGGTTACATTCCTTTGATTAATCCTGCGATGAATGCATTGTCTTTTTTATACATGTTCACTTGTTGCTGATCCTTATATACACTGCCAATGTCTATAAGCTAATTGATGCCAACCTTTGAGATCAAATGCATGCCATACCTCAGCTAATTGATCCCTGCCATAATTGACCTGTAATGTCTATAAGCTAATTGATGCCAACCTTTGAGCTCAAATATATTTTGACTAATACTTTTCTCATGAATTAAAGTAAAAGCATTTCTTCGTCTTGAAGCTTGATTTTTTTTTTGGTTGTGCTCTAATCATGCTTACATTCTATCTTCAGGTTCGAAGCATATCGGAGGATGATGGGCACCAAGCAAGTGGGGAGGAGCCGCAGTGCCGAACATCAGCGGAACAAGTGTCCGCGGTGTCTGACCACAAGGTCTCCGTCAAGAGCCAGTGCCACTCCTTCCAGTGGTGCTTCTCCGTGGACAGGTTACCCCCGCCACCATCATGTGTTTGCTTCATTACATATTGCCACCAAAAGTTGGTTCGAGTGTGTTGTCCGGTTATGAATGAATTGATGACCAGCAAGCAATCTTGCCTTGCAAAAAAGTCATGACTATGTGTTTACACACTTTTACTCTCTGTCTCAGGGCTGCTGTCCTCTTCGTTAGATAGTTCACCCCTCTTAAAAAATAGAGAGATCAATTTGTTGTGTGCATGGGCAGTTGACCTATACAAAGTGCTGAAATTGGTTATTTCAGAGCAATTTCATGTCTCTTTCCTGTAAAACGACTTCGCATTTCTATTAACAAAATTGGAATCATGCTCCTGTGTCTATGTGTGTTGTGCAGCAGCGAACTGGTAGTCGACCAATTAGCATCTATATATGCCGAGTGCATGCCTAACTCCTGCGTTTTGTTTTTGAACACTTCTCCATGCTGAGTGGGTGTAAATAAAAATGGAACTGCTTGATTTTCTTGTTGTTGCTTATGAAATATACTTGTCGGATTTTCAGGTTCTAAGCATATTGGTGGAGGATGGTCTCAACGGCGCGAAGCAGCGACGGTAACCAGGAGGACCTGAACGTCATCGGCGACATTGACATGAGGCTACGGCAGCGACGACATCGACACGGGTCGGTGGCTGCGAGGTTCGGTGGCCAAGAGGACGATCAGATTTGTATGTTTTTCCATGATGAACATTGACAATCGAAACATTTGTATGTTTTCCATGTAATTTTGTGAATCTGTGCAAACATATTGTTTGGTGAAGATAAGTAAGTTTGGTGAAGATAAGTATACTGTGCTACTGGATTTTTGCATCCGGCGAGTTTCATTTTTGTATTCGTGTAATCTGTGCAAAAATAGATGTATTAATAATTTGTTTTTTTTAATTCCCAATTATGTACTACTGGCGGACATATGAAATGCACGCCAGCGATAGCCATCCCACGCTAGTGGCGGGCGTACTCACTTACTACTGGCAGACGCCGTGCCCGCCAGCGCTGTCGCACCTACCGCTAGCGTGCACAAGTTCTGCCCGCCAGCGGTAACCACCCTTACCGCTGGCGGACGGCCCGCCCGCTAGCGGTAACTATTACCACTGGCG
This sequence comes from Poa pratensis, assembly GCA_947311845.1. Lineage (NCBI taxonomy): Eukaryota > Viridiplantae > Streptophyta > Magnoliopsida > Poales > Poaceae > Poa > Poa pratensis. Next base: position 19,918,473 of record CAMZMU010000077.1, on the reverse strand, counting down.
TAGTCATCGCTGGCGGGCGCGTGCCCGCCAGCGGTAGGCCTTTTCCTACTAGTGCCTATAAAAAGGCCCCTCTTCTTCCCCAAAGGGTTAGCTCTTCCAAGCACGAAATTTTCCACTCTCTCACCTCCATTGTTGACCTTGGAAAGCTTGCCCCTCTCCCAATTCCTCCCATGATTCTTGCATATCTTTGAGTGATTTGAGAGAGGAGATCTAAATCTATATTTCCACCAATCCATCGCTCCTCTAAATGAGGGGAACCCTTTGGATCTAGATCTTGGAGTTCTATTTGTTGAGTTCTTCTTTGTTCTTCCTCCCTTCTCCCCCCACAAGCATTAGTTGCTTTTGGTGGGATTTGAGAGTGAAGGACTTGAGCACTTCTTGTGTTCTTACCATTGCTTTTGTGCATCGGTTTGTGCTCTCCACGAGGATCCGTGGAAGTAAAAGTTCGTGAGCTTGTTACTCTTGCGTCTTTGAACCCTAGACGCCTTTTGTGGCGGTTGAGGCCTTTTGTGGTCACTTGGGAGCTCCCAATCCTTTTGTGGGTTGTGCCTCAAGATTGTTGTAAGGGACTCGATTTTCACTCAAAAGAGAAATCAATAGTGGAAGGTGAACCGAGCTTTTGGGCAAGGTTCATCGGAGAATAGGGTGAGGCCATTTGTGGCGTTTGAGTTTGAAACTCACACCCCTCCAACGAGACGTACTCCCCTAAAAAGTAGGAACTCGGGAATACATCCTCGTCTCCGCGTGCCTCGGTTATTTCTATACCCGAGCTCTTTACTTATGAATTTTACATTGTGATAGCCTTCGTGCTTGAAGTATTATATCTTGCTAACACTTTGTTGCATGTCTTGCTTAGCATAAATTGTTGGTGCACATAGGTGAGCCTAGTATATTTAGGTTATTAGCTTGTTATTTTTAAACACCTAGTTTTATTCCGCAATTATCAAGCCTAAACAGCAAAAGTTTTAAATCGCCTATTCACCCCCCCCCTCTAGGCGACATCCTTATCCTTTCATCTCCTCCGTAATCCCTAAACCTGTGATTGCTTGTAATCAAAATCGATGACCAATATATCCTCTGGACCAATATTATCGAGACAGTTGACCAATATATCCTCTGGACTAGTGTGTTGTTAACAGGAGACTCAGGCTAATATGTCGCATCCGCATCTTCTAGAGTTGCTCTTAAATATTCCTCATCCGGCTCTTCTCCTTCTCTTTCATGGGCATGGTGTCAGTTCTTACCGACGTTACCATCGCTACGATGGGGCCTCGTTTTAACACCAGCCACAAACGTAGGAATCAAAACAATGCTGTTAGTATGGCTTTCTGGTATGGACTTGAACTATCCAAGATGCACGCGCGAACTTAAGGTGACGTCCTTTCGGATCTCTCAAATTTCTTAGACTTGGTTGTTTATTTAGCAAAACGAGTGGGCTTACCAACCTGGTGGAACAACTAAATCACTAACAACAAAAATCTTACAAAGTACCTGTGACGTTGCGTTCCCAAGAAGGAAAAATGTGTCGGTGCATCGCCACAGTTGGCACCTAGAAGATTGGTGCAATCACACATACTATCACCACCTCCGCGAGTGGTGAGATTACCATACTTGCCACATAGATCAAAAATTTAGTACGAATTACATGAAACTAGCATAGCAATTAGGGAATTAAGTATCATGCTTACACAGTTCACAAAATACTGGTGCACCACAAATTCAGCACAACAATTGCTGGTGATGCATCGTAAGTTTATCATCTGAGGGTTTAATATATACCGCATCGCAAAATATATCTAACATGGGTTGTACTTAGTACTACATAATCTAGGGCAGCAAAGTAAACACTTCAGTAGCAACACCATCATCACCTCATCACAGGTAGTGTTTGCGAAGGAAGGAACTGAACCACTACTTCCTCTGGTGAGGGCTCATCGCAGTGTAGGAGGCACATTATGCTTCATTATCCATCAGGTGCTTAGAGAAACCCGCGGCGCGTCAACCCCGATAGGAATCTTCATATGAATCTTGCCGAAGATGATCTTCACCTAATCATAGTTCTGAATTGGCTTGTTGAGTTAGTCTCACTATAACAGGAAGTTGCAAAGTAATTGAACAAGTGGAATTACGAAAGCGTACCCCGACATGTTTTATGAACATATCGTCGTCCATCATGAAGCAAGTACTCTCCTCATGCCATTCCACACCCCTTCAAGCTGTGCCAATATGCGGAAATAGTTCCACCTATATCTCCACTTCCTGAAATGATTGTACACCTGACTAGTGGCGACTTTGGTGCCGCATAACAAAAGAATACTTTTGTAAATGTCTTCCAAGCACTTGTCCCTTATTCCCCTGTTAAAATCGAGCCCACCTTTCACGAGCTCAGCCATCCTTGTGAGGACTAAGGTAGATAGAACAGGAGTCCACTGCATTGGGAAGCCACTAGCCACTCTCAGTTCAAGGTAGTCACCAGCCGGCGTTGCGTATCGAATCGGCTTCATAGACAGCACTGATGTAGCCAAAAGATTCTGGGAGGTGGGCAACACCTCGGTGGTGGTGTCCTAGATTCGGGGAGGTGGGCAACACCTCGGTGGTGGTGTCCTACATAGGTTAGCATTGTAAGCATGCATGACAAGGGTTGACAAGCAGAACGTAGTAGAACAATCAAGTAGAACATGCTAGAATAAACACAATGCATCTTCAATACTCTTCATTGCACGTTGTCTTGTATGATCTCTCTCATACACGAATTGCATAGCGGTGAGAGCAAAACACTACAGATCATTGTAGAACAATCAAGCAGATCACTGCATGCTGTCATGTATTGGAGAAACAATATGGTACAAGGATGAGAACTACACGTTGTATAACCAACCGTCATACCACGATCTCTAATACAAGAACTGCATAGTTGTGATAGCAACACACTACAGATCTACTCACACATACACAGATCTACTCACATTTATCATGTCCTCACAAATCTAGGCTACACAAGGGAGAGTTGCATGTTACTTACAACCATGGAGGTAGAGGGGGAGGAGTAGGAAATCTCGCCACCGAGCACCGCCGAACATAGGAGGAGATCTTGCCGCCTCTTAGCTGCTGCAAAATGATGAAGAGCTCAAAAGGGGTGTGAGTTTAGTCGGTCAGCCGAAGGGGGTGAAATAGAGGGGCAAAAATGGTGGGCGGTGACGAAAAAACTCCTGCTGATTTTTTGCCTACCCGCACGAGCTCGCGCCATCTCCATGCTCGCACGAGTTCGGCTCCACGTTCCTCAACCTAGCCCCAAAATGAACGCGAAAAGGGTGGCTCAGCGGAAACGGCCGAATCGGTCGTTTCTAGCGCATCGGCTGAGGGGTGCTTTAAGTTTCGTGCGGGCCAACAACGCGGAGAGGGCCAGGCAAGCAAACAAGCCATTTTTGCATCTCAGAGCCTGGCCCGAGGGCTCAAAGCTAACCAAACACGTCATAATGCTAAACAACGAGCGCCTGCTGACGGCCGTACAACCGTGAACCAAGCGCGCCCAATAAATATATTTTTTCATTTCCGGTTCCTTTTCTTTTTATTTTTCTCTTTGTTTTTTCGGAATAGATGGGATCACTCTTATATTTTCCCTTTTTATTTTTCTTCAAATTATTTTTTAAGTTTCTTTTTTTCTTTTTGCTTCTAGTTTTTTTCTCCAGTTTATTTTTTTTCTTTTATTGATTTTCTCGTTTTATTGTAAATATTTTTAGCATGAATATTTTTAAATCTGCAAACTTTTTTGAACTCGTGAACATACTTTTGAACCTACAACATTTTCTTCGAACTAGCGAATTTTTTTGTCAACCCACGGGTATACATTTTTGATCTCGTTAATATTTTTATTTGTTGAATACAGTGAATATTTTTTATGAAATCGTGTAGATTTCATAAACCATAGAACAATTTTTAATCGAGTGAACCTTGTTTTTAGACCTTGAATTTGTCTATAAAAATACGTGAACATAGGTACTTTGAACCCACGATTTTGTTCAAAAAATGTAAACATTTGTTTAGACCCGTTAACCATTTTTCTTTCTTATTCTTATCTATTGTTTCCTTTTTCTATTTATTTTATTATTATTTGTTAACATGAATATATTTTTGAATCCTCAATTTTTTGCTAAACCCGTGAACACATTTGTGAACCTACGAATATTTTCTTCGAACCTGTGAACAATTTTTCGAACATGCGACCATACAATTTTTGACCCCGTGGAAATTTTACGAACTTTGTATATTTTTTTGAATATTGTAAATATCTTTTCTGAAACCAGTGGATTTATTTTTTACCATCGAACAATGTTTTAAACCAGTGGACCTTTTTTAGACCGTAAATATATATCAAAAATACATTAACAATTTTTTGAATCCATGATTTTTTCTATAAAAATATGAACATTTTCTGACCCACGAACCATTTTTCAGCGTCGTCGACAGTTTTAAAAAATACGCGAACATTTATTTGCTCCGTGAACGTTTTTTAACTGGGTGATCATTTTTTGAGTTTTTTCCGACACGAGATTTGCGATACGCTGGAAGCCCAAAGGTGGCATCGAGCTTTGCTCGTGGCGCACCGTCGAGAGATACGGAAAGAAGATGGTGCTGAACTTTTCAAAGACTTATGTTTTTTTTTTGTAAGGTGTCTTGTAAGGAATGTTTTCAGATAATATATTGCCTTAGGCATTTTCCACACAAAAAAAAGGGCCGTGCCGCCATGACCAACGGGTGACCACACAGATATGCAAGCATATATACCTGATTTGCTGACGACCGTAATCAATCCAAGCAAATTACTCATCGGAACCTGAAGTAAAGTTAGTACAGGAATGCAAGCAGCAATGTAACTGGAACAACGAAAGAACTTTTTTTCGAGAGTATGCGAATGTGTACCATACTTTTATCTATACTTACTATTAAAAGAGCAAACATGAACGGATACATTAAATCGTATGCGTTAAATATGCTACCAACGGATCAGATTGTTCCGTCCATGTTGAGCACCCCAACACATCCTCCCAAACGTTATTTTTGTCAACGCCGACGCAGAGCTCCTCGACGCAGAGCACAGTGCACGGATCAAGCGGAGAAGGTAGCTTCTCCTGCCGATGCCAGCCTCCTGGTCGCGGCCCTCGCCAGCATCTCGACGCCCAGAACGTGGCTGGCCAGCTTCGGGGTCGAAGCCGCGTTCCGTGACCCGGGGTCGATCAGGAACGAAACTGGATCAACGTTGTCCTCGCCTGCGAGTGCCCCGACACCGACGACCTAGCTTCCGACCTTCACGACCACACCAATCTCCGAGTTCTCCGTCGACCTGGAGTTCGATTCCCGGCGTCAGCCGACCTCGTGGCCTGGCAGCGGGGTGGGATTCCGGCGGTTGCGGGAAACATGGGCAGCGCTGGGGGGATGCAGGGCGGAAGAGGCCATCCCGGCGACAGGCATGGTCGTGGACAGGGATTTCGGGGTCGCCGATGTCGATCTGGCCATCTGGGGATAGGGCGTTGAATCAGTTGGTTTGGTGCTGCTGATGTTCACTTCGAAGATGCAACAGATCTTACTCCCCGTCGCGCCGCCCCGCGTCTCCGCGAGTGTTTGCGTCGTCTACGCGTGGCCTCGCGCCGGCCGCCTCCCACCGGCTCGCAGAGCCGTGCAGCCTGTCGCCGCGCCGCCCCCCGCGGTTGCCGCCTCCCCCACGGCCCCACAGCCCACCGGCGCCAGGACGGTCTTGCCCTTTTCGCCATGGTCAGGATCTTGCAGACTCAACCGAACACGGCACAACCGGCTCGAGGGCCGGAGAGGAGAGCAGCATGTTGGCGGCTTGAGTTAGAGGAGTGGAGCAAGAGTGCAAGACGGTGGATTCAAGCGGAGGAGTGGAGCACGACAACAGCTGCTCGAGCTTGGTCACCGTCTCCGGTTCTGTCCGCTCGTGTATGAATCCCCAAATCATGTGTGTATGCCTGCAATTTCTTCAGACACCATTTTTTGGATTATACTGCGCACTGCTGTGCACCCTGGAAAACGGCGGGACCCGAGCCTCACCGCCGCTTTCGTGCCCAGGCAGCGCCGTTCCTCCTCTGGCTACCGGCTCACCGTTCTGAAACCAGAGGCAAGAACCGTAAATCATCTTCATTTTGTGTAAGCTGGTCCTCTGATTTTTTTTCATTTCTTTTTTACAAGCTTTTTTGATCAATTCCATTTGTTGCCTGCGCTGCACTGTTTTGCCCATTCTAGAAGTATTGGACACGCACCATTTTCTCTTTCAAGCTATTCAAGGTTGTAGCAGTTCTCGAAATTTTCTTGCAGCTGCGGTTGGAATAATTTGGAGAAAGCACTGATTACATGAGTAAATAGTTACCCAAGAAGTGATTACTACAACACCTGGTCCCGAGTCTGCACTTGCTAGCATAGAGGTATTAGTGAAAACAGTATACTCCCGGTTGTTTGATTGGTAATGATACTCTGGCAAAATACTTCAATCCAATTTTTATTTACTTTCAAATCTCGACATTGGCATTGTTACTGTGACTTTTGGACATGATCGTGATTAACAATTTATTGTGTTCCAATTTTTCCGAATTTTATGACAATCCATTTCACGGAATTTGCCAAAAGAAATGGTGCTTGCATCTAAACAGTTTTAGACAGTTATGCATAACATATACAAAGGAAAATCTGCGGCAACATTTTGAGCATTGTCGGCAAACTTCAATAACATTAATTGTTTACTATCTCCCATGTGATAAGTGTGGACAAAGATATGACACTTTACATCGAGCACAATGGTGCTCTTGATGGTCTGGAAAAAAATATGAAGAAGATGAATGTAGATGAAGAGGAGATAATTGGCTAGCTGCTCAAACTTAACCAAACCAATTTTTTAGAATTTTTTGTTTTAACATTTTGTACGAATATTTTTTGGCAAACTTCATTAAGAAATCTGATGATAAGGGAACTTGGTATGTTTTAACATTAAGAAATTATGAGACGTGTGTTGCATGTGCAAGTTCACTAATACTACAAGGCAGAAAAGTGTTACATGCCATGTTATTCCTGCGGCATCATTTGGGCCTCCACCTCCTACTTGTCTAGCACTGCGCCGCAGCCCAATTTCGTCCACGATGAGCGAGGCCGCCTCAAATTGCTGCTGCGCGTTGCCATGTGCTCTCGTGTTTCTCTGTTTCCAGAGATACCACGCTCCCGTGCAGACTAAGGTGTCCAGCTGTTCGCGTCTATGGAATATCATCTCCACTTTGACGACGATCTGGTGTTGAGATTTGCATTGAGAAGAGGGATAACTGCTCGGAGATTCTAGGTTGAAAGCAATAGAAGCTCAACCGAACTGGGAGAAAGGAGAACAGCGAAATGTCCCAGACTGCAGGTATCTGTCTCTAATAGCAATTCGGATTCGGGAGACCAAAACTACTACATGGTCTGCTACCTTAAGTGGCTAAAGTCATCTCTAATATCGTCCACGCTTAAGAACAAAGGTATTACGGTTTGTAGACGATATAAAGGAGAACCCACATCGTCGCTAATTTACTGATTCCTCGCATGCCTAAATTATGCATGTTATTTCCTATGAAAAATAGATACACTCTGTTCTAAAAGCCTACACTGGTTAGTTTCATAGAGTGTTGCTGTATGAAGTTGCGCCTTATATGACGCACGACTCCACCAACTATATATTGGCAATTTCGCGTGAGGCTACACAATGAATTGAATAATGTTAATGAGTAGTGACCAACCACACTACCATATACTCCCTCAGTCTCCCTATATATTATCTCGAGAGTTGACGTTTCAAATGTTTACCATGGAAGATTTTTTTTTCACTCTCTACACTACCGGAATCAGGCCCATTGCTGAGTGCGCAAATGTTTGCTGAGTACAATTTATCGGCAACTTGGCAACTGGTGGTATAGGCCAAGTGTCTGAGAAATACACTCGGTAAAACCGTGGTGCTCAGAAAACTTAGTATATACCGAGCGTATCTTTGAGGCGATACTCGGTAGGGTAAACAATGCGGAGAACAACACTCGGAAAAAACGTACCGGTCGGCAACCGGCACTCGCCACTTGTCACCTCGTGACGGAGGGGGAGACGAAGGCACATATGAGGTTGATGAGTGCCACGTCAGATGCACTTGGTAAAGTTAACGGGCTCGATGTTTGCCGAGTGCCTCTTAAAATGGAACTCGGCAAAGACGTTTTATCACTTTATTTAAGTTTTCTATTACTTGTTTAAAAAAATATTTCTTCTATTTTACATTCTCGCCCTTTTTCTCCGCACTCACTCTATTTCCTATCCTCTCTTTTTTTTTCTCCATGGGGGCGTAGGGCCACAAAATAGTGTTCGAAAACCATCCTCCACTTGAATGGGTTCTAATCTATACTTCAAAGCAAAACCTCACTAACTGTAAATAATGTTACTCTATCTCAGCATGCACACTTACTCTTTTAGCCAACCAATTGTCCACATCATTCCACTAACATTTATTACATATTGTATATCTCTATATGCAAGTCCACATCATCCTTCCTTTAGCCATCAAATTGTCCACATCATCCTTCTTTTTGTCGTCCAATGGTAAGATCACACCATCACGCTATGTAATTACACAATTAAATCATGTGCAAGTGGAATACCAGAATTAGTTTCGCCGATCAAGTGCACTTTTTGCCAATTATTTTCAAAAATGAAAATCATATAACTATTATTCGAGATTATGCGCTCTTCTATTTGTAACCGCTCAAAATGTTTCTAGAAACACTATGCATCAATGTGCATGGCATCTTCATGCAAGCCATCCACGTCATCTGTTTTTTCAACCCTTTGATTTCACCTTATTTATATCAATTAGGTACACCTCTGCACCATAAAGACCTTTAAATTATAAAATAGACATACATTTCATGTCTATTAAATTTAGCCCCTAGACTGCTATGATCAACTAAATCTTGCATATTTCCATAGTCAACTTCAAGTCTAATGCATTTTATTAGATTTCTCAAGAGATATATACTCGTTACAATGCGCAGGTAATGTTCTAGTATAGTTATATAAGAGTGGACTCGAGTATATGGCGGACATGTACTTGGCTGCACTGGTTGCGGTAGTAAAATGTACGGCTAGGATGGGGACCGCAAAACAAGAATACCATATGTCTGTCATCTCCACACCGGTTTTGGACTAGTTTGCACAAGAACGATACAAAGGAGAACCCAACTCGTTGCAAAATTACTGATACCTCACATGCCTAAATTTTGCGTGCTAATTCCCATAAAAACGAGTCACTTTGTTCTATTGGCCTACACTGTAGTTTCTTTGAGTGTTCTTGCATTACGATGTGCCTAATATTATGTGCTGCTCCAGCAACTATATATTCAGCATTTATTTTGAGGCTACACGATGAACTGTAAAATGTAAATGACTACTAACCAACCATATTGTAGTGTACTTACTCAGTGTTCCTATATGTGATCACAGAGTTGTCGTTCCAAAATATTTATCCGTTGAGGGAAAACGTTTTCACTCTCCACCTCGATAAAAAATTCTTTGAATGATCTTAGAATGTGTCAGTATTTTTTTTTTGAAAAAGGGAATTATTAATATCACAAAAATATCAATTACACCCAGCCTCTGCAACAACTAAATGTCCTAAAGACATTACGGATGCACACAACCAAACTATAAAAAGAAGAAGGAGAAAAACAAAAGATCCTGCTACGTTGATCAAAACTTGTAGCTGCAACACAAACCACCGCCAAGACATCACCCGGAGTACACACTCACAAAACAATGCCTTCAGCAAGGTCATTGGCAGGCACAACCAATTAAGCTCAGACCTTGAATTTTCACCATGGAGCAAGTCCGCCCTCTCAAAACAATGATTCCAACAAGGCCATTGTCAGGCACAACCAATTAAGATCAGACCTTGGATTTTCACCCTGAAAGATAAAACTCTGTACTCCTCCTATGTTGCCACCCCCGCTTGCCGATGTTGCTGCTGCAAGTCAAGAAACACCAAGCAAAGTCCTCATCGCTACGAAGACACAGTCTGCCATTACTAGACCTCAGCCGACATAACATTCTCCGCCACTGTCTTCTCCATGGAAATCGAAATCCGACATATTCCATGATGATAACAGACAGCAAAGATTCGCTTCACTCCATTCTGAAGCCTCATGCCAAAAATCTTGGTGCACACGACCGAATCCCATCCGATCCAGCAATCTACAGGCATATGCCTAATGGAGATCGCCGGCGGATCTTTCCGGAACACGTCACCGGCCAGATCAATGAGGCTTAGGATCAATCAGAACACCGTCTTCTTGACGCGAGGAGAACTCAAGGACCGATTATTGGCCGGACTGGTGTTTGGTGGCTGCCGTCCGGGTCGAAGCAGCGCCTCTCCACCGCGCTAGGAACTCACGCAAAGGCATGACCCTGGGCAGCCTAGATCAGGCCCTGGCCCAGATCTGTCCGCACGCGCGCGATGGCGCCGGCACCGGCGACGCCGCTCCTGCTCCTTCCGACTGCACCCAAGCCCGCAGCACCGGGCCGCCGCCGTCACGCTCCAACCATGGTCGCTCCAGCAAGCACCGCCGCCACGCTCGCGGAAACACTGCCAAAGTACCCCGCCACCACACTCTCCGCCTTCGACGCAGGGCAGCGGCGAGGGAGGCTCGCGGGCGTGAGTTGTTTCCGGCGAGATGCGTTCGCCTACGGAGTCGCCGGGCGGGGCGACCCGGCATGCAGTTTACTATGATGTCTTCTTTTTTACCTTAGAACACACTCATTTCATTAAACTTGAACGGTAGAATCACCATACAACGCCATCAGGGACATGGTCCATCCACACTTGATGACCATTTGACACACCAACCATACCTAACGCAGCAAGTTCATGTGCTGGTTTATTTGACACACGCGGTACATAGCTATACTACTATTACTACCTATATGAAAGATGGTCGATTTCGCGAGCTCTCAGCCCCCCTGCTACTGTTCTAAGGAACAGTAGGTACAGTGTTGAAGAGTACCGCGCGGAGGGATCTATTTGTAATTTCCAGAAAACTAAAGGACTTTCTTGCAAAAACGCCACAATTCCCCTCTTCTCATCTCTCTCTCTCCCGCGCGGTGCCGACCCCGCCGGCGACGCCGACGCGGGTTAGCCGCCGCCGGCCTGGTTCCTCACCTCCACCTCCTCCCCCAGTCTGTTCCCTCACCGCCGCCTCTTCTTCCTCGCGGCGCTGCTCGTGCTCCTCCCTCCCCTTCCCCTTGCTCGCCTCCCTCCCGCTGCGCCGCGGAGTTTCCGCTCCTAGCCGCGCCGCTCCTCCACGACCTGACGAGCTCGCATGCCCTCTCTCCCAGACGGCGGACGGCGCGGGAGACGCGGACAATGACGAGCAGCAGGACAGGATGCGGGAGGGGGCAGCGTCGGGCGGCCGGAGCGCGACGCGGCCAAAAACTAGGGTTGGGAGCCGGCGTCGTATTCCTGCTAGACGACGAGCTTCTCTGTCTCGCCCGGCCGCCCCCATCCCTGTCTCCCTACCCTCTATCCGGCCAGGCGCCTCCTGCGCCTGCCAGGCGCCTGCCCTTCCCGCCGCCGTCACCCGCCAAGGACATCCACCAGGCGCTCCCGCGGCGGCACGGTCCACGGCCGGCGATCCCCGAGGAGGGTGGCGATGGCATTCTTTCTTACTCCTCTATGCATAAGGTACATGCTTTTCTTAATAATCATCTCTGTCTACCCAATTTTTTAGATGTGATTTTCGAGCTTAGGATCCCATCAGATTTTTACAGGGAGATTTAACTAAGATATTTTTTTTTGTTCTAACAGAAATAAATATGGGTGCATGTGAATACAATTTCTGTGCTAATTAGGCACTTGATGTCAATTTATTACAAATGAACCCTGTTTTGTCATGTTCAGCGTCTTCAACATGGATGACCAGATGTAAAATAGATTTCTATTTCGACATGTTTTTCAAATCCGATGTAAACTACTTGCATGTCAACAGTCCAGTAGTAAAATTAATATGCAAAGGTTGTTCCCTTATTTAACATCCATCAATTTTTCTCCATCCATATAAACTGCCATGTCCCATTTTATATTCAGAAACTCACAGAAAAAAATCACAGTTAAGCAGCTCCAGTAGTTCCATTAGTTATCATGCTAAGAGAAAAAAGTTTCCAGAATAAAATCCAGTAGTTCACATATGTTGTACACCATGTCACCATCAGATTTAAATTAGTATGGACTTCTATCATGTACACCAGTAGTAATCATCATGTTTATGAACTTGCAAACAAACACCAAAATATCGTGATGATGTCACTAGATGTAGAATACAGCTCCATGCCCTGTTTCGTGGAAGTACCATGCTAATTGCACCTGTAATTTTTTCATTGAAGTAATTCAGCATGCTGTGTTTTCCCTGCAGTATTCTGAATTTTACATCTAAACCTGCCCTGTTTTATATTAGGTATTTTCACACGAAAAAATCGCATCTAAACCAGCATCAGTACTTATTTTTGCAGGTCATAGGTCAGCAACCAAAGTGTTTTGCCCTGCTGTTGTTTGTTTCTTCTTAATTTCCTGCATAAAGCGATTGTTAGCTCTCTTAATGGAGGATTCATCATTTATAGTGCTCATCATTATGTGAATTTGGTGAAAGGCATAACCTATTTATTTATCAATGATGCTTATTTGTCATAAAGACTTCAACATGCTACATATATGATAGATGTTCTCAAAATATGTTTATGGACTAAACATTAATAGGCTAATGCATGCTTCTGAAGTTCTGATTTCCAACTATCCAAACAAAGAAGCATAATTTTTGTAGGTATATAGAGACCCTTCAGTTTGTACCTACTCTTTCATATGCTAAACCTTACATAGAATATTTGAAATACGCTGAGGTTTCCTACTTCACTTCATGCTGCACAGTGGGCAAATTAAATTGCCTTTCAGATTCAATTGAAATACGTTGAGGTTTCCTTGGGTGACTGAATCAACAATTTTTATCTTTGTTGGCACCATCTTAGGAGCTTACGATTGTGCTCACCTTCCTATCTACTTCTTAAACATGCAGATATGGTATTTCTTCACTAAAAACAATATTTGCTAGCTTTTTGGATTTTGGTTCTCTCATCTTGCTTTTTAAAACACATGGTTACACAGTTTCTTGCCGAATTCTTGACATCGATTATGTTAGCTAATAGAATGATTTTCTAACTATGTTTTAGATGGATAGAGAACAATTTTACCATATGTGGTTCCAAATGATAGGTAGGTTTGTGCTGCGTTATGTTTTCTCATTATTAATACTGAATAGATCTGTCGTGCATTTTTACATTCTGCTATCTTTTTCACGTGTGCTGAATCTGGTCATTAGAATGAAAGCATTGAGGATGTTCATGATCGAATTGCAGAATATTGATGTTCTTGCTTGCAGCCAGCCGGTGCTTTCCTTCCCCTCAAGATTCACGAAAGATAGTATACTTTATTAGCTAATTGTGGGGCAATCCTGCTCAGACAGCTACTACTAAAGAAGAGTCGGTCCTATATATTTTGTTGCTACTTCTGATGCCTTTTTGCTGCTCACATATGTATGCTGAATATATAGCATTTTTCATAATGCTCTAACTCTTTGTGAGGTTGCTGGGAGCACATCAAAATGTTATATTATGGTGCATTCTTTGGGTGATTCCTATGTGTTCTTTATCTTTATTTTCATATGTTCTTTCCTGTATTCATGCTATGATATGTACATGTAAAAATATAGCATAGTATATTGTTGGACGGTCATACCTTCTACCTTTTAAAACCAGTTTATACAGAGTTTTCTTTAAAGGAATTGTATTATGTAGGTCTGCAATTACGATAAGTGTCAAGAGTGATCACTGCTATTACTTACATTTTTCAATCAACATACACAAGGTTGCTTTTATAGATCTTTTATTGATATGGTTCATCTGATTAAATTTTTCCTTATTTTTTCCAGGCTTTTCTCGACTGTCTCGTGTTGTCTCATCTTTATTGGAATCGGAATAAAGCTTATCTTACAATATACCGGCCATGCAATCTTCTGATGACGAGCTTTCGCTGCCTTGGGCTGCTTTATTGGGTCAATCTTCTTCTTGCAACTATTCCATACTGTATGTTTCTCATTGTGCTGGATTGGCATCTGGTTCATCTGATTTCCAATTTCAGCGTTCTCCAGATCTTGGTTTTTGTAGAGATGATATGGCTGTTGATGGTGATGCTTTAGTTGCTCCCCCTTTGTTGCCTCCAAGTGCTAATCCTTTCGACTATTTATCGCGAGGTATGGCCAGTATACTGCTGTTTTTTATTACAACTGTCTTCTATCAGATTGTATTAACTTTCATTTTGATTTTTCATGTTTCTTTCAGTTCCTCTGATGCCTTATCTACCTGTACCTCAAGGTTGTTACAACCGTCGTATGCGTATGGCTGTCCGCCGTCATTGGGCTATGCTTCGAGCGGGGTTTAGGCCTGATCGTATTGACCTGCCTTTATATAGATTCTTATTCAACTTATTGCCATATATTTCAGGCTATACCTTCTCCTCTTTTGCGGCATCAGTATAGCCACCACATTGATGAGGCCAATATGAAGATCGTGCTCACTTTCAATTAGCCAAGCATAAACATCGTGTAGTTTTCTTTACTATCGATCTGACGAGTATATTTATCAGCTCAGTATCCGCATTTTACTTTCGACTATGACATATTGCCTATACAAAACAGCATGATCATACTGTCATGTCGATTGAAAGGTTGTATAGATGATCGTTTGCTACCTAATGTAACTATGTAGCTAGATGTATATTTTACTATCTACCTCCTCCAAACGCTCCCACAATTTTCATTAAAAACAACAATTGCTTCTGTTATTAAATAAAACTACATTTACATCTCATTAGCTGCAACACTAAATTTATGCCTAATAAGCGAAATAAGCAAACCAACAGCAAAAAATATCAGCAAGGGCGCGGCGTGACGCCATGCCAAAATTCAACTAGTGTCTTTTCAATGCATGAGCAAATGTTTCGTTTAGAAAATATTTTAACATTTAATGCTCACTTCCTCTATTAAAGGTATATATTCATCAAAAGATGTAACGGATAAGAAGGAAGATATATTATTCACCATAACAAACAATATGTTAGGACACGACGCATGGACAACACGCCAAGTTACCAAAATTGTATTGATCTTTTATTTGTATCGATTTTGCCACATAAGTCACCCCTTAAGCGGTGAGCAATTTTAAAAAGTGTATGTGGCACTAGCAAGGTGGAGCCACCGAAGCAAAGTAACCGATAATAGTCACTACAGGAAACGATAAGTATGCCGAGCATTCGCGCTCAGCAAAGGCCAAAATCCGCTTGGCATATAGGTATCCCGAGCGTTACGCTCGACATACACTCTCGGTCGGCATAGGCCACGAATACGCTTGGCAAACAAACCTGCTCGGCAACTAGAGGTATGCCGAGCATAATTAGTTAGTCCTCGGCAAAGCTCCGCTCGGGAAACACCCAAACGGAAACATCCGTCTGACGGTGTTATCCTCATATGCCAAGAGCCACGACACTCGGCATGTTCCCCCAGTACGCTCGGCAAAGGTCGCCAGAGCCACTCCCAGCAACAAGATAATTTTTTTTCATGTGGTTCCTTAATAGAAAAGTCTTGCTCACAAAAAATAATCTAGTTAAGAGAAAGTGGTAGGGATGTACTAAATGCTCTTTTTGTAGATGTGCGGAGTCGGTAGATCATTTGTTCATCACATGTCCCTTTGCTAGACTGATATGGCATGTCGTTTTCTGCTCTTATAATATTCCTCCACCATCCAATGTTTCTAATATGTTTGGGAATTGGTTGAATGAGATTGATAAAAAGGTCAAAGCTAGAATTCGTATAGGCGTTTCAGCTATTTGTTGGTCTATTTGGAATTGTCAGAATAATCTCGTTTTTAACAGAACAACAAATTTTCATGTCTTACAGGTTATAAATTATGACGGTGTATTGGATTCAGCTATGGGCTATCCTGCTTCCTTCGGACCAGCGGGGACTTATGGCTACTAGATGCACGTGACTCCGGTTGGTGGCACATGATTTTTTATCCCGGCATACGTGGCAACATATTAGTCGACTTTAATAGTTGAGTTATGTTGTTTTTTCGCTGGTTGATACATGTCTCAACCTTATGTGATCGTTGAGATGTAAACGAATGATACTCCAATAACTTGATAATAAAAAGTTATGTGCATCGCTCGAAGCAGAGTCTGGGGTCTTTCCCCCATTTCGAAAAAAAACTCCAAGCAGCTGTCACGTGTACTAGGTATGGCGAGCGGCTCTAATTACCGAGCGTTTTTTTATTGATGTCAACTTATCGTGTTGTATGCCGAGTGTTACGTCCGGCATATAAACGGCGCTAGGCAACAATGCGGTTTCCTGTTGTGAGTTCATGAGAATATGTCAAGATGATAACCAGACTCAGTCATCGTGTTTTATGTTCCTTGTTGCCTGAAAATTAAACTTCCCTAAAGATTTATGCAAAGATCGATACATTGACAGTTGGGTCCGCCATGTTAGTATCGTGAAGTTTAATAAGTTCCATATTTGGAGTTCCGCAAGAAATCCGTAAATACAAGATTTGTGAATGCAGCTTAGAAGAATGTAAATAAATAACTCTACAAGACGAAGCGACTAATCAATATAGCAACTAGTTTAGGACCACAATGGGTTTAAAATCCACTATTTGTAAATTCCAATACAAAGTGCAACCAAAGTGTGGATGCAACTTTAAGAAGAGGATCTCAAATAAACCGATTCCATTTCAGCTGCAACCATCGATCTAGCAACGTCAATAAGTTTTATCTACCAATCAGAGTCAGCATATGTCGCATAGATTACTGTACACTTCGACTCAAGGCTCTGTTCTGTTCTGTACCTCTATCTTACTATATATCAAAGCTGACCCCTTTCAGCCTTCCCTCAGCTGCCCACGTCACCGTGTACTGTTCACATGAACAGTACTCACACTTCTACGGTGCTGTTTTTTTTTTTGGATTTTTCTTTTTTTTGAAATTTTTTCCAGGAAATTGAAATATTTCTATAGATACCCATACCTGTCGGAAAAATATGTAAAATATATCAACATGTTCACAAAAATATATGCTAACTACTTATGGCATAATGCAAACATATTTGAACATTCCAATTTGGTGAACATTTGGACACAATCTAAATGAACTTTATCTAACTACGGAGCTTCCTCTAGCTATGTGGAGTTGAATTTATTGAATGCTCACGTAATGTACTTCCTCTAATTATGGACTTAAATTGAACATTTCAATTTGGTAAATATTTGGATGTAATCTAGATGAACTTTGTCTAAATATGGAATTCAATTCAATAAATGTACATCAAACATGTTTAAATATTTTGAATTGGGGAATATTTGGACAATAAACAAATGCAGTTCCTCTAATTATGTGAAGTCATCAAAATGCTCAGAAAAAAATGCTAACTATTTATGTGGAGCTTCCTCTAGCTATGTGGAGTTGAATTTATTAAATGCTCACGTAATGTACTTCCTCTAATTATGGACTTAAATTGAACATTTCAATTTGGTAAATATTTGGATGTAATCTAGATGAACTTTGTCTAAATATGGAATTCAATTCAATAAATGTACATCAAACATGTTTAAATATTTTGAATTGGGGAATATTTGGACAATAAACAAATGCAGTTCCTCTAATTATGTGAAGTCATCAAAATGCTCAGAAAAAAATGCTAACTATTTATGTGGAGCTTCCTCTAGCTATGTGGAGTTGAATTTATTAAATGCTCACGTAATGTAATTCCTCTAATTATGGACTTAAATTGAACATTTCAATTTGGTAAATATTTGGATGTAATCTAGATGAACTTTGTCTAAATATGGAATTCAATTCAATAAATGTACATCAAACATGTTTAAATATTTTGAATTGGGGAATATTTGGACAATAAACAAATGCAGTTCCTCTAATTATGTGAAGTCATCAAAATGCTCAGAAAAAAATGCTAACTATTTATGTCGAAAAAACAAATATGTTTAGATATTTTGAATTGGTGAATATTTGGACAAAAAAGTTGTACTTCCTTTAATTATGTGAAATCTAACTTATTAAATATTTAAATATTTTGAATTGGTGAATATTTAGACAAAAAAAATGCACTTCCTCTAATTGTGGACTTAAATTGAACATTTCAATTTAGTAAATATTTAGATGTAATCTGGATAAACTTTCTCTAAATATAGAATTCAGGAAATTGAAGTATTTCTATAGATACCCATACCTGTCGGAAAAATATGTAAAATAAGCATATTCGAACATTTTAATTCACAAAGTATTTGGACATACCCTAAACGAAAAATTCCAACGGATTTCAAAAATTGGAGATACTCTAAAATATATCAACATGTTCACAAAAATATATGCTAACTACTTATGACATAATGCAAACATATTTGAACATTCTAATTTGGTGAACATTTGAACACAATCTAAATGAACTTTATTATCTAACTATGGAGTTAAAATTAATAAATGCTCACATCATGCATTCCCTAACTATGGAGTTAAATTAAAAATTAATGTCAAAATACGAGCATATTCGAACATTTTAATTCACTAAGTATTTGGACATACCCTAGACGAAAAATTCCAACGGATTTCAAAAATTGGAGATAATCTAAAATATATCAACATGTTCACAAAAATATACGCTAACTACTTATGGCATAATGCAAACATATTTGAACATTACAATTTGATGAACATTTGGACACAATCTAAATGAACATTATTTAACTACGGAGTTAAAATTAACAAATGCTTATATCATGCATTCTCTAACTATGAAGTTAAATTAACAATTTATGTCGAAATACAATCATATTTGAACATTTTAATTCACTAAGTATTTGGACATACTCTAGACGAAAAATTCCAACGGATTTCAACATACAACGGGTGCGGCGTGCCGCCACACCGAATTCCACTAGTATTCTACAAGTGTGGAGTACTTGTTATTGACTTGTAGTGCCACATTCATTGAACAGCTAACAGGAATGATTGGATACCCACATATTAATGCGAGAAAAACACTTCAGATCTTGCATGGCATCTCTTCTAACTCAAGTAGTCGTTCAGCAAAAAAAAGTAGTCGTTCAGCAAAAAGAAGTTTTAGTTTGGCCGGAAGATTTTGGTATCAGTGAAACTTCCAAGACCATGTTGCGATTCTGTAGTCGCGAGAGCTCACCTTCTCTCCTTTCTCTGTGGCGGCTGGCTCTGGAGAAGTGAAGTTTCGTGTCTCTTCCTCTCCTGCTTCAGTGACTCTTCTAGGTCAGTCCCAAAATGGGCTTGGGCCACATATGGGCCACAAACGTTCCAACACTCCCCCTCAAGATGGGTGATAAATATCTATCATCCCCATCTTGTTGCATGCCAAGTTACAATCCTTTGTTCCTAATCCCTTGGTCAAGCAATCTGCAACCTGTTGCCCAGAGCTGACATGAGTAAGACTGATGATCCCAGCATCAAGTTTCTCCTTAATGAAGAAGCGATCAATTTCTACATGTTTTGTTCTATCATGTTGAACTGGGTTATTTGCAATACTTATAGCTGACTGATTGTCACACCACACTCTCAAGGGTCCCTTCCTCAGAAGTTTCAACTCGCTCAGAAGGTGTTTCACCCAGAGCATCTCACTCAGCCCTTGAGATAAAGCTCTATACTCAGCTTCTGCTGTTGATCTAGACACAACTGTTTGTTTCTTGCTTCTCCATGACACCAAGTTTCCTCCCACAAAGACACAGTAGCCTGACGTTGATCTTCTATCATCTTGACAACCGGCCCAATCAGAATCACTATAGCCATCCACCTCAAGATGTCCGCTCTTTGCGAACCATAACCCCTTTCCTGGAGTTCCCTTCAAGTACCTCAGGATTCCGTGGACTATATCAAGATGCCCACTCCTTGGTTCATGCATGTATCTGCTCACCACACCCACGGCATAGGAAATGTCAGGCCTGGTGTGACATAAGTATAATAACCTTCCAACCAATTTTTGATACTCTTCCTTGTTCACTAGTTCACCTGATTGAGCAGTCACTTTATGATTTGGTTCAATTGGGGTGTGTGCTGCACGACATCCCATCATGCCCATGTCACTCAAGAGATCCAAGGTGTATTTCCGTTGGCATAGAGAGATTCCCTTCTCTGTCCGGGCCACTTCTATGCCAAGGAAGTATTTTAGGTTGCCCAAATCCTTCACTTCAAACTCCTTGCTCAGACACCCCTTCAGTCTCTTTATTTCCTCCTGATCATCTCCAGTGATGATAATGTCATCCACATAAACTGCAAGAATAGTGATCTTGCTATCTGAGTGTCTGTAGAACACCGTGTGATCACCATTACATTGACCATACCCCATACCACAAACAGCACGCTTGAACCTATCAAACCATGCTCTCGGCGATTGTTTCAGCCCATACAAGGATTTCTTCAACCTGCATACCCTCCCCGTTGTCTCTGAGGTACCAAATCCTGGTGGTATCTCCATGTACACTTCTTCCTGTAGGTCACCGTGCAAGAAAGCATTCTTGACATCTAATTGGTGAAGTTTCCACCCAAAGTTAGCAGCACAGAAACCAATATTCTTACTGTGTTCATCTTTGCCACTGGAGCAAACGTCTCATCATAGTCAATTCCATAAGTTTGACTATACCCTCTAGCGACCAATCTTGCCTTATACCGTTCCACCTTTCCTTCAGGATTCTGCTTCACTGTATAGATCCACTTACAACTCACTGCTTTCTTTCCGACCGGCAATGTGGTTAGTACCCATGTTTTGTTTTTCTTCAGTGCTTCCAACTCCTCTATCATCGCTGCACGCCACTTTGGATCTTGCTTTGCAGCCTTGTAGTCATTTGGGATTGACACAGCTTGTAGAGAGGCAACAAATGCTTTGTAGGAGGGAGACAAGGCCTCATAAGACACAAAATTGCTAATGTCATGGTCATCAAACACGGTTCGCAGGGCCTTCCTTGCCGCTGCACGTGTCCCTTTTCGCAATGCAATCGGTAGATCCAGTTCCGATGTGACAGAAGGGCTTGCATCACTGCCTTGTTGCAGCTCCAGTTCCGATGTGTCAGAAGGACTTGCATCACTGCCTTGCTGCTCCCCCTGGACTTGTGGCTGCTCCCCCTGCACTTGTGGTGTCGTCGAGAATAAACCAGGGGATTTTTCAACCACCGGTCTGGCTGCTCCCCCTGCACTTGTGGCTGCCGTCGAGAATAAACTAAGGGATTCTGCAACCAACGATCTCGAACAGGAACTGGAACCTGAAGAGAACCAATCTGAATTGTACCCACTACTGGCTGTACCTGAACCTGCACATCATCAATGTTAGTGCGCACAGAATCACGCTGAGCAGCCTTCTCCCCCTCATGACCATCTTTCACAGAGTGTAGATGGTCAAGCTCGGCAAACAACAGACTAAGATCAGTTGGTTCACCATAGTATGGCTCAGACTCCCTGAAGGTGACATCCATACTTACAAACATGCGTTTCGCAGAGGGACTCCAACACTTATACCCCTTTTGACTTGAGGAATATCCCATGAACACACATTTCACTGCCCGTGGGTCCAGCTTCCCAATGGATGGTCTATGATCCCGAACAAAACAGGTACTGCCAAATAACTTTGGAGGGACAAGAAACTTATTTTCGCCAAACAACAACTCACATGGGGATTTCATACCTAGTATCCTTGAAGATGTCCGGTTGATCAAGTATGTGGCTGTCATGACTGCTTCACTCCACAAAAACTTGGGGACATTCATCGTGTACATGAGAGAGCGAGCTACTTCCAAGACATGGCGATTCTTTCGCTCGGCAACACCGTTTTGGGGAGGGGTATCTGGACAAGATGTTTGATGAAGAATACCTTGGTCAGACAAGAAGGCCCCAAAGGTGGAGTTCACATACTCCGTGCCATTGTCCGACCTGATCACCTGTACCTGAACGTGAAACTGATTCTTCACATATGCATGGAAGTTCTGAAAACAGCCAAACACCTCATCCTTGTGACGCATCAAGTAAATCCAAGTCATACGAGAATAACAATCAATAAAGGTAACAAAGTACTTCATTCCATTCACTGACACCACTGGGCAGGTCCATACATCAGAGTGGATGAGCATAAAAGGAGATATGCTCCTAAGCCCCTTACTTACATATGAGGTTCTTGTGTGTTTAGCATATTCGCAAGCATCACAAAACAACTTTCCCTTGCCTATGCCACACATAACATCCGGAAATATCCTACTCATCTTGTCAAAAGAGACATGTCCCATCCTACAGTGATGGATCATTGCCTGCTTCTCCTTGTCCTCCATGGTTGCAGCACACACCACGTCTGGCTGCACCCCCTGGTCCACATACCAGAGTCCTCTACGCCTGATGCCAGTCCCAACCATCTGCCTCGTCTGCCGCTCCTGAATTAAGCAACCAAACTTGTCAAGAGTCACACTACAGTCTATTTCATCAATTAGAGCACTCAAAGAAACCAAGTTAACAGGAAACGCTGGCACATGCAAAACAGAGGATAGCGAGATGCTCGAAGTGCACTTTACTGTGCCAATACCAACAACAGGCTGTTTTGTACCATCGGCAGTCTGAATTGTGCCCTTGTGAGTAGGAGGATGCTTAGTGTAAGATTCAAACACACAGAGTTTACCCGCAACGTGTTAGATGCACCAGAGTCAAGAACCCATTCGACATCATTGTCATTAGTAGCAAGAGATGCCTGTTCAGGATTACCTTCATCAGTGGAGGCCCAGTGAGCAAAGTCTCCATAGGCAGCATCATCTACTCCTTCGCCCTTGGATTGCACATTTTCCCCTTCAACTACCATGTGTGCCCTCTGACCCCCGGAGCTTCCTGAGTATCCACCTCTGCCACGAGTAGTCTGCCCCCTGAAGTTTCCCGAGTATCCACCCCTACCTCGGAAGAAAGTCCTACCACTTCCCCCTCTGTTATATCCTCTGCCCCTGCCACGAATTGGGCAGTCATACTTCACGTGACCTGTCTCCCCACAAATGAAACAGTCCCTAGTCTCTCTCCACTCCCTGCGCTCAGTAATGGCAAACGTCGGAGTCGGCACATCCTTTTTGTCAGCTTGTTCAAGAGATAGCCGCACCTCCTCTTGTGCCATTGCTGCAATAGCATCATCAATGGTAGGCAGAGAAGTGTGGTGCAGTAGGGATGCCTTCCTGCCATCAAAGGACTGGTTGAGCCCATTTAGAAGTTTCAACACGCGCCTGCGCGCCATCCACTTGTGTCCTGACTCGATGCAGGCTGCATCATAGAGTTCGAGAGGATCACAATTATCCTGATCTGCCCACAAAGCCTGCAGAGCTGCCACGTATGCCATCACTGACATGTCACCTTGGCGTAGATGCTGAATCTTCGCATCAATCTGAGCAATAAGCATGACATTGCCCTTGCCGGAGTACTGAGTGGACAGAGTCTTCCATATCTCAGCAGCTGTGGGTAATCCCTCCACAGAGCGACCAATGGAAGGCGCCACCGAGTTCAACAACCACCCAATAAGCAAGGAGTTGAGAGACTTCCACTTCTTTCCCTCTGCACTAGTCTTGTCTCCTGGATCTGTAACAGTCCCCACCAAGTGCCCATCAAGGTCTTTCTGCTCCACAGCTAGCATCGCCCTCCGAGACCAACTCAGATAGTTGGTAACCCCCTCTAGTTTGATGTCAGTAGGAGATAGGTCAATTTTCTGAACAACTTCCTGTCGAGAGACCACAGCCCCAGAGTTCGAGCCATCCTCCTTAGAGGTAAGGAACTTAGTGAGCTGCTCCACGGCCAAAGCTAGTGTCTTCTCGTCAGCCATCTTCGCCGATCAACAATCCTTCCGCAGCCCCTTTTTTTTTTTTTTTTTTTTGGACTCAAGGCAAAAAACTGCTAAGGACCAGAAATTTCTGGCACTGGAGGCAGCCGGAAATTCCGAGTCAACCTCAACCGGAAATTCCGAGTCAACCTGACTCTCACTCAATCAGCAGTACCAGGAGGTGCACCACACACGCACGCACGCATCGAGCGCTCCCTTCCCCTGCTCCTTCTTCCTCTGCTCCCGAGCGCCTCCGGCCTCTCACGCAGCAACTGAGCAGCCCCAACTCCTCCTTCCGCAGCACAGCTCCTTCCTCTGCCGCAACAGCCCGCAGCTGCCTCCTTCTTCAAGCAGCAGCCGCACCTCCTCTCCTGCTGCCGCCTCCTTCCTCTGCCGCAGAAGCCTCCACCTGCTCCGCTGCCCGCGCCTCCTCCGAAGCCACCGCCGGCGCCACCTCCTGCACCACCACCAGCACCTCCTCCGCCGCCGGACCCCGCCGCCGGCCGGCGACTAGACCACCGTGGGCTCTGATACCATGTAGTCGCGAGAGCTCACCTTCTCTCCTTTCTCTGTGGCGGCTGGCTCTGGAGAAGTGAAGTTTCGTGTCTCTTCCTCTCCTGCTTCAGTGACTCTTCTAGGTCAGTCCCAAAATGGGCTTGGGCCACATATGGGCCACAAACGTTCCAACAGATTCTATAAATGGATAAAGTGCTCATCTGTTCTGTTATCACGTATCGAAAACTCCAAACTGCATGAACGCCACCAGCCAAGATGAATCTTTTTTTGGATATTCCAAGGTATGCAAGGCTTTTGCTGCACATCGCCTCTACTCCCAAAAGTTTTGATCGCTGTGCTATAAAATGAGGTCAATTATCCTCATGATCGCAGTAGGATTAGGGTGTCATAATCAGAATGTTGACGACTACAAGTCCGCATACCATTAGGCCTTCACGTACCTGTAGACCTGCTTTCTCTATCACTGCAAGAATTTCGTCCACGTCTATAACCTCACAACCGAAGGTGTTTCCCTTTCACCATAGCTCCCCGTTTCTTTAAGTGAAGAAATAATTGAATTGTTTCTTGTGAAATTTCTATGTTGCAAACTTGATCTACACCTAATCTTGTATACTTCATGACCAGCCAAACAAAAAGTCAATAGGTGCTCTTGGAATAAATACCTTCAAAACTGTGGCATCTTTATCTAACGTTCTCTTCTTTTCTTTCTTCAGAAATCCTTGTTCCAAGAGCTTCAAAGGCAGCTTTCTTTCAGGTTTAATGAAGCCTCACAGGTGCTGAAGAATGCGCCACGCATGCTTTTGGATGCAATAGTTGACTCAACCTTCAAGTTTACTGATCAATCTCTGCTCCCCTCCGAGGTACTTCAGTCCAGTAAACTAGCTGTTCCGTTGCAATTTCTCATCTAGAAAATTCTAACAGTGACGAGTTTGCAGAGC
Organism: Poa pratensis; assembly: GCA_947311845.1. NCBI lineage: Eukaryota > Viridiplantae > Streptophyta > Magnoliopsida > Poales > Poaceae > Poa > Poa pratensis. The sequence goes on along the minus strand of CAMZMU010000077.1, from coordinate 19,892,996 downwards.
AACTTTGCAGCAGTTGATGAGATCGGTGGATCCATAGAAATACTCCTGATTGAAGGGGAAATACCTACAGATTTCCCAGAGGGTGTATACATTAGAAATGGTATATCTAGATCTTTTCTGATTACTGAGTATTAAATACATAAGTGGACAAGGAGAGTGGTAAACAGTGAGCTAAATGTCAGATAATGAATTGTAACAGGTTCCAATCCCCTCTTTGGCGCCCTCCATTCGACTGTCTCGGTCTTTGGAGAGTCCAATGAGATATGGGTCGAGGGCGAGGGCATGCTCCATGCCCTGTACTTCACCAAGAACCATTCAGACTCTTGGTCAATCTCCTATGATAATCGTATGTTGAATCCCAAACATTGAAGATCGAACAAGACCGCAAGAAACCATGCTTCCTCCCTGCTGCCCAGGGCGACTGTAGCCGTCATCGCGGCCTACGTCCTCAACTATGTAACTTTTTTTGTGCACACCCAAATTATATATGGTGTCGCTCAGAAACTAACGTGAAGTGAGTGAACATGAAATGCAGCTGAGGTTTGGCACGTGAACAAGTGCATCAGCAACACCAATGTGTTTGAACATGGGGGGCGCGTGTACACTATCAGTGAGAGCCATCAGCCCCAGGAAATCTGCATACAAAATCTTGAGACAGGCAATACCTGGGACGTCCCAGAGGAATGGGATCGACCCTGCACATCTCACCCAAAGGTATGGACGAACAGTAGCTTTATCTTGTGTAAGCTGTGTAACCAACAAGAGCAGTCATTCAAGGATGTATTGGCCACTATAACAGAACTACGTATTGTGCAATTAAATGGAAAACTAATACTTCTTGTCCAAGAATAGAACGGCACAAAATGCAGGCCATGTGTAACACACTGACAACAACATAACACATACTCCATTTCTATGGGAGTATAATTTTACGGAAATATAACCCCTATGAGTTACATACATGCCACCCATTTCTATGGTTTAATGCATTTGCATAAGCAAATTGAATAAACTAACCATTTATGATAAAAAAAAGTTAAAAACAATCTCTGATATCATGCATCTAATCAACTGAATAAAAAATAATTTGTTCCATACTGAAGCTATATGGACCAGTAAATACAAGTTTTGTGCTTGCCATAGTAATTGGTTACACATATCGCTCCAAATGTCCCTCATTTGGATTGGAAATTTAACACATTTTCCCAACTTAAAAATTGAAATTAAGCAAGTTGCATGCAACATGAAAACTGGTGAATCAAATTAAGCATACTACTAAACATGAATAGCAGCATTACTCTAATTTGGATCTTTTTCGGAAAAAACCTTCGATGTATCTGACAAAAAAAGACACAGATAGTACATGAATGTGAACACATGTAGATTCCACTACTGAACAAATGACTAATAATAGTTAAGAAGGATAAACTGGATACTGATAACTAATTGATTTGTGAAAACAATTATGGTACAGGGAGTAGTGGAATTAACGTAATGTTGCCCACGGTTAGGTCGGTGACTATGCCAATGGTCACCGGCCGAAGAGTCCCTTCGAATTCTTAGATCTATCCACTTACATGTGGACTATGGTACGACACGACATCAGTGACATTCATGTTGATGTCATATCATCCATGTCTCCTCGTCTTGCTCACCATGCATGTACTAAGAAGACGAAGTGACAACTATGACAACACACACTCGGATCCTTTAGATGGCAAAGGCAGAGTAGGGCGAAGTAGTGGCAGCTTGAGTCGGTTGATCCATCACTTCAAATAGAACAAAGCTGAAAGGGGAGCGGTGGGAACGCCAATGAATTAAGGGATCTTATAATTACCCTAGTTCAGCTTATCCGAGCAAGGCGAGGATGACCAAGTGAGCACATGGGAACAAAATCCGGAGCGTTGTGATCAATGATATTAGAAATTGAGAGCGGTTGCTGCAAGGAGTAGAAGGACACATGTCGGCGCTCACAAGCAGGTTTTGCTACGCTGGGCCAACCGAGCCCTGTTGGGTGGTAAAGAATGATGGGGAGTGAGCATAGGAGGTGGGAGGGGCGGATGTACCACCATCACGACACAATGACCGCAAAATCACCTCTAACAATGACACAATTAGGCATAAAAACAGAGTGGAAAGTTTTCAACTTTCCCATGGAAAATGGAAACAAAATATAGAAACGGAAACGAGGAAATATAGAAATAGAAATGGAATTTCGTGGAACAGAAACTTTTAGGCAGAAACGGAAGTGGAAAGGGAATGGCGGTTTCTGGCGGAACTGCCATGGAACAGAATTTCCATTTCTGACAAATACAGAACTTTCCATTTTAATGTGGCTCTCATGGTCATGGCTATGTTTAGCCCAGCCCACCAAGACCTTGTGTCCTTGCAATTCTCTACGAAACAGATCAAGCCAGACCAATTCTACTACCTAATCATGTAATCCATTCGACCCTCTCCCAAACGTTAGGGACACCATAACGCTGCCACGGTGGAGCCATGTAGACCAGCCATCCTCTGCTTTGCTATGTGTGTTCGTACCATATCCGGTCTATATCTAATTACGACAATATCTGTTTTCAGATTCGTTTCTACAGTTTTTGTATTCGTTTCCGCTTCTACAAAAAAATATGAAAACAAATGCAGCACCATTCAGTTTCAGTCCATTTCCGCACGGTTTTCATCCCTAGACTCACACGATGACCGAACCTAGTAAATAAAACTGGAAAAGAAGAGGTGATCTATTTTACACAATCGTACACATTGCCATATCATGCTATCCTTGTTCAGTCCATCTGGTTGTTATAAGGCACTTTGTTCAAATGGCTGTAGGTAGCACCTGGATCAGGGAGCTTGTCATCTTTGGTTCAGATGCAAAGAGTCCTTTCCTAGTTGTTGGGGTTGTGTCAGGTAAATGATAGTACTTCTCTAGAATTTTATACCATCTTACGTGTGCCATGGTTGAAATCAAATTATAACCACAACTCAAGTTTTATTTGACTACAGATGATGGAACCAAACTAAAACATAAAGCTGACCTCAAGCTGGACATACCTACACTTTGTCATGACATAGGAGTTACTCTAAAGTATGTGAATTTAAGAATATCGTTTTCTCCAGGCAGTTTCTTGACTTGAATGCATACTATTTATAAAATTTCAGCTAGTTGTCGAGGGGTACTATAATAATCTTAGACTAGTAGTATACTAAACACTGAAAGCAACACCTGCAAAAAAAACAGTTCTCAGATATTGCTCTCTTGGTGCAGGTACAACATAATCATGGATTTACCACTTACAGCTGACATCGGTAGAGTTACCGCCGGCGGCCAGTAAGTATTTCAAAACATAACCCAACATAATAAACAACTGGCCTTAATTTGCAAAATCGAAATGAAATGGTACCATTACATAGGCTGATTGAATTTGAAAAGGAGGGCTATGCAAGAATTGGGGTTATGCCCCGTTATGGTGACGCAGAATCAGTTATGTGGTTCGATGTAGAACCATGCTGCATGTTCCATCTTATCAATTGCTTCGAAGATGGCCACGAGGCATATAGTATTCTCCGAGTTGCTAACTTTTTCATACACTTGCAACTGTACTGAATTTGATGAAAAAAATATGCTTTTCCCACTTTGGAGTCACTCCAAAGTCCAAACTATATGCACTACAAATTTCATCCTTCCGTGGCTTTAGGTTGTTGTCCAGGGACTCCGTTCAGCTGACTCGATCATACCAGGGCCAAGACTAAACAAAGACGACATGCTTCCTGAAAGATCCGAACTTACAAGAGATGGCAAGACCATGAAACAAGGAATAGATGAGAAATTTTTCTCTCGCTTATATGAATGGAGATTAAACCTGGAAAGAAAGACAGTTTCAGGGAATATTTGAGTGGCACAGAACGTTCCTTGGAATTCCCAATGATCAACAACCATTACACAGGCGTGCGTCATAGTTATGCCTATGCACAAGTAGTGGATTCTGTAACAAGATCAGGAGGCGGTAGTGAAAAAGGTATTGCTAAAATCAAACTGCATTGTCTTTTATATTAATGGCATAGAAATTGAGTGCATCTCCTTTTGTTTGTTTACAACATTATGGAGTAGGACCACAGCATAATTGATTCTCGTATTGTATCTTGCAGTACTCCCAAAATATGGAGGTTTTGCAAAACTGTGCCTTGAAGAAAGAAAGGTGGTATAGATGTGCTTTATGCATTATTTAGTTCAGCTACAGTTTAATCTAGATTACATAACACAAATGCAGATTGTAAACAAGACGATGGTCGAAGATCTAATAAAGATGGAAATTCATCAACTTGATGAAGATCAGTTCTGCTCTGGAGCAACATTTGTTCCAAGAGTTGGTAGCCCGCATGAAGATGATGGGTGGATAATTTCTTTTATTCATAATGAACAAACTAATACATCACAGGCAAGTTTTCACTGCAACATAGTGTAACCAATTTCGAGATGAAAGAGAAATCCAATTTTGAAGCTCTATGTCCTATGCTGCAGGTGCACATTATTGACACCCAAAGATTTGAAGGTGCTCCTGTTGCTAAAATAACATTGCCGCAAAGAGTACCCTATGGCTTTCATGGAAGTTTTGTCCATAGCAACATGACTGGGCAACTAGCAAAAAACAATTGACAGCTTAAAGTTTATAAATTGAATTGGTCATTTATAAGCAGCATCGTTTTGTGTCTTGAGTGGTTACTGCACTGTATTAGGTGAACTGTTCATGCATTTCCCCTATGTGAGTATATTTGTAACTACTGCAGCTTTGCTGAACTGTTCATGCATTTCCCCTGTGCGAGTATATTTGTAACTACTGCAGCTTTGCAACTTATATAATTGTTTCCACAAGCACGAGGAAGCTTCCTTTATATAGCATGAGCATATGGCTGCAATTTTATAGCCCTCATTTGTAAGCCGTTTCCCATAAGGACAGTCCCGGAATGTCTAATTAAAACAGCTAGTTGTTTTTTATCTGGGTAACAGTAAGCTTTTCATCCAGATAAATGAGACGTGTGCTCAAACTCCCCCCCCCCCCCCCCCCCCCCCCCCAAAAAATCCAACGCACCACTCCCCCACGCGGGCCAAAAATATTAACTCGTCGTTTCCAGTATTAATGGGTTTCGCCTAGTTTGGGCAATTTCTCTCATTTGCCAGTTTGCCAGTTGCTTATACTTTCTTCCGATTCTAGACTGGGCGCTCGGGAAAGAAACTGATGGAAAGAGAGGAAGGACAAAACAACTAATCAAGGAACATGGGTGTCACTGACCTTGATCAAAGCTCATGATGTAGGCGGACAGGTCAGCAGCGCGTCCTCCTCCACAAACACTAATCGCACGGCGCCTGCGTCTGCGAGTTTGGCTGCCCGGCGGACATACGCGGACTAGCTGTCGCTGCTATGCAGGTAGCTTTTCATACTAGCAGCTATATACTCTAGCTTTGTATACTGGTCTAGCTAGAACATGAATACAACTAGTGCAAAACCTTAATATTCTACAATCAAATCAATCATAAGAACAATCTAAATTGAGTTGCTGGGAAGAAGGAACCATTATCAAATATAAAAAAATTATGACACATTCAACATTTTTGTGATATGAAGTAGAAATGTACAATGACCAGTGCACAGCCATACAAAATGACATGCCTGTTGGTTTTTCTTAAATAAAATCTGGGTTCACTCAAGAGCAATTAAAATGAATTGCTTGAGAAATAATGATCATCAAAGTAAAACATGGATGAGAACCTGGTGAAATAAAGTACATGCTGATATTCTTAAGGCTGAATTCTGAAGATCTTTAGAAACTACTCCCTCCGTTTCAAATTAGATGACTTTCATTTTGTAACATGTCTAGATACAGGGGCAGAACTCCCCTTATGGCAAGGTAGGGCAGCCGCCCTACCTTGATGTTTCGCAAAAAACTACATATATATAGGCATTTTCCTTTGTATATTCAAATTTCTCTTATTTTACACGTTCTGGCAAAAAAACAAAGGAAAAACAGTCAAACTGGCCAGTTCTGAGTGCCTCTTCCTAAATGGGCCTTAGTTGGCTGGTATGGGGAGCCTGAGGAGGGCATCCTGCGCACAGGGAAACAGAGGTCGAATCAAATCGTTTCGATGGTTTCGACCTGTGCTTCGTTCCCAGACAGTAGCTGCGATATTTGTGGTCAATTGCAGTTTTTTTAGATGCTTTTTACTGGTCAATTTTAGTTGCTAGTGACAGATTTGAAGAGATATTCATGGTCAACTGTAGGTTTTTGACAGTTTTTTACTGTTTTAGTTTTTTTGCACCATTTTTTTCTCTCAGTGGAGTTCGCCCGACCTTGTTTTTTCCTCGTCCTCCGCCACTGTCTAGATACATGCACATATGGACAAATGGAAGTCATCTAATTTGGAACGGAGGGAGTATATGACTGCATGAGCTGCACTATGCATGCATTTATATCATTCATGTGACTCACCACTCATTCATGTAATGAACACTCAATAGAAAGGCCCCTACTGTTCCAGATCAACAACTCAACATAGACCCACCAAATTAACAACGAGTTTATTAACGTTACTGCCATCCTTATAATCTATAGCCTGCATTTGATATAATGGTCTACTTTGAACATAATAACATCATGATATTTGTGGGAACCTCCGTATGTATAGGCTCTGTTCTAATAATATTTAGCGCAAAATTAATCACAAAACTAAGCGATAACACATAAGATACATTTTTTTCTTTTGTTAGTTTGAACAAAATCCCACCTAGCGGGCATGAGATGCATAGGATACCTGTACATGTATTTCTAATTTGTGCTTCAATGCGAAACAATTTGAGGATGGACAGTTAGCAAGCGCCACAAAAATTTGATACAAGCTATGAGACTGTTTGCAATGTTATCGAGTAGGTACAGACCCTAATCTGAGGATGCATACTCAGTCCTTAAATCTGATTCGAGGACCAACTTGAGCCTTCGGGTAACAGGATCGCAGCAAGGAACTCAATCATGTTGCAACACTGCAGCGGTGGGGGGAAGAGAATGATCATACCTGTACATTGTTTGCCTGATTCTTGCGCTCCTCCCCTGCCCAATTATTGTCCCCCTCCTCCGCCATCCTCTTCTCCCCTACTACCAACGCTGGCCCGACATATTTGCTCCGCAGGAGGCGACGGGAAGGGCGACGACGCGGGCGGATAGGGAGGGTTTGCGCGTTGACGAGCGGGGCACTGGGCGGCGAAGAGGGGGCGGAAACGAGTGGGTAACCGGGTAGCGCTGGTCGGCGAAGAGCAGGGCGCCTGCGACTGCGACTGTGGCGAACACTGCGTTCTGGGGTGCGAGCTGGTCCAGCGAGGGAATATCCTAGTGCTCCAGCACTTTGGTGATCCATGTGCTCCCATTAGAAAAAAACAATTTTAAACATGTCAAAAAATTATACAAAAAAGTGTAAGTGTTCAGAAAGTATGTGTTTACAACCTCTAAAATTTTCAGTTCCAATTTTGAAATTAATTTTGAGAAACAAAAAAGACAAATCTAGCATGAATAGTGTCACCTAGTGTCACAAAAAGACAAAATGAAAAATGACACTATTCGTATTAAATTTGTCCCTTGTATTTCTCAGTATTATTTTCGAATTTGTAGCAGAATTTTTTTGATGTTGTAGACATACACTCTGTGAACACTCACACTTCTTCAAAGAATTTTTCTGACACGTCTAAAATTGTTTTTTCTTCTGAAGCATTGGTAGCACCTAAAGTGTTGGGAGCAGATACTCGCTCCTGGTCCAGCGAGCAGCTTCTACTGTTACTGTTAGCGGAAGAAGCAGGCCTAGCAGGATGCCGTCCACGACGAGTGCAAATGTGCATATATCAAGTGATCCCATCACTCACGTAATATTATGATACCATTTCTCAAAATTCAAAATTTTAAGTTTCAAAAAATCCGAAAATAATTGTGGGTGTTCACAAGTGGTGTTTTTACGATTTCTAGAATTTTCATAACCAAATTCCAAATATGCATAGAAACAAAAAAGAAAGACAAATTCAACATGAATAGTATCACAAAAAGACAAAAACTCAAAATGACACTATTCACAGAGGAATTTGTGTGTTTTTTTCTTCGTGCCTACTTCAAATTTGGTTCTGAAAATATTAGGGAATGTAAACACACATATTGTGAACGCCCACCATTTTTCCGATATTTTTTAACACTTGTAAACTTGAATTTTGAAGAATGATATTATAGTATCACTTAAGGTATGGATCCCTAGATATTTTCCCTGTCCATGACCTTACGGCCGGTCCGCTCGGAAACCACAGATGGAGCCTGTTTTTTCTATAAAAAATCCTAAAAATAAACCCAGGTGTATTCAGTGATCAATTATGCGGTTCTATAAAATGTCAACGTGAAATATATTTTTGTTATGTGCTAAACAAAACTGAAAAGAACTGGCAAATTTGGAGGGTTGAAAATTTACACTATTTACTACTCCCTCGGTTCCAAATTATAAGATGTTTTTAGACATTTCAATATAGACTAGATACAGAATTTGTAAGAGTGAATCTACACAGTAAAACGCGTCTAGGTACACCCAAATTTGGAAAAAGCTAAAACATCTTATATTTCGAAACAGCGGACCTTACATTCACAATTTTTTCAAGTTTACACAAGCCAAAATACAGAGTATTTCGCATTGCTTTTTTGACACTGGTAGAATTCATCATTATATCCATCTGGGCTTTTTTCTGAACTTTGTAAAACTTGGAAAGTCCATATTTTTTAATTTTCAATCCATAAGCCCGACCTCCAAAACGCAGTACTCCCCCGTATCTGGTAGCCTACAGATTGTCAAACCAATCCCACCAGCTGTAAAGTCTCGGCGATTGGTTGCTTGAAGCACCTCTGAACCAGGCCGGCTGGGCACGCTCGAATCATTCCCAGCGACCCTGGCTTGCCTTGACTTTGCACATAAGGTTTGATTCCCCTCGCCCTTCTTTAATCTTGCGACTTTGCATATGAGGTTTGCTTCCCCTCACCCTTCTTAATCTTACTTCATCTCCTCCACTCTAATAATTGCAACAGTGCTTCATTCGAAATACACTGATAACGTGGTTCCATTCCGGCTAACCTGTTACTTTTAATTTCGCGTTCATATTTGAAACATTTTTAGACGAATTTCATCAAATTGATCACACATGGTCAACCGTTTGAATTTTTCTTTGAGGAGTAGTTTCACTTCGCCATTTCACACAACTCTCGTGTTGTAAGTTTTCCATTTTGGTGGTCGTAAACGAATAGATATTGTATTGTATGTGTGTATTTAGACTGTGCTTAGTGTACCTTTCTTATTCAACCTCCGCTCAATTGCCGCTCATGGTGTGTTTGTGTGCCTCATGTATCTGTATGTGGGCTGCGCTCCATCGCCACCATTCGCAGCTGCCGCAAACTCCGCCGTCGTCGGCGGGGTGTGCTGGTTACTAAAGTTGTTCGCACTGTGCTGGTTACTGAAATGTTACGTTAATGGTGTATGTCTCACCTAACCTATTCATCATGTCTGTGGTTCGTGCTCCATCGCCGCCATACGCAGCCACCACAAACTTCGCCGGCGACCTCCGCGTCGTCGTCCCGCTCACCGCTCGTCATGGGTACTTCCATGTGTGGTAGTGAAGGTAAGTTCACAAATGTGGAAAGAGGCAAGAGTAATCAACACTACAAACATTGGGACTGACCGGAGAGCTTGCAGGCTGCCAAATGATAGGCACAACATAGTTTTGGGGTGGCTCACCAAGATTAGACCTTGACCAACCTGCCCCCAAGAGTTCAAAACTTGATGTTGGCTACCAAACACACCCTATGCTATTGGGCATTTTAAGCCAGGGAGATACAATGGTCACGCGTACACCTGCGTCCTGAATCAAAGCGAGCTAGTGGTACCAGCGAAGTTGAATCTATGTTTTTCAGATAAAGGCTCCTAGAGACCGACTGTAAATTAATAAAACCCCCAATGGACCATGGAGGCAGATCCAAAGTATATATATCTTCTGTTTGTTGTTGTGTTGCATAAAAAATGATATTTTTATTAGCGAATTTCAATGTGTATTATACAATACTAGCAAATATGCCCGTGCGTTGCTACGGGCTTAATTAACTTATAATATAATACATAGTTATTTAGAATAATAAATATATTTTTTAATCCTAATATTTATATATAATCATTTCCCGTTCCTGCCATAGCATAATTACAACTAACAACCTTATATTTGAAAAATAGAATAAATAAGAACCTCTGGGGCTTGCAAATATGGAACGAAAAGTATCATAAAATCCTTAGTCTATTAAGAATTCTATTTTTGAAGCCCTATAAAAAATATATATATGCATCTTCAGGGGAAAGAGATTGGTCCTTGAAAAAAAGAGCAGATAATAATGAGATGTGAACTACACTCGCACATCAGCAGAATTATCGATAAGCAAAAAATACTGCATACTTCCAACGGGTGCACCATCTAACGAATATATTTTTTGATCTTGGTCTATGATAGGATAGTCATACCCTAAAACCAGTTTGATCTGAACAATTTTCTCCTCCTAACAATTCTTCTGAACAAGTAAACCAAGTGCACATATGGCAAACAATTAATCAGGCACACATGATCTTGTTGATTTTCAAAAGCAGGACGCGGCCGTGTACCTTGATTCTGCATGCCCGTGCACATATGTGATCTCATCGCCTCTGATATATTATCCACCACACCCGTGCTATCCTTATCCTCTCTTTTTTGTGTCATTTTTACCACCGCCTCTCTCTGTCTTCAGTAATCTCCATATGCATGCGTCAGTGCACCTCAGCTTTTGTTTGAAGGTAGCCGGATATGCGGAAGCTCAGAGGTACAAATGCGGCAGTGCAGCTAACGTTGTGACCACGTGACTGTCCAGCTCGAGCGAGCAGCCATTGTTGGGGAGCGAATTGGAGCACGGCAAGAGGAGGCGTCCCGTAACCAGTCCTAGGAGCAAGATGGGCAGAACGTCGCGTCGGTCAGGATCTCAAGGAGCCTCTCCAAACAGACGATGCCCGCGGCAGGGGAAGCACCAGATCGAGACTCCACAGCTAGGATCTGAGGTGATGCCTCAGCCCGACGCTTCAGTCCTGACTGCCGCGGACGCTCACCTGCGCCACTCGCATAGGACGGCCCCTTCCTAAACACGAGGGGCTAAAACATCAAGTCGCTCTGTTCTTCCTCGATCCCCGCCGCTAGCTCGATCCCCTTCCTCCGCGGCATCTTCCTCCTGCCACCTCGCCCGCCACTATCCCCTTTCCTCCCCTTGCGCCGGCCGGCCAGCGAGCCCGCCTTGCCGTCCTCATCTCCGACCTCCAGCTCTGGCCTCCGCTCGCCCCGACCTCTTCCACTCCGCTCGGCCTCCCTCGAGAGACCTGCTAAACCGAACCTAACCCGACCCAGGTACCCTCGGCCTCCTCTGACGATAGAGCTTCTCCCCTTTTGCCGTCGTCGTCCTCCTCTCCTACTCCAGCTCCGGCCTCCGCCGCTGACCCTTTCAGGATACAGGGATGCGGAGGGGTCGCCGTGGAGACCCTTTCCGGCGGCTCGTCGAGGACCATGTCGGCGGCGGAGCTCCGTTCCGGGGTCTCTTCGGGTACCATGGCGGCAGGAGGTCCGGTCCGGTTCGGCGGCGAGCAGGGGGACGAGCGGGCAAAGGTCGGGATTCGGGAGTAAAGAGAAACGAATAAAACAACCGAATCGGTACGGTGGCAATTTGATGTATTATGTGATTTAGTGTGAGGGTAAAATCGGAAATTTGAAAAACATATCATCACCTCCTCAAGCCATATTATATATACTAGCTGAGTGCCCGTGCGTTGCTACGGATATATAAATACTATTATGACAAATTCGCCCGTGCGTTGCTACAAATTAATTTTGACAAATAAAAATCATGGAAAACTTTACTACTGAAAATAATTTTATTTCTTGAAAATCATTTTATTTCTTAAACGGTCTTGAAGCGGATGCAAGTACTATCAAGAATTATTGTAGGCGTCACATGGTACCGTAAAAATGATAGGTCCTTCTTAGCGTTGTCGTCCCACCATCTATAGCTCGTGATCTTCTTCCTCTTCGCCGTTGTACCTGGGCTCATTGAGCTCGTCTCCTTGACTATGATCAGCACCTAGTACTTCTCGGTGGCCTTGAGCATATCGTAATTGAGCTTGTAAATGGGCAGGTTCTTCTTCTCGTCTTGGACTCCCTATACAATGTGACCTTCCTATCGATATTTTGGCAGTTCGTCATCTCACAGTCGGGCATCGGCGCCTACCTTTACGGCAGAAAAATGAACGCCCCTACCTTTATCTCTTCAGCTTTCATTTGACGCCCTGATGCAGCATTGTATTTGATACTTGTTGCATTTAATTCATTTATCCTATATGTAGTGTAATCCATCGTACACCATGCCATCTCCCTCTTCTTTTGTTCATGCAAGCATCAATGCCATGTTCTACATAGAATTTTGCCAAATTCTATTATGACAAATACTATTATGACAAATTCGCCCGTGCGTTGCTACAAATTAATTTTGACAAATAAAATCATGGAAAACTTTACTACTGAAAATAATTTTATTTCTTGAAAATCATTTATTTCTTAAACGGTCTTGAAGCGGATGCAAGTACTATCAAGAATTATTGTAGGCGTCACATGGTACCGTAAAATGATAGATCCTTCTTAGCGTTGTCGTCCCACCATCTATAGCTCGTGATCTTCTTCCTCTTCGTCGTGTACCTGGACTCATCGAGCTCGTCTCCTTGACTATGATCAGCACCTAGTACTTCTCGGTGGCCTTGAGCATATCGTAATTGAGCTTGTAAATGGGCAGGTTCTTCTTCTCGTCTTGGACTCCCTATACAATGTGACCTTCCTATCGATATTTTGGCAGTTCGTCATCTCACAGTCGGGCATCGGCGCCTACCTTTACGGCAGAAAAATGAACGCCCCTACCTTTATCTCTTCAGCCTTCTTCAGCTTTCATTTGACGCCCTGATGCAGCATTGTATTTGATACTTGTTGCATTTAATTCATTTATCCTATATGTAGTGTAATCCATCGTACACCATGCCATCTCCCTCTTTCTTTTGTTCATGCAAGCATCAATGCCATGTTCTACATAGAATTTTGCTTCAGCTTGAACTCATTTTGTCCTGTAGTGCATGAAAGCCAGCGCATTTCTTCTAATTTGGTGTTATCTCGGATGAACGATGAAAATGCCATGGGGTTGTTCCTTCCTTCCTGCCTGTTAATTTGTTTGTAGGTTCGATGCATGAAACACAATAACCGCACCACAAAACAGACAGTGCCTAGTTGGGAATCTCTGCCTTTACTGAATTGCACCAATTCCTCGTCTATTCCTAGAACACACTCTTGTGCCAGGCAAATGGATGTCTGCCAGTGCGTTGAATGATCGGAGATGACGCTGCTATTGGCCTATGCGGCCTCGACGTCCGGCCGGAGGCTAGAAAACAAAGAAGCACTGAATCAAGTCAATTTAATGAACAATTATAGAGATGCACGGTTGCTTAAGCTAGCATTGGTGTTTAGAAGAGCATGGAATAAACAGATTTGCAATATGTTGTCAATGGCTAGTCCAATAGCATCACGCCCAGCTTCCTTCCTTCTTCCACGCGCCTACTTGTTCGGCGTACCACTAATTCAGTTCCGTGTGAAACCTCCTAGGCTCACCACGGACTGAGAGTAGTAGACACGTGCGTGTGGGTGCTCACGCGTGTGGCTGCGACGCCGACGGAGACGCCGGCCGTGCACGCGCATGTGCTCAGGTTCCTAGCCGAGCCTCGTGGCTGCGCTGCACGCGTGATCTGCGTCATGGCCGTCATTGGTGTCGCACTGCAGCTCTTCTCCCAGGTCAGATGTCGGGCGTCATGGCCGTCATTGGTGTCGCACTGCAGCTCTTCTCCTAGTCAGATGTCGGTACGGACAGAACTGTCGCCGCGGATCTAGGCAAGCGTGGATCAGGGAGAAGCGAGGCGAGCGTGACGGGGTGGCTCACGCTTGGAGCGCTCTCGCGGCCTCGCGTGGCCGCCCCAAGGGCGTAGGTGGAGGTTCTCGCGTGCGGCCGTCAATAGCACCGCCCTCTCCCGTTCGATGCGGAACCTCGCAGTCTTCCCTCTCCTGCGAGAAAGCTCCTCGCAGCGATCATGGACCTCATCCTGGCAGGGTATGTGGCGAGGTCGGCGATGTGTCGGAGAGCCGATGGAACAAAGACCTTTCTTTCTTTACGCGAGATCGAACGAAGGGGTACGATTGCAAGCTGCCGTATTATGCAATTTTGTGGAGGGCAAAACGGTAAAAAATTGTGACGTACCAACCATCACCTTAAGCCGTATTATATAGTAGAGATTATATAGTAGAGATTTATTTAGACAGCGGCAGAACCGGACTGCACCGACTTTTGGTTCTACGTGCGTATTTCTCGTGAAACAACAAAACTGCTGCGTCGACTTTTGGTTTTACATGCATTTTATATTATTTATTTTTGCAGCCCTCCTTTGTTTCAAGAAAGATCGAGCAAAGTTCACATTACAACACGGATTTACGCTCAGTTACCAGCTTATAAAAAAGCACAAAAAAGGGAAAACCAACGTCCAAAAAAAAAAAGACGAGCGCGACTACAACAAGCTAAGATAAGACAGTACGGAACCTGAGGTCTTCGTCTCGATCAACGAAAGATCATAGAACGTCACCGGCAGAACGCAACTAAATCCCCACGAAACTGACTTCATCAGAGTATCCTCCCACACATGGTGACCACGCAGCAGAGCAACGCGGATCGAGGTCTCAAGCGGTAAGACCTTCACGAAAGGAACGACATAGAAGCGACGACCCATCGAGGGTCTACGTTTTCACCTAGAGACATCACACCGTGATTGGGAGAAGCCGAGGCTCATCGAAGAAGCCCCCAAGGAGGGGAATGGCGCACGAGAGCGCCATCGACGTCGGCACTGGGCAGGCTTTCACCCGAGCCGTCGGCTTTATCCACGCATCAACCACTCCAAAAGGCGACCCCAAACACTTACCCACCCAAGCATCAGGTCTCCGCAGCCGTCGGCTTTATCCACGCATCAACCACTCCAAAAGGCGACCCCAAACACTTACCCACCCAAGCATCAGGTCCCCTGCGGAGACCGTCGGCCATGGCCACGGTCCGCCCCCCTAGCCGGAAACAGTGGTGACAGGCTGACAGCGCCGACAAAAATGTCCATGTGGGGACGAACCCTAGCCCGCCGCGGCACCGAAAGCGGCGGCGGACGGAAGTGAATCTATGTTGCCGTAAAACTTTTTCTGCATCTGATCCTTTTTGGTAATGTAGTAGTAGCTTTCGTAAATAGGAAAAGAAACCGTACAAGAGTCAGAAATTCACTTTGGCACCCGGGTGCATATACTCCTGTTATAGTTTTTAAAATTAAACAAATATGAAAACACTTCGAACAAATCTGAAAAATTTGGGCACAAACATATGCAAGTTTTCAACATAGGTGAAATATTTCGGAAGGAAATGACACTTTATATAGTCTGTGCAAAAAAGACAAAATCTGTGTCCGAAATGAGATTTAAAAATACATTTTTAAAAGCACAGATTATGTGCTTTTTGCAAAGACCGCAGAAAATGTTATTTTCTTTCGAAATTTTACACGAATGTTGAACACTTGTATATCTTTGTGCCCAATTGTTGTCAGATTTTTTTGAAATGTTTTTGTATTTTTTAATTTTGAAACATATATCAGAAGAATATGCACCCGGGAGCCAAAACGCCTCTACAAGAGTCCTGTCAAACTTCAATGTATAAACAAAGGAGCCACAATAACAGGCTTCTGCTATTCAACTCAGAAAGTCCACGAGTTAGTAATTTCCCATGCAGAGTGCAGACAAAATGTCAATGCAACTTTGCGAAGAGGATCTCAATCGGTCTACTCTGCACGCCAGGAGGGCTCAAGACTTTGTTCTGCACGTCCACACAACTCGACGTGTAGAATACTACTTGTTCTACTGCCATCTACATTGAACAGACAACAAGAATTGATCGGACTCAAAACTTTTACTTATTAGAAACTTCAGACAGCAAACCAAGAAGGCGCCTCTTCTACTTCTAGTAGTCGTTCTGGGAACAAAGTTATAGTTTGGCCGGCAGATCTTGGCAATCAGTGGAGCCTCCAAGCCAAAGATGCGATTTTAAATTGATAGAAGTGATCATCTCTGGTGTCATCACGTGTCCAAACTTGCCCATTTCGGATATTCCAAGATGTCTGAGGCGTTTGCTGCCCATTGTCTCTACTCCAAAGAGGCTTTACCGACGTGCTATAAATTGAGGTCAATTCTCCTCATGATTGCAGGAGGATTACCTTTCGCTGTCGAAATGTTGAAGGCTGCTTCACCCCACGCCATTAGACCTTCCCGTGCCTACAGACCTGCTTTCTCTCTCAGTGCAAGAACTTCGTCTTCGTCTGTAACCTCAAATCCAAAGGTCCTTCCCTCCATTCTCTGTCTCAAGTTTCATGGTCTCTTTTTCGTGGAGAAATTGGATTTTTTTCTTGTGAAAGTTCTATGCTGAAAACAGGATATGCTTGATCTTTTATACTTCATGATCAGCCAAATAGATAAGTGCTCTAGGAATAAATGTTTTCTTCTTTCTTGCATCAGAAATCTCCATTCCAGGAGCTCCGAACACAGCTTTCTCTCAGGATCGATGAAGCCTCAAAGGTGCTGAAGAATGCGCCACAGGTGCTTTTGGATGCACTAGTTGACTCAACCTTCAAATTTACCGATCAAACTCTGCTCCCATCTGAGGTACTTCAGGCCAGGAAACTCGTCCTTCCATTGCAATTTCCCATGTAAAATCTTCGACAGTGACAACCCAGAAGAAACTCAACCATGCTTCATTTCTCGTAAAATTTAACGACTACTTGTGACAACTTTGCAGAGCAACTTTGCACCAGTTGATGAGATCGGTGGACCCATAGAGATACTCCAGATCGAAGGAGAGATACCTGAAGATTTCCCAGAGGGCGTATACATCAGAAACGGTGACCATCTAGCGGCTTTTTGGATTACTGTATTATTGAATAACTGCAGCATTAGATTCAAAAGATAAAGCTAAGTGTCCAATACTACAACAGGTTCCAATCCCCTCTTTGGCGCTCTCCACTCGACTGTCTCGGTCTTTGGAGAGTCCAGTGAGATATGGGTTGAGGGCGAGGGCATGCTCCATGCCCTTTACTTCACCAAGAGCCACTCAGCTCTTGGTCAGTATCCTATGCCAACCGCTATGTGCAATCTGAAACATTGAAGATTGAACAAGCCCGCCAGAAGCCATGCTTCCTCCCTGCAATCGAAGGCGACTCTCCAGCCATCATCATTGCCTACATTCTCAACTATGTAAGTGGCACTCTGCAAACCCACATCATATATTCTGTTTATTAGAAACCCTAACATGAAGTGAGTGAACATGCAACGCAGCTGAGGTTTGGTAAGGTGAACAAGAACATCAGCAACACCAATGTGTTTGAACATGCGGGTAGGGTGTATGCTGTGGCTGAGAGCCATCAGCCGCAGGAAATCTGCTTACAAAATCTGAGACAACGCGATACCTGGGACATCAGCGGGGAATGGGATCGACCCTTCACTGCTCACCCAAAGGTATGAACAAGCAGTAGATGTATCCAGCCTAAACTGCTTGGCTAACAATAACTCTAATTCAAGAATGCATACGCCACACGAACAGAACTAGGTTCCAGTCAAACTTTGTACTAAATCTGCGTCAATTAATTTGGAACGGAGGGAGTAAAAGGTAGTACTGTAGCTATGTAGTAACTTGGTCCTGTAAAACCAAAGTTTTAAATAGCGGCGCTATAGCATTTTCTGCACCATGTGCATTAGCGCGCTAAAGGTAGCAAAACCCTTAAATAGCGGGCTATAGCGGCGATTTAGCAGCGTTATAGCTTTTTTCGCAGGTTGCCGCTAAATGGCTTAGGCCGCTATTTAAAACTTTGTGTAAAACACATCACTTTACATCTAAGTATGATCAGTTTCCGTGTTATCCCTACTCTGTCTATCTGGTTGCTTTAAAGGCACTTTGTTCAAATGGCTGTAGGTAGCTCCTGGATCAGGGGAGCTTGTCATCTTTGGTTCAGATGCAAAGAGGCCTTTCTTAGTTGTTGGGGTTGTCTCAGGTAGTTTATGGTACTTTTCTAGAATTTTATACCATCTTCCCTGTGCCATGAGGTTGAAATCAAATTATAACGACACTAATGTTTTATTTGAGCAGCTGATGGAACCAAATTAAGACATAAAGTTGACCTCAAGCTGGACAGGTGTACACTTTGTCATGACATCGGAGTTACTCTAAAGTATGTGAATTTAAGAAACATCATTTGACCCCAAAAATTATCGACTTCAGTGCATACTATTTATAAAATATTAACTTGTTGATGGGCGATACTAGAATTACATTAGACTAGTATAATCCAGCAAATAATGAAAGCACTTCACAGATATGTCCTCTTGATGTAGGTACAATATAATCATGGATTTACCACTTACAATTGACATCGATAGACTCACTAAAGGTGGCCAGTAAGTATTTCAGATAAACTTATCCAACAAATAAACAGAATCCTTAATTTGCAAAATCAAAATGGAATATTACCCTTGCATAGGCTGATAGAATTTGAGAAGGAAAGTTATGCAAGAATTGGGGTTATGCCCCGCTACGGTGA
This sequence comes from Poa pratensis, assembly GCA_947311845.1. Taxonomy (NCBI): domain Eukaryota; kingdom Viridiplantae; phylum Streptophyta; class Magnoliopsida; order Poales; family Poaceae; genus Poa; species Poa pratensis. The sequence continues at coordinate 19,874,179 of CAMZMU010000077.1, read as the reverse complement.
TGCAGAATCAGTTATGTGGTTCGATGTTGAACCATTGTGCATGTTCCATCTTATCAACTGCTTCGAAGAGGGTGATGAGGTACATAGTATTCTCCAGATTGTCAGCTTGTTTCATATAGTTGTAACTGTATTGAACTTGATAATATTTTTCCTACATTCAAGTCATTCCAAATTCCAACTATCTAAACTGCAATTTGTTTTTCTGGTGACTTAGGTTGTTGTCCAGGGCTTCCGTTCAGCTGACTCGATCATACCAGGACCAAGACTAAACAAACATGATATGGTCCCTGAAACAACAGAACTTGCTAAATATGGCAAGACCATGAAAGAAGAAATTAGTGAGAAATTATTCTCTCGCTTATACGAATGGAGATTAAACCTGGAAACAAAGACTGTTTCAGGGAAATATTTGACTGGAACAGAGTGTTCTTTGGAATTCCCAATGATCAACAACCACTACGCAGGCGTGCATCACAATTATGCTTATGCACAAATAGTGGATTCTTTAACAAGATCTGGAGGAATTAGTGAAAAAGGTACTGCTAAAATCAAGCCGCGTTTGGCTAATATAAACGGCATGGATATTGGATTATTGGGTGCATATGCCTATTTTTGTGTTTACAGTATTATGCATCACAGCTTGAATGATTATTTTGTTACGTCTTGCAGTACTCCCAAAATATGGAAGTTTTGCAAAACTATGCCTGGAAGCGAGAAGAATGTAACAGAGGTACGTATAAATGAGCTGTTTGCATCAGTTCAGCTACTATTTAACCAAGATTCCATCACTAAAGTTCAAGTTGTAAACCAGACATCGGCCAAAGATCTAGTGAAGATGGAAATTCATCGACTCGGTGAAGATCAGTTCTGCTCTGGAGCATCATTTGTTCCAAGAGT